>VZRO01001512.1:157653-191304 GCA_013397915.1 Daphoenositta chrysoptera | reverse complement strand
CCTCAGGAACGGCGGCTTTCCCCGTTCTCATGCTGGCAGCCGCTGCCGGCCGCTTCCCCAGTGCTTCCCGCAGCCTGTGCTCAGTAAATCTCCCAAGTACAAAAATCAGCGTCCTCCATGTTCCCTGCTGCAAGGCAAAGCAGCATTCCCAGGTTTTGCCCCGCGCCTTGTTTCTCTCCCGGGAAAGCGTGTTTGTGGTGTTTTAGCCACTGGAGCTGTTCATTCCACAGAGCAAAACCCGTCTCGGCACCCCCATGCTTTATAATCCATCCTAAATGTTTCCATCCTAAATGTTTCCATCCTAAATGTTTCCATCCGAAATGTTCCCATCCGAAATGTTCCCATCCATCCTCAGCTCCAAGCCATGCCCAGGACAGGGTGTCACCCCTTGTGCTGGTGCTGCACGGATAATGCAGCTCCCAGCATGGATTTATTTCCCTGGAAAGGGAAATGGTGGAAAATCGTGGCTTTGGGGTGTCCCTGGGGATGAGGGGAGCTGGGCAGAGGTCGGGAATCAGCTGAGGTCACGCTCAGGGCTGTGAGCTGCATCCAGTGTTTGCCTGGAATAAAGGCCAGGGAGATTTGGAGCAGGGAACACAAACACCGAGTCCTGGCCAGGGACACGGCAAAGGAACTTCCATTTAAAGCGATAAAACTGCACCAAAAAAGGCATTTCAGGTGCCCCCACTCCGGCTTTGAACAAAAAAAGCTCCCGATAATACTTAAAAATCCAGTACAGGGACACAGGAGCAGATCCCTCAGCCTCTTCCTTTTGTTAGGCTGTGATATCCACATCCTGAGACAAAGGGTGTCAGCATCGCTTTTCACAGCAATTTTGGGTGACCCCAGCGAGGGGACATGGCACAGACGTGTGTCACAGGCCACAAAACCAGTGCCTCAGCACCGCTGGCAGAAGTGCAGGACCCACGGGGCGTCACTGGTGTCCCCCAGTTCGTGGCTCCTGTTCTTGCTCTGCCACGCTCGGGGATTTTGGGGTGGCATCCGAGGGCAGGGTTTGGAGCTGGAATTTGGGTGCAGAAGGTTAAAGCCAGGACAGGGGAAGGGGCTCTCAACTGTGCCTCTCAAAATGAGGGCACTGCATACAAATCGTGCTCCAAAGCACACCCCACCCTGCCCAGAGCACAGCCTGCTGTGGTATTCTGCTCCCAGCTTACTCCAGAGATGCTCCTCAGAGTAACTCCCACTGAATCCACCACGGGAGCCCTGCTGCTCGCCTTTGGGGTGGTTTTTTGGGGGTGTTTTTTGCAAACCATGGGCAGAATTTTGAGGAGGATCTAAGAATAGCACTACCTGCGCTTTGGGATGCCACAGTGACATTTAGATGTGCGAGCACACTTCTCGGAGCAGGCTGAGAGCGAGGGGAGGCAGCCTGAAACTGCAGTGAGTCAGTGCAGGGAGGAGGGCAGTTTGCAAATGACTCATTACATCAGAAATTAGAGGCTGTTCAACTGGACAAAAGGAGCTCATTTACTGTATATCACAAAAATTAAGGCTTGGCAGGCTGGACGGGTTGAAGTATTTAGCGTGGAGGGTTTTTTTTTTTAAATTATGGATTGAAGCGTTGTTTTTGGGAGTGAATTTAGTGTATTAAGGATCTTGCACTGCTTCTCCTTTAAGTGTTTGGAACAGGATTGGGAGGAGAAGGGAGATTATCAAAGGCATTCCTCCTGCTCACAACAGCAGCACTTATTTATACAACGCTTGCGTCTGCTGAAGTTTGAAAATCACACATTTCCAAGGCCGTCCCTTGCCTTTCCCACGGGGTTCCCCCCCTCAGTGTGTCAGGACAAACTGCTCCGGGTTAAAAATATCCCCAAATTCCTGATCCTGTACAGAAGTCTGCAGCTGCACAACTCCTCTCAAAACGTGTCTCACCTAATCAGGGTTTTAATGCCATCAACTCCAGTGGGAGCGGGAACAGGTTTGCTCTGGAATTAGGAACAGCCAGGACACACCTATGAGACCACTGTGTTGTCACCCTGGTCTGTTTTAAACGCTGCCTAATTATGTCGCAATTTTTACTCCCAGATTTCAGCAAGGAGCGTTGCTGATGTCTGGAGATCTCTGCAAAACACCCTGAGGGGGGAAAAGGCCGAAGAGAAACCAACCAGCAGCACCTTTAGCTGCCCTAAATCCCACCCACAGCTCGCTGTGAGTTCCTGGAGCTGGCTCCAAAGGTTTATCTGCAGAGGGATCTGAACTGTCTGAACTCGGCTCAAGGTTTGCTCCCCAGCCCGGAGCCCATGAGGAAAGCCAAACACGCGCCCTGGTTCAGCAGCAAGGTCACAGCAGGGCGAGGATGGAGCCACCAGGGCTCGGTGTTATTATTTATTATTTATTTACCACCTTGGCTTCCAGCACCTCAGTCCTCAGCCAAAATTTCCCCGGTGAAATGGCTGCACGGAAGGCAAGACAACATTTACTTCCATGCACCCCAGGTTTCGCATCTTTTGTGAGATGTCACCTAATTTAGAGTGAAAAATACCCAGGAAAAAAGCCCAGCTTCCCCACGCTTCCCATGCAAATATGCACATAGGCCTCCTTAGCTTAAAAATGGTATTTTTAACTCCATCCTTTTTTTTTCCCCCCTTGGATTCAGCTTGACAGCGTGAAACACATCACAGAAAATGGTACAAGTTGAGTTGAGCTGCAGCACTTGAGCTGCAGCACCTTTATTTATAAAACAACCAACCAAAAAAAAAAAAAAATTATGAAATCATTGATTCAAAGGAATCAATAATAAATATTTGCTTTCCTCTGAGTTGTTCAGACACAGTACAAGTACACCAATCATAGCAGGTAGCAGAGATGGAAGCTTAGTTTAGCTGCTGAGAAACAAAAAGCTACATAACATGGTAGGCATTTAATCACACAAGTAATAGCTGGTATATGACAGTAAATGCTTTAATACACTATTTTACAAAACAGGGTTTGGCTTATTTGCTTCCCTTGTGCAGCTCCTGACCGTCTGGAGCTTGGAAAATAAAACACCTTTGGAATGATCCCTTCCTCCTCTTCCCTTTGGGTGATGGACTTTTCCCTTCCCTGTGAATCCCTGATGTGTGGCTGGAAGCAGATTCCCGGACAGGGCTGGGAGCAGCCAGGATCGATCCCCCAGACCAATCTTCAGCCACTGCAGCTCTGCCTGACCTTCCCCAAGGCTCCCAAACCTCTCAGCCCGTGCCATCAGGCGGCTCAGAGCTCGAGGAGTGGCTCCTCTGCTGCAGGACAGGGCTGCTGTGTCCCACAGCCCCTTCCCAAAGGCTCCAGGAAAGCCTGGCAGGGCGAATTCTCCTCCCTGCACTTCCCAAAGGCTCCGGGAAAGCCTGCCGGGGCGAATTCTCCTCCCTGCACTTCCCAAAGGCTCCAGGAAAGCCTGCCGGGGCAAATTCTCCTCCCTGCACTTCCCAAAGGCTCCAGGAAAGCCTGCCGGGGCGAATTCTCCTCCCTGCACTTCCCAAAGGCTCCAGGAAAGCCTGCCGGGGCAAATTCTCCTCCCTGCAGGCTGCAGAGCCTCCTCTCTGCTAATTACCAGTCTGGCTTGTGACTCAAAACTGCCCCAGAGCCTCTGGCTGTCAGGCTGTGGCCAGCTCAGCTGTTGGAATTGTCACCCTGAGGAGCTGCTGGATGCTCAGGCAGGGGAAAAGCAGTGCTGGGTCTCTGTGCAGGAGTGGGGATCCCCACGGGGAGAGTTCAGCACAGGGAGCACCCACAGAAGAACCCACAAGCTGCTGGAGCCATCCTGTTCCTGCTCTTGGGGTTTCCCAGCTCTGGTTTTCCCAGCTCTGGAGCGGCCTGGGAGTGCTTTGGAGAGCCTGAGCCCTCAGGGCTCGTGGAAAAAGCAGCTGCAGAGGAATCACAGGCACCCAGAGGTGCTGCTCCAAACGCAGCTGATGCAGGGGTGTGCTCCTGGAGCACCCAGGGTGAAATGAGTGTCCCCCACCAGGAACCGTGGAAGGAGCAGCTTGTCAAACACCTCCCACCAGCTCTCTTTTATTTAAAACTGGTTTGGGGTTGTTTTCCCTGCACGGCATCAGTGGTTTGTCCTGCCAAGGGTTAAATCTGGGGTGGAGAAAGCAATGGGATTTTGGTACCTCTGATGGAAACGGGTGGCTGCTCCTCGGAATGGTTCTCACATGGTGTAGGGCAAGTTTGAAAACGGTTTCCCATACGGAAGTAGCCCGAGCAGGGCTTGGCTTTGATCAGGTTGTTAAAGATCTCAAGTAATGAAATTAGAATTCTGGGTCTCAGGCAGAAAAGGAGATTAATGACAGTCCTGGAGTGAAAGAATTATAGATCTGTGGTTTTTCTGTGCTCATCCATCTTCTGTAGGCTCTTTCCACAAATTGGAGAAACCCTTTCCCTCCCTCAAATGGGAAAAAAAACCCCGAACACCCTCATTTTTTAAACAGAGAATCACCAGTCTAGGAAAACAGGAATCTAGAACCTACAAGCTCAGTGTCTCGTGTGTAGCAGTGGTCAGAGCCAAGTCCTTCAGAGGAAAACATCAGTGACAGAACTCTGCATCTGTCCCTACCTCCCACCCTTCCCTAACTTCATATTCCTTGGAAATCCTTATCCTGGTTGCTCACAAAAAAATATTTTTCACAATTCTGGCAATTTTTAAAGACTCTTGCTAAAGGTTTCAGCCTCAGCCCTAGCCCGTGGCCCAGCGTTTGGTGTAGGAGTGGGACCACCCACACAAAGGTTTCCTAAAGGGAGCAGCGTTTTGTGCCTGTTTACCTGTCCCAGGTGTGTTTTCCTCTGCCAGGGAATCCTCCAGGCCTTCCCTGGGGGTCACTTCTCGGGAAGAGCTTTCCTTAAGGCTTCTCCAGCACAGCTCCCCCCAAAACCTGGCCCATTCTCCACCTGGCAATGACCCAGAGCTCTTCCAAACGCTCCGTCCAGGCTTTTTGGTGCATTGGTGGCCCTCCCCGTCGGGGGCCTGGCTCCCTGCTGGACTCAGTGCCCAATTCTCTCTCTCTAAGGCTCGTTGGGCACGGACCCCCCTCCGGAGGGCATCCCGAGGCTCTGCAGTGAAAGCAGAGTCAGGCTCCTGGCCCTGTCTCTGGGTGCATCCTTAAGTTTATTCTGGCAATTAAAGCACCTCTGTTTTCGTGACGGAAAAGGTCCTTTAGTACAGAGTTTAGTTCAGACACTCTTGTCCTTTGGGAGTTGTCCTTTTGGAGTGATCCGTTCATTTCTGCTTTCCAGCCTCCAGTATTTCACTGAACGCAGAAAATGTGAAGCACCCGTCAGTTCCCTTTGAGGCTGGGCACGCTCAGCCTCAAAATCTTCACTTAAGACAATGCGTCTTCCAGAAACTTCTCCAAAACCAGTCCAAGAGACTTCTCCCTCCCCACAAAACCTCTCTGGAATATTATGCATCTTTAAGTCTCTGTTGATCCCTTTTAAAAAATCCTGAGGTTTGGCTTCTTTTCACTCACACAGCGCTTTGCTGTCGTGGTTTTTAGATGCTCAGTGTTCCATTTAAAAAGAAGAAAAAAAATAAAGATAACTTAAAAAGAAGCTCCCTTTCCCCTCCAATATATCTTTCTCCAATAAAAGAAAATCCCGTAGCAGAACCTCAGCGCTGGAAGATGTTGAGAAAGAATTGAGTGGGAGGAGCTTCTCGCGGTGTGAATAATCCCGAGTGATTAAGACTAAGCTGACCAGAAGAGAACTAGCTACCCTACCGATGGCTATGTGGCTGGTGGTGTGTGAGGTGGTTTTTTGGGACGGGGGCAGTCAGACGGTCTGGAACGCCCGGCTCTGCGCGGGCACCATCACCGGTGGCACTGCCATCCTCCCCGGGTTGTTGTAGTCGGCTCTTTTTGGCTCCGTCTCTTTCCTGTCCGGCTGCCGCTGGCTGTACTGGGGAGGGGTGAGGTGGGGAGTGGCTTCCGTGGACAAAGTCCGCTGGCTGCGGGAGGCACTGTTGGCTGTGGACCTGGTGGAGGAGGAGCCCGAGCGGGAGCTCCTGGAGCCGGAGGAGGAGGAGCTGGGCTTGACGAGGTGAGCCTTGGGTGCCTCCGCATCTTCCCTGCAAGGTGTTATAAACACGCATTAGAGTGTTGGCTTTTCGCAAATAATAAATGCTGTGTGTGTAATATTAACATGTTGTAGAAATGTAACCATTATTAAATGCTTTTTCTTTTGTTCTACCCTAGAGATAGTTAAAAAATAACTAACCAAAGATATGTTGGAATGCTATTAACAAACTATAAGCTTAACTAGATAAGCACAGATGTGATGACTGCAGCCCCAGGAAGGAATAACTCCAGCCCCAGGACAATCTCAGATAAACACAGAAGTGATAACTCCAGCCCCAGGACAATCTCAGATAAGCACGATATGACAGACTCCTGTTACCGGACATCTCTATCCACAAATCTTCCAAAAATCAACACACAGAGGAATTCTTCACATCCCTTAAAGGCCATGTGTTTTTCGGGAAGAAGTATGAATATACATATTTGCCTATGACTATGGAACAGGCTGATGCAATAGAAATGTATATAAAGAGAGTTTCTCACCAGGGCAGTTGTGCCCTTGGCTCTGTGCCAGGGGTACCCAGCATCACCTGGATGCTGTAACCCTTTTGCTCTACCTTTTGTCCCTTACTGTTTTTCTTTATTAAAAGCCTTTAAATTTAGCAGGAGACTGGAGCTCGTTTTTAACAAAGGGAACGCACCCAGGGCTCAAACACCGCACGGAGAGAACAGAACACTCCTTTAAACCCTCTGCAAACCACCAGGGTAGATCCTACAAATTATCCTAACTCTGTGCTGGGTAACTTTGTGGATTAAACTCCTCATTGCCCCGAAGTTGGTAAATGGGTTTGGGATAAACACGTTGCTCACAAACAGCTCTGTGTGCAGTGAACGCCAAGCGCAGATAGAGCTCTCTGCTCTCTAATCCTCAGCCACAGCGACAAAAGGCCTGGGCAAGAGTGCCTGAAACCGGTTCTTCCACTCAAAACCACCCCCGTGCGGAGTGAGAGAAGCGCAAGAGCCGCGTCCTGACAGAGAGAGAGAGAGAAGGAGGGGGAGGATGTAACAGGCGGGCGCGAAAGGGTGAAACAAGAGGGTGAGGCTCCGGCTGAAAAGCCAAGATGAGAAATAAAACGAAAAGGGGAAGAAATCGGCAGAGGCCGCCTTTGTGCTGGGGCTAACCAGCAGCTGAAGGGGTTGTGGAGGTGCCCGGTGGCGCAGGGATGTCACACGAGGCCAGGCGGCCTCGAAAATAGACACAAAGAGGGATCAAGGGGTTGTTTCTTCCCGGGCGGCAGCAGCTCAAACCCGTTCCTGGAAATGGATCTTCCCTTCCCGGGGAGTTCGGGCCGGGCTGGCCGGAGCCCGAGCTGTGCTGGGGGGTTCAGGGGAGGCCCCAGGCGGGGAAGGGATGAGCTCCAGGAGCGGGAATGGGCATTCCTGGGGCTCCTGCTCCCGTCTGCGCTGGGCTGCTCAGGGCGCTGCTCACCCGCAGCGAAATCCAGGAGCAGTTGTTAAAAGGCTCAAGGAAGGCTCAGAGAAGCTGCTTCGTGTGTGCCCAACAGGAGCTGCAGCTGGAAGGAAAAAAGGGGGGGAGAAAGGGGAAAAAAGGGAGAAAAGAAGGGAGAAAAAAGGGGGGNAAAAAGGGGGGAAAGAAGGGAGAAAAAAGGGGGAAAGAAGAGAGGAAAGAAGGGGAAAAGAAGGGAACAAGGAGGGGAAAGGGGGGGAAAAGAAGGGGAAAGAAGAGGGAAAGATGGAGGAAAGATGGGAACAAGAGCAGAAAGGGGGGAAAGAAGAGGGGAAAGAAAGGAGGAGGGGGGATGGAAGGAAAGAAAAAGAAAAGAAAGAAAAAAAGAAAAAGAAAAGAAAGAGGGAAAGGAAAGAAAACCACCCACAAACCCTCTCAGAAAAGGACAAGCAGCTTTAATTTAACACCATGAAAGAATATGCAAATGCTTCAAAATACCGAAATTGCAAATGTGAGAGAAAACAGCTGGTTGAGGTCCGTGCTAATTTGCCCAGGTGGAGGAGGGGGGACTTTAATCTCATTTTCTGGAAAGTCTTCACAAAGATTCTCACAGTCAAGATATTTGTCGGTGATATTTCACCGAGACTTTAAAAGCTTTTTAGAACAACCTTTGAAGACACTTAAAGCTACTTATAGCTGCTTAAAACCGTGGTGCAAAGACGTGTGAAACTGCGAGAAGGGAGTGTGGGAGGTGGGATTAAATAAAAGGCGTTACCTGATTTCATTCGGCGCCTCCTCTTCCTCATATCTCTTCTTTTCTTTCCTCCTTATCGTCAGCCTCACCACCAGGAGAAGGAGGGAGAGCCCCACCACCACTCCACACACTGCCCCGGCGATCATGCTGATGTTTTGTGCATCTGTTGTCCAAAAAACAAATTTATTGGTGAGCCCTTGTTGGTGAGGTCAGATTCTAGTCCACGCCACGAGTCCCAGCCCTGGGTACAACTCAGGACAGAACCTTGTAGTTTATTTTTTCAGGTGTGTCTCCGCACAGGAGCGGAACCAGTTTATTTTCAGCTAAAGCTGAGCTGACGGCGAGCGAAGCGATCACCTCCGGAAAGGTGAAACCACACGGGCTGTGCCTCCAGCTGTGGGGCAGCGTTGAAATAAGGAGGAAAAGTCCCCTTGTAAGAGCACAAACCCACAGAAAATACAGAGGCAGGACAGCCCGCGTGTGACACAGCACCAGGCAGCGCCCCAGAGGCAGAAGAGCGTTTATCTATAAATGTTTCCCCATTAGGATATTTTCTTTTTCCCCTCAGCTCCCCTTGAATGATTACAACCCACTTCCAGAAGGAATTATTCAAATGTGGAGAAAAAGTGACCTTGAGGTGGACAAAGGGGGAAAGGAAGACCATCCCGTGCAGGGCATTTTTCATCCAAACCGGCCGAGATAATGGGAGAACATTCCCATGGATTATGGGCCCTTCGCTGATAGTTTATGACAACCTCTTCTGATAAAAGTGGTTAGGTTGGGCTTGGCTGAAACTTCTTTCCTTAAGGCTCAGTCTCTAGGGAGAGTTTAGCAAAGCCAAGTGAGGTTTTAAACCAATTCAGTTCAATTGGCATAAAAGCTGCCTGGACGCTTTTACTTCACGTGCCTGAGGCAAACCGGTTTTCCTCCTTCCGTATTCCAGTTGTTTCAGGCTTGGCTGGGCAGAAAAATTCCAAAGCTGTGGAATCTCCAGGATTCTTTGTCAGGAGCCTTATCACAGCAGTTCCAGCTGGGAGAGCTGCTCAGCTCTGTTGTTGGGGTCTGGGTGATAAACTCCACCCTTCTCCTGGAATGCAAAGGACACCCCGCAGGGAGCTGGGACACCCTTGGTGGGGTAATCAGGGGATTTTAACCTCTGCTGTTCCGGACACAAATGGCTGAATCCCCATTAAAACCAAGCTATGGCAAAAGTTACTGTTTATCCTGCAAATTATTCCATGCTGCAGTCAGCTTTTCCAACTGCCTGGAGATATTCTGCTGTGCCAAGTGCAGTCAATGCAGAATTTGGAGTGATGGAATATTCAGAGAGAGCATTGGTACCTGAGAGTCACCTCATGCCATCTCTCCAGTCAGAACCTCTAACTCACCATTTTCCCTGCTCGTATTTCCTGAATAGTTCTGAAAACCAAAATTCCTAACAGACCCAGATATCTCAAGTGATAAAAACATCATTTGGCCACAGGTTTTGATGCTGCTACCATTTTAGCTGAGGGCTGCTGCACGAATCAGAAGCGCCATAAATAAGATTTATATTTTTATGTGATTGAGGTATGAAGAGGGCAAAGGTGCAGCCCGGAGTTTTCCCAACCCCGGAAGGGCTGGGAGCAGCGTGTCGCACGTGGAGTGGGGACATGTGGACGCTGGCAGCTGCTTGCAGAGATATTTTCCAGCATTCTGCTGGTGTCTGTGTGAGAGTCCTTGCTTTCACGCAGACACTGTTCATAAACAGAGAGTTTTTGTAAACTGCCTACAGGTGCAAGATTGTTATTGTTATAAATGCGTATTACAGTGTTGGCTTTTTGCAAATAATGAATGCTATGTGTATAATATTAACCCTCATGTTGTAGAAATGTAGAAATGTAGAACCATTATTAAATGCTTTTTCTTTTGTTCTACCCTAGAAATAGTTGAAAAATAGCTAACCAAAGATATGTTGAAGTGCAACTAACAAACTAGAAGCTTAACTAGATAAGCACAGATGTGATGACTGCAGCCCCAGGAAGTAATAACTCCAGCCCCAAGGACAATCTCAGATAAACACAGAAGTGATAACTCCAGCCCCAGGACAATCTCAGATAAGCACGATATGACAGACTCCTGTTACCGGACATCTCTATCCACAAATCTTCCAAGAATCAACACACGGAGGAATTCTTCACATCCCTTAAAGGCCATGTGTTTTTCGGGAAGAAGTATGAATATACATATTTGCCTATGACTATGTAACAGGCTGATGCAATAAAAATGTAGATAAAGAGAGTTTCTCACCAGGGCAGTTGTGCTCTTGGCTCTGTGCCAGGGGTACCCAGCATCACCTGGATGCTGGAATCCTTTTGCTCTATCTTTTGTCCTTTATTGTTATTCTTTATTAAAAACCTTTACATTTAGCAGGTGACTGGACCTCGTTTTTAACAATTGATGAAGAACATTTTGAAGAAGATGATGATGAAGAATGTTTTGAAATGGGTGCTGTAGGGTTTCACCAACCATGCCTGATAGGTGGATGGTCAATGACCAATGGTTCTACACTACTCCAGCGAACTACAAGGATATAAACCAGTCTGTAAAATATTTCAATAATTCCGTTTCCTCCTGGCTGAAGCCCGTGCCGTTCGCCTGCGTTCCTCGGGACACCCGTGACAGGAGTGGCAGTACTTACGCTGCACTGTCACCTGCAGCACGCAGCTCTCCTGCCCCGCCTCGTTGGTGGCCACGCACTGGTACAGCCCCGCGCTCGTCTGCGTCAGGTTCTTCAGCAGCACCTGCCCGGGGCTCGAAATGTCTGCAAAACGGGAAAAACGCGTGCGATTCATCACACGGACCGAGAAACTTCGGCTGTGGGTAGAGCGCTGTAGTACACGGTACAAAATAATTCGTGTTAAAGTTTCAAAGGTTACAGCATTTTGCCGGGGCTGAGCAATTGATCGCCAAAATTGTGCTGTCCAAAGGATTTCTGACTGAATGAAGCCCCGGCAAGGCACATTCCAATTGCGTTCCACAGGTAAGCATTTAGTGGGATTTCCTCGTCTGGCAGAGCTCCAGGATGGGTGTGGATATACAGCAAATTGATTACAGGATGTGTGTTCCATATACATGAACAACAATAATATACTTTCACCAGAAAACTGATTCCAACAGCAAAAATCGACTACTAATTTCAGAACTGTTGTCAGACGTGGTGGAAAAACCAGGATAATTATATTGTTGTGTTGAAAAGATAAAATTAACAAAGAAGAAAAAAGGTATAAAAAGACACCTCAGAGAAGCTGCAGCGGTGAACAGGCGAGATTCAAACCTCTACAGGTTGAAACTCAAAGTTCACCCAACATCGACCACGTGGCTCGGCGTTGTTTGCTTTGTGGCTCTTTCCGAATTCTATCTATTGATTATTAACAAATTCTCTTTAATCATAATATTGATATCGTTTATAACAAGCACGGAGGCATGAATTGATCTGTGGGGTCGAATCGAGTGCAGAACGATGCGAAGGGGGAAAGAAGGAAGGAAGAAGAGGGAAGGAAGGGGGGAAGGTGCAGCATCCCCCAGGTGCAGGAGGAGTGTTGGAGCATCCCCGGCACGGCCAGCCCGGGCCCCCAGAGCTCGGAGGGCTCCCCACTTACTGACTCTGGCGTTGGGCGGGAGGTGCTCGGCTCTCTCCTCCTCCTCGCTGATGCGCTGCCAGCGGTAGGAGATGGGGGCGGTGCCCGAGGCCGAGCGGCACTGCAGGGACAGCTCCTTCCCTTCCAGCAGCTCCCCTTCCAGCCAGCACTTGGGCTTGGAGGGCTTCTCTGGAAAGGAGCAGGAGACAGGTCATGCAAACGCTGCGGGCTTTGCTCAGTGGAAACCTTTCCTTTGGCATTTAAACAGCTTCCAAGGGCTGCCTTCCCTGGAGTGCGTTAAGGAATCACACCAGTGATGGTTTTTAGGGGACTAAAACCCTTCATTTTTCCCCTTCTTTCCCCTTTCTTTCTTCCTTCTTTCCCCCTCCACTCCCCCCTTCTTTCTTCCTTCTTTCCTTTCGACTGCAGCCTCTGTTGGGCACACAATAGGAGTTTTTTTGGGTTTTACTTGGAGCCCCAGAGTGGGGCTGCCTGGCTCAGCCGTAGCAGTGCCATCCCACCACTCCGTGGCACTTTCCCCCGTGGGCACTTGCATCAGAGGAGCTCTAGCACCACATTCCTCTTCCAGGCACAATTTAGAGAACATCTTCCCCTCCCTTTGCCTCTCCAGTTCTTCCTTCCCCCCACAGCACCTGGTGGGGCCGCAGGATTCTTCCATGGGATCACAGCGTGTGTGAAAAGCTGAGCAACGATCCGAAACCAGGGAAGGGAAATGCCAGCCCCAGCTGCTTGTTTGTCACCTCCCCTGGCTTGGATCAGGTTGTGGGGCTGGGACATGAGCTGCCAGTGCCCAGCGAGAGGTCTGGGCAGGGTGATGCCAGCTGAGATAGGATATCAGCCCGGTTTGGGTGATGGAGGTCATTTGGAAAGAATGGTCGTGCAGATAATCACACCTACCCCAAACCAGTTCTTTGGGCTCTCCCCGTGGCCTGTCCTTTGCCAAAAATTGCAACGGCACATATAAAGCTGGGCACTGAAACCCGATCTTGAGGTGTCTTTGTGTATTTATACCCTGCTGCAACAAGTCTCTCCCCAGGAAGTGAGTCTGGATTTCTTGGTTTTTTTCCCTCTGGGAGAACAATAAACTGTCCTTACCTACAACCTTGAGGGTGATGCGAGCCCACTCGTACTGCCCGGCGTTTTTAACCTTGCAGATGTACTTCCCTGCATCGCTGGACTGCAGGGAGATGATCTGCAGGGATGCATCTCCAGCCAGGAAGTTGGAGGTGAAGGAAACACGGCCCTTCTGCTCCTCATTCAGGTCGTCGTAAACGCGGCCTCCGGAGTAGGTGATCACCTGAGGAGCAGAGCAGACGCTGAGCTATTTTATTTCCACGTGGAACAATAATCCCAGCGTTTCCAGGAGCTGCACGTCACGGTTAAGTGACTTGGGTCACACAGGAAGCCTGGGGCAGGGTGGGAAAGCAAAGCTGGGTTTCTACCCCGAGAATGATGCAAAAAGTGAATTTCTGCTGGAGATTTCTATCGGGAATTTATGCAAGTGTGGAAATAGGCATCAGTTTATGGCACAACACATTGAAGTCTGTGGGTTTGGCTGTGCTAATTTAAGTCACTGCAGACCTAATTTTTATAAGGACTGAACTATTGTGTTTTGCACTGAAACATTTGAAAAGCGGGCCTGCAAAAAGCAAGGTTATTTTGAAAGCCTGAAGGGCACTCCTGAGCTTTATCTAATGAAGACTGACTACATTTTAAAAAAAATTCCATTGCAACACAAAACGTGCGGATATCAAATAACTTTTACACGTTATAAATCTCTCTCAATCAGCTCTGTTTCCTAAACACTGCTCTCGTCATCAGAATAACCTGCAAAGATCATCACAGGAGTGCTGTTAAATCGAGGGCCGGTGGTGTGGAGGCAGAAATAAAGTGATTTTCTCAGCAAACCCACCGCTTTCTGCACCGTCTCGGAGATGTGCAGCAGCCACTCGATGTCCAGGCTGCCCTGCTCCAGCAGCCCCAGGCGGTGGTGGCAGGGCAGGGTCACGTTTTCTTCGGCCACTCTCTTGAATTCGGTCTGAGCCTCGCAGAGCCAAACACAGCAGGAGGCTGCAAGACAAACGCCAGGGGTCGGAGGCCAGGCTGCGTCTCTGGAGGGGTTTGCTAAGCCAGGTTTTGCTGGATTCTTCCCGATTTTCTTCTCAGCATCCGAGCAAACCCCCCAGCACAGCTTGCAGCTGATTTAAGGAGACATCGCTGCATTCCCAGGTATTTTCACGCTGACCCAGAAGCACGAGCAGAGCTGTCGATGCTCCAGTGGCACCCACGCCCTCTGCACACCCCCAATTTCAGATAAACCCCCCAGCTCTGCCCTCACCTCTTACTACCTGATTTCAAAAGCAGTATTTCCACCCAGAAAAGCTTCAATTTATCCCTGCATCAGCCTGACAAAAGCTTGGAGTCCCTTTCCTAACACTGGAGTCTTTTCCCTAGCACAGGGTGATATTCATGTATTTCAGAAATAAGAAACCAGCCTGGGAAGAAGAGGGTTAAAATTAAGGAAAGAGTGGAGTAAATTTGGTTGGGAAGTATCTTTGAATAGCAGCGTCCAAAAAAAAGTCTGAGTTGTCAAAGACGGTTTGGCGGGATTTAAAAAAGAAATCAAAAGGAAACTGCCGGGCGGACCCACTAGAGGGAAGCAGAGCCCTTGGAATGTGAGAAAAAATCCCCCAAAACGTGTGGTAACGCCCTAAAACCTGGCCCCGGAGATGATGCACGGCAGGAAATGGGATGTTCAGCCAGCACTGCCTTAGGCACTGTCTGCTCGAGGGTTTATTCTGCATCCGTGCTAAAACTGAACAAAAATCCGCCAGCAGGTCCTGGCTTTGCCCATCTCCGACTTGTAAATGTGGGATCACCATGGGAAGTCCAAACTCAGGTAAAAGTGACCCACAAGATCGCAGGAAGGGGAAGGTTACAGGCATTGGGGTCAGGGATCCCCCAAGTCCAAATCCAAAATTTCCCAACCCCATTTCTGTGGGGCAGCGATGCCATTTCCCTTTGGGGGGTGAATCTTCACAGGGCACTCGGGTTGTTCTCCAGTTTTGCTGTTCAAGGCAAAACCCTAAAAGCATTTATTTTTTTTTCCCTGGGAAATGAAGTGGGAGGAAATATTTTGCCTCCTGGGTCAAATATTGCGAAACTGTTGAAAATTGGGGAAGTTTCCAGCGCTGGGAAGTCCCACACACAATCCTGGGGTGACAGCAGGAGCACGGGAGGTTCCAGTTACACAGGCTGTATTTGTTCCTATACTTTTTATGTTATTACATACTAATTATATACTTTTATGCTATTTAAGCAGCGGATCCTGAACCTTCAAGTGAAAAACAGACAGAAAATTTACATCCAACCTGATGCTTCATCTTTTTCCATTTATTCAGGACCAACTTTTAGAAAATTCCTTCTTTTCCTGCTCCCGTTTCAGACCTGCCTCTGAGTTACCACGGCCATCCCTCAGCTCCTGAGATTCTGAAATTGAATTCATCCTTCCCAAACACTTTAGCGAGAGTTATCACCCACCATGAGCACAGAACACCCAGAATTTTCGGGCAGGTGGAGCCTTGGCAAAGCTTCAGCTCTCCTGCCCTGCCTGAACCGCTGGCAGTGAAAGCTCCTTTTCAGCCACATTAGCTGCTTTCTTTAAAGGGAAAACTAATCCAGTTTATCACTGGATTCGCTGGTCTCAAAGCTCCATCTGCCAAATACAATTAGAATTCCTGCCCAGGACGAATCCAGCTTTTCCCTGGAGCCCACGTTGCTGCGGGCTGCCCTCATTAGCGCCGACACTGCTACATCGCTGATCAATAACCTTAATTTAGGCACCACAGCAGGGACGTTCACAGAACATTCGCAACATTTTCCAAGCCCTGTGGAGCTCTGAGGGTTTCTGCACAACCTCGCAGGTGTTTTGCGTTTTAAAACTTAATCCTGGGTGAGGTTTTTAATAGAAAATGATAAATTTTTGGCGAGATTCTGACAGACTTTTCATTATTTTCTGGCTTAGACACGCTGGGTTTAGCAGGGCTCACACCTCAGTCTAATTCTTGCTGCTCCCAGGAAATATCTGTGGGTTTAAGGAAGAGTCCTGTGCATGTAAACTCATCATCTAAACGGGGAGAAAAATCAGGGAGACATCCAGTGGAATAATAACAAATTCCTAGAACACCTTTTATTTTTTCAAAGAATCAGCAATAATTTGGAGCTGATTCACCACTGAACCAATAACCAGATTCTCACACACTGTGCAAACTTTTCCATAATATTATTAAAAAATAAATATTATTGAAACCCCCTGATTTATCTTCTTTAATCCTTATTACTGCTTTAACAATGCCTGAAAACTCCTGAAGTTTTGCAGGTTCTCTAGACAGAACCCTCACTTTATTTCCTCCCAGTCACCTATACCTGTATGAACAAAAGGAACCCAAAACAGCCTCCTACAATTCCCCAACATAAGGGCCAGGTAGAGAAATTACCCCCAAAAAATCCCAAGAAAGCTCAAAGTGAGAGAATCTCACATTTTCCATAGTTTGGTCAGGATCTCACTGCAGCAAACAGGGATGAAAAGGTGATTTATGTTTGGATACGTGCTGGAATTTACGGTTCATGAGAGAAAAAGGAGCTGGAAACAGAGGCAGGTCCCTTCTAGGTTTTATAAAGAAGAATAAACACTCCCCAAATCTGTTGGTGGTTGTGTAGGTGAGACCTGGCAAGGACAGCCCAAATAAATGAGATGCTTTTCACCATTTCCCTCCCTGCCCAGTTTAAATTTCACCTAAAATGCTGCCAAGGAAGGTCTGCTCGAGGCCAGCCCCTTCCAGCAGCACTGCCCAGCGCCCAGGGCTGGGCTGCAAAGGGATTTATTTATCCTTTTCCTGCCCCAAACCTTCCCCTCCCAAAGCTCCGCAGCCCTGGGTGGCCTCGAGGCCTGGATCCTGCACACAACGGATGAAAAAAGGGGATGATTTTCCCAGAAATCACATCCAAAAGCAATGCCTCATTTCTGCAGGCTCCACAGTTCTTACCCCAAAAACCCTCTTCCCCTTCCCACATCCTTGTGGGCAGCTCTTTGTGCTGCGAGGAATTCGGGAACCGCTGCTTTTGGCTTCACTCAGCTCCCATCCCATGACTCCGGGAGGAGGTGGGATTGCTTTTCCTGCTTATCCCAACTCCTTTTTTATTCTTTTTTAAATGCTTTTGGAAGCACTGGCCTGAAGGCTTCGGGTGCAGCGCCAGGCTTGGTGGCACAGCAGAGGGAGGACCCCGTGTGACTGTTCCCATTGTTCCCAGGACAATAACTCACCCCACAAACCAGGGACAACCATCCCTCATCCCTCCCCGTGCTCAAATCTCCAAGGGAAACACAGCAACAAAGATTTTAATCAAGCCCAAACCCATCCAGACCAAAGATTTTAATCAAGCCCAAGCCCATCCAGACCAAAGATTTTAATCAAGCCCAAGCCCATCCAGACCGTGCCCACACGAGCACAGGTTGAGCAGGGGAAGGACTCAAAGGGGTTTTTCGCCCTCTCAGCCCCTTCTGCCTTGCACACATGGCAGAGTTTAAATTTAAAAAAAAAAAAAAAAATATGGACAACAGCCTGGATCCCTCATGCAAAGATGTCAGTCTTGAGGAATTCTTCAGAACTCGTTTCAACATTTTAAGGGCTTCTCATTGTGAGTGAATGTCATAAAAGGGTTTGAATTTCAGCAGAATCAGCCCTCTGAAAGGGGTGTAGAGGGAAGGGGCCTGTGCAACACAGCAAGCAGCAAATGCTGAGTAAATGAGATTGTGTTTGGCCAAATTATGTCCATCCAAAGCAGTTTTCCTGCCTGAATCCTTACCAGGATCCCCCATTTTCCTGTCCATGCTGTGCTGAAGCTCAGGGTGTTTCCACACCCGTTACAGCTCTGTGTATGTACACAAACACACACATATCCCAACACCAAATACACATTGCCAGACAAGCAGAATCAAAGGGAAAATAAATGCTTTGCTGACGTTTTTATTTGTAGGCAAATTCACATCCTAAAAGCTAAAGAGCTTCCAGACTTAAATCTTTCATTAGGTTCAGAAGGTTTGAATTAGGGAGCAATGCTAAAAATAGATTCTGCTATTTAAAAAGTAATGGGTTATGCTGTATCACTGAACTGCTGGAATTAGGAGGAACAGCCTAGAAAAGATTCAGAGAATCCAGATGAAAGAAATGCACAATAATCCTTTGTATGGCCCAAGCCATACCTACACCAAGCTCGCTTAAGATGAGAACATCCATAATTCACAAATTTCAGCTTCTCCAGGAACATCTGCGCAGTTTCTCCTTCAGCAACGCTTTTCCTCATTTATTTTGGCTTTTTCTCAAAGATGACACTTGCAACAGACTATTCCAAGGCCCTGCTGCCCAGGGAGGAGCAGAAATGCAACCTGTAATTTTCCCTGCAGCTCCAGACGTCGGAAGCGACTCAGGAAACGAGCAGGATCTGCTGCTGAGGGAAACTTTCTTCCACACACCAGCAAGAGCAGGAATCCCAGTGGTTTCCACACCCACAGTTTGTACCCTGTCCGAACAATTCCCAGCTCACCTGTGACAGGAGCTCTGCCTGCTTTTGTTCGTTAGGATCAAAATGTTTGCTGGGTGGAGGTGTGACAGGAGCAGAAGCAGCCCCGGTGTCAGGGCTCATCCCGTCCTCCCTGCAGCAGGAACTGTTCCCTGCAGACGAATTCTCCAGTGCTCCCCTCTGTGCGATGCTCCTAAAAGTCATCCTCGCTCTCGGACTGGAAATGGGATCCTCCCGAGAAGGAACTTTTGTCCCTGTGGTCCTGAGGCACACACTCTTCCCAAAGTCCGGGTTGTTGGGAAAAAACACCTCAGTGCATTCAGAAATTCCAGTTATAGCTGCTCTCAGCCAGACCTGAACTGCTGAAATGCTTCGTTTTAGTAAAAATAATCCAAATAAGCAAGAACTTCCTAGTTAAGTCAGCCCAGAGAGAATAAACATCCACAGAGCTACACCAGCGTGTTCCTTCAGCTGAATAATCCTCTATTTGCCTCACTATTTTGAGCTAAAATCGAAGTGTCTGAAAACAGAATGTGTCTAAATTTGGCACGTGCAGGAGTAATATGTTTGGGAGTTAAAAACAAAAAGCCCGGGACAGCCTGCCATGTTGCAGCTCTGAACCCCTCCCTCCTGCCAGGAATTAAAGACATTTCACATCTGTTGGAGCCTCGTCCTGCTGGAGTCTCGTAGGAAATGATTTACTGAGTTTCCTTATGAAAAAGCAGGAGCCTGCCCCCCATCCAGCGCTAACGAGAAAAACCTGAGTGTTTTGCAACCAGCAGATTCAGAATTTTAGCTGCTGGAGCAGGAGGCCGACAAGGACTTTTATGGCCAAGGAATTACAGCTCGAGTCGAACTTGCCGGGCTGCTCGCGTGACTCGGGAGTTAAACCAGGGAAGTGCTGAAGACGCCGCAGACGAGCTCCACTCTCCAGCATTTTGGGCTCAGTGGGCCTTAAAATTAAACTCTGGAGAAACCAAACATCTTCCCCCACTGGTGCTGATCTGCAGCGGTGACAGACACGGGCACACGAAGCTTTTCTGTCCCCTCGGACTCTCCTCCCGGTTTTGCTGCGGGTAAAGCAGGACAGGGGCGAGCTGCCTTGGTTTATCCCGGAGTTAACGAGGAGAACCCAAAAAGATCAACACCCCCACTGATGCTGAGACCACACCGGCCCCAACAGTTACCCTGACAGCATTTCAGGCCAAAATAAACATCAGCCAGAGCCTTCCTCCAGACAGCTCCGCTGCATTCCTCGCACGCGGGAGGAGAGGCCGGAGGCGGCCGCGGTCCCCTGGGGATGATTAAGGGCTGTGCTGGGGACATCTGCGTTCTGTGTTCCTTGGCTGGCACCGACACAGAGGCCAAGGGTGGCCTTCTCCCGAGAGCTCCAGTGCTCCCAGTGACCACGGGCTGGCCCCAGCCCGCTGCCTGCAGCCGCCTCCCCTCCGCCCGCCTTGGCTTGCGGGAGTTCGGCTGGGAAGCGAAAGCATCCCAAATACGAAAAAGGCCAGATAAGAGGCGGCTCCCCCTCCCCAGAACGGGCTGTGGTTGAAAAGAGGGGTCAGCCCAGCCCTGTCCTGATCCGCAGGGCGCTGCAGAGCCTCTGGAATTGGAACCACATGTGCTGAGGCCGGGGGAGGCTGTGCAAACAAACAGAAAGCACAGGGGAAGAGTCCTGCATGCGGCCGAGCTTCCAAGTGGTGACGTGAAGAGTTTGGAATTGAGGCTGCAGAGCAGCGAGGAAAGCACAGGGAGAGCAGAAAAACCAGCATTTCACAGAGCAAAGCCCGTGAAAAAACCCTAAAACCTCTGGTTTTTAGAGGTTTGCAACAGCTGAGCAGGAGTGGGGCTGGAATGGGGCCGGTGGTGCTTTACCACCAGAAATGCCAGCAGCTCCCAGCAGTCCTTCCTTCGGGAATTCTGATCCAAAAAATGGGCTGAGCAAGACTCCGCAACTTATATAATTTTAAGTTGTGAAGTAGGTATGTTTAGCAGCGCTGGGTGGGCGGGAGGTACCCTGTAACTTCTAACTTCCCTGCATCAATTCGGATGAGCCAGAGGAGGGACGTGGGGTGGCTTCACCAGCGCAGCACCAGTACACGCCCCGTGTGAGTAAATGCACTGCTCCTGGGGTCTAAAGGAGCTGGTTCATCCCATGCCCCCCGCAGCGAGGGCTCAGTGTTCCTCAGGGAAAACTTACGTTCCTTTGTGGATTAAAGACGAGTGAAAAGTTAATTCTGCAATGCCCAGCGACCACATGCAACTAAACATCCTATTTACAACGAAAAGGTGAAATTCTGTCCTTGAAAATGCCAGAGTTAGCTTTCAGCACCAACCCACATCGAATCCAAAGTCTAAAGAGGCTTGGGAATATCGGGAAAAAAGCACTGAAGCCCTCTGTTAGCCAAGGGCCTTCCCAGGCAGCCAGCAGCTCTGGATGTGCTTTCCTTTCTCTCACTGCACTTCAAAAAAATCCAGTGCAAGCAGGAGATTCTGGCTTTACATCCCTGGGGACTCCAGAGCAGCGAGCAAGGCACCAGCACTGCATTTCCGATTTCATGGTTCAGGGAGTGCTTGTGCACGGGAATGTGGGAGCTCCCTTTGCCTTCGGTCCGGGCAGTTTCATCGGGGAATTGGTCCAGGTGTCTCCTGTTTCCAGCACCAGCTCAGCCAAGCCTTCAGTGATGCAGCTGGGAGTTTGTCAGTGCAGATCTCAGATTCCTGGAGGGAAGAAGCCCCCATGGCTGTCTGATATTCCCCCTTTTTCCAGACATCTCTGTGCTGCTTTGTGTACCTTAAAGCTTTGAAAGCAAGAAAACCAAACATTCTGTCCCTAAACATCAGAAATTTCACTCCTTTCGCCGGGTTTAAAAAAAAAAACCTGGGAGGAGGAAGATGGTTTCAGTAATAATTTCTAGGATTTCTTTTGTCTGAGGAATATTCTTAGGCCTCAGTCTCGCAGGGAATCTCTTGTTGCTGTCAGTTCAGGGACACACAAATGAAGGCACACAGAAATGAAGTTCTCTGCCCAAGGCAGACACCAAGCAGAATCCAGAATACAAACCCAAAGAGACAGCAACAAAACTGTTTTCAAAGCAGTATTTGTCCATCAGCTCTTTCCTCACCCATTTTGAAATCCAAGGAGAAGGTTGCATCAGCTAACTCTGAAAACTGAGGAGATAGGAAGAGACTTGAGAGGTTGATAAGGATTCCCAATAAAAACACTCTAATGAGGATTCCCTCTCCTTTTTCCATCCCTTTGCATCGAGGTGTAAGATTTCCATCAGCAGGCAGTGAACTGATTGTGCTTTTCTGCTGCTTGCTGTCCTGGAAATTCAGCTTGTCCTAAACTCACCACCAAAGTGACCAGGAAACTCAAGATATTCAGGGCTGACCTCCATCCCTCCCTGCAGCTTTCCCTCGGATCCCCTTCCCAGCAGGGCTGGACGCAGTTTTAAGGCCCAGCCTTCACTCCCTGCTCAGCACATCCCCGTTTCCTCCACGGGACGTTCAGCTGTGGGCTCATAATTGCAGATAACAGGCTGTGACATCTCACTTACCACTACAAGCACCGCTAATCTGAGACAAAATGAATGCCTAATGTATTAACACTCTGTCACTTCTCATCTCCACTCGGCCTCAAAGCCTCGGCCACAGCTGCCCCAAGGCACAAAATGAGCAGCGGCAGCTCCTCCCCAGCACCCCCAGAAGTCCTGGAAGGGAGAAATCAAACTCTGCAGCACTTCAGGGCTGGAGCCAAGGTGGGACCTGCAGGGGCTGAGCGCAGCACCAGGAGCGGCAGCAGCTTCACTCCAGAGCAAACTGAAAACAGGGAGAGCTGGGGGCTTCAGTGATGAGAACACTGCGGTTTTAGCAGGGGGGAGTTGTGATTTTGTGCCACAGGTGGCACTCAGGGATGGTTTGCTCAAGCAGGACGGAAAAGTGAAAATAAGGGGGTTTTAAAAAGTAAAATAATGACACTACTGAACACAGTATTTCCTTTTCTGGGTAATTTTCTCCTTCTCTTTGCTGTCCCTGAGAGAGGTTTAGAATCCTGAGCTGGAAGGGACCCATCAGGATCATCAAATCCAACTCCTGGCCCTGCACAGGACACCCCAACAACGCCTCCCTGAGGGATTAACCCCAATTCCTGGATTTGTGAAGGAAAAATCTGTTAGAGATGAGCTTTTTTGGGGCTGTTGTGCAGAGGTGCTGGAGATTTCCAGCTGGGGATGCCCCAGGGGAAGGGGGTGAGGGTGAACAGCAGAGCCCAGGGTGCTCAGTGCTTCACTCCAGAGCAGTGGTGGGCACACTCTGCCAATCCAGATGTTTGCAGCTTTTTACCAATTCCATTGCAGGCAGCATCAATTCTTCCGTGGTAATCCAGAGGTTCGAAAATTAAAGACACCTCCTTCTTCAATCCTCGTCTTTCACTGGTTTTAGTATGAACCAGAAATCAAAATAAGGGATGGAGGTTTGAATTCTTATCGCTGGGGTTCAGCTCCCTCCCTGCACTTTCCCTGGGGTTTGGCACAGCCCTCTACCAGCTGCAGGCAGACTGGGAGAAAATGAACATCTTTCCTCTCACTTTTTCCACTCCTAGCGGGGTTTGCAGCATCTGGACACCGCTCTGAGCTCTCAGAGTGGAGGTGGAGCTCCAAACCCAGTTTGTGAATCAGCACTGCCAGCGGGGATTACCGAGGAATGCAAACCCCTCTGGAAAGGCTGGAAGAGACACCCAGCAGCATTTCGGGGAGCTGGAATCACCCCGGGAGCCCACGGCAGCTCTGCACGCTCTGGGAGCTCACCCTGCACTGAGCACGGCCCCACCTCGCCTTTGGAGAAACCCTGGGCTCCAAAAGATCCCAAATTTCTTCCCAACAACGCTTACAAGCCGAGGATTGGACCGAACACTCCTGAGTTTAAAAGTATTTGGAAAGGATTCTCCCTTTCCAAAGGGGAGCACAGCAGCTCGTTTGACTGACAGCACTGCACAGCTGCTGCAAGTGATCCTGAAATTCAGGGAAACTCAGACACAGGAAACAAAGAAATGCTGTTTAACACAAAGCACGACAGATTCCTGCGTATTTTTATCTATATGTATATATATGTTATTGTTTTCAGTGACCCAAGGTGTGCTCATGCAGTGACAAGAGCCAGAGACAAAAGCCTGAGGGGGATTCTGCTCCCCACAGGGCTCCAGCCTGGGAGCTGAGGGCCAAATTCCAACTTCTGGAGCCATTCCACTCGACAACAGCCCACAAACCTAAAAAGGACACGACCACACACAATAAAAAGTGCAGCAACACTGCTGCAGCCTAAGGAACACCCTAAGAAAAAATATTAATTTTTGTTTTGCTTCTGTCAAGTTTTTTGGATATTTAAAAACATCTGGAAAATCATGTTTATTGGTTTTTTTTCAAATCATGTTTATTGGTTGGTTTGGGGATTTTTTTTTTTTTTACTTATTTACTTATAAAGCTGTGCTCTCTCTTTTTCAGTTTTAGTGTAGAGACATGAAAATCCGGATCTTTAAGAGTTCAAAGCATGAGTTAAGTCACCAATTAAGATGCTTGGAAAAGGCAGAAGCACCAAACCAGAAAGCAGCTCCATCTCCCTTCCCTCAGAAAGATGCTCAAATTGCCACTTTTCAATTCCAATTTTAGCAGCCTGTCGAAAATGCAGGTGGGAAGGCTGAAAATAAAACTTCAGTATTCCTTGAGGTAAAATAAAACCTGCTGATTTTGAGGGGGGACAGAGAGGGACGATATTCCAGAGGCAGAGAGCTCAATCCATCGAGCTGAACCTCTCTGCACTCACTCCTGGTGGTCCCATCCCGCTGCCTCTGGAGCAGGGATGAGCTGGGAGGGAAGATGCTCCCCCTGCCCACCACGGGCTCCCCTGCCAGCAGCTGAGCCGTTCCACGGATTTTTCACATTCACAAATCCCAAGGGTCCTGCAGAGCCGCCGGATCTGTGAGAGCTCAGGGCTGTTGCTGGGGGGGACCCCGAGCGAGACCACCCCGAGCATCGCGCCCGCCAAATATCCCGGTGACCTTTGGTGGGAAAGAGCAAAGCAGCTCCCTGGCACAGGGCCCTCCCTGCAGAGAGGGGTGCCCCGAGCGAGGCTGGAGAGGCAGAGCCCTTTGGAAGGACGGGAATTGGGGATCAGCCCGCTGAGAGCAGAGAGAAACCCCTGGCTGAGAGCTCCAGCACGTCCCGGAGCCAGCGCGGAGTTTCCAGGATGCTGAGCAGGAAGAGGGGCTTGGAGGGGAGGAGGAGGAGGGTGAAAACGGGATTCAGGCAACAGCTGGAGCGTTCTGCTAATTGGATGTGAAAAGGTCAGGCGTCTGATCAGGAAACACGCTGGAAAGGTCAGGGCAGGATGGAGGAGTGAGGCCGGGAGGAACGGGGCTCTCATGGCCAGCCCCACCCTCCTCTCCAGTCCTTCTCCAAGCCTTGAAACCCTCACTGAGCTTTTCCCGTGCCCTCAGTCAGGCTCAGCTCCCCACCACAGCTCGACCAGCACATTTCCTCAGCACCAAGAGGTGTTTTAGGGACAGCCCTGCCTGCACAAAGCTGACGCTGAATCAATATTGGAGAACATTGGAGAAAAGAAAAGCCAGACTATACTGCACTGTTCCCATCTTGGGAACAGCTCTTGGGGAGTTTGTTTGATCAAAACTTCATCTTTCAGAGCTGCTTTTTGAGGACAAAACGCCTGTAGCACCCACTATAAAATCCTGGTTTTTTTTCTTTTTTTACCAGAAGTGCTTTAGAACCACAGGACAGAGGAGGTCAGAGAGAAATTCCCAAGACAATCCAATCCAAAATCCTGCTCCAAGCAGACACTCAGCCCCTTCATCATCCTTGTGGGCCTTAGCAGGGCTCATCCCAGTATTTATCTCACACTGGGGAGCCCCAAACTGGGCAATATTTTAGCTCAAGTTTGCAGAGAACCTCAAGCCCTGATGCACAAAGTTGGGTTTCCTGGACAAGCTGCAGCTTCTCTGATCTCACTTCTGTCCTCTCCAATCTGTGCGAGAAAACCTTCAGTGCCTCGGGGGGATGGGTAAAGCTGACAGAGGGAACAAGAAAATTAAAAGAATCAGAGCCAGACTTCTCAGAGGTGCACAGCTGGGTGAGAGAAATCCTAAAAAAGGGGAATCCCAGTCAGATTTTAGGGGAAAAAATCCCAATGAGGAGAGTGAAGCACTGGAAAAAGGGCTGTGTGGAATTCCAGGGTGTGGAATCAGCATCCTTGGGACTGCTCCGAACTGGCCCTGCTTGGAGCCAGACACCTCCAGAAATCCCTTTCAATTCTTGTTCTCTGACAAGCTCCAAGTCTGGGGTCAGAGGCAGAGCTGTGAGAGTCAAATCCAACTCTTTAAACCTTCAGCTTTCACTGCAACTTCTAAACTCGCCGGAAAAAGCACAAAAAACTTCTCTCCAGAAGAGGTTGGTCACAGCCCAGGCAGCTCCTGGGGAGGAGGAGGAGGAGGGAGGAGGGGTCTCCTGATGAACCCAAACCCTGGGTGGGCTGTGGGATAACTGAGCTCAGAATGTGATGAATTCAGCCTCTTTTCATTCTGAATTTTGATTAATTCAGCCTCTTTTCATTCTGAAATTTGATTAATTCAGCCTCTTTTCCTGCTGAAATTTGATGAATTCAGCCTCTTTTTGTGCTGACAGTATCTGTGAGCAGGGCCCAGCTGTCCCCACTTCCAGCCCAGCTTTTTCCCATCATGTGGAGAGCAAAACAAACAAGTTGGTGATCAGATCCATCACCTGATACTGTTTTATGATTGCCTGAGTCTGCAAGTAAAAAAAATCTACGAAACTTTGGGGTTTTCCTCATATTTACTTGGGCAGCACTGAAATTTCAAAGTGCCAGAAAAATGACTGCTAATAAATCACGAACTGGCCACAAAGCAGCGCAAAAAGGGGCACAGAATGTGCAAATATTAAGGTTTTACCTTAGCAGAGTATTTGATATTATCCAAAGCTTTAATTTGGGGAATTGAGGCAGGAACTGGGGAGCTCAACCACCCCAGTTTGCTTCCTTTGGCTCCATTCCCTCTGGCGAGCCTGGAAATGCAAATAACCCCAGCTTCACATCTGCAAACCCCACAAAATCTGCTTTCCTGCAAGGAATTTGTATGATTGCGATTTTGTGTTCCAATGGGTTCATTTTGGCTTCAAAATTTCCCGGTGTTCTGGAGCCAGAATGGCCACGAGAAGCCACCAAAATATTTGGCTGCTCTGTGCAGCACTCACGGGTTTTTTTTTTTTTTTTTTTTTTTTTTTTTTTTTTTTTTTTTGTGTTTTTTTTTTTTTTTTGTTTTTTTTTTTTTTTTTTTTTTTTTTTTGCTGGCTTGAATTCGCTAAGAAAACCCATTTTCTGTAATAGGAGCTGACCCAGCTTCTCCCCCCTGCTTTAAAAAAGCGTTTTCAGGGAGAGGAAAGCCCAGATAANGTGTTCAGTAGTGTCATTATTTACTTTTTAAAACCTCCTTATTTTCACTTTTCCTTCTTGCTTGAGCAAACCATCCCTCAGTGCCACCTGTGGCACAAAATCACAACTCCCCCCTGCTAAAACCTCGGTGTTCTCATCACTGAAGCCCCCAACTCTCCCTGTTTTCAGTTTGCAAAGGAAAAACCCGATTTTGATAACTCAACAAGACTGACCAAGGTGGGAAGGAATGAGATTTTGGGATAAATCTACAATCCACAGGGTCCACACAAAGGAAACCTCTCAGCTGCTTGCAGGAGGCAAATTCCAGTCCCTTAACCACGAGGCCAAGCGTGAACTCCTGCTAAATTTATGGCACAGTCTTTTTAGCTTCAAAAAATGTGAATTTTATGGCGTCTCATGCAAGGTATCCGTGGAAAAAAAGGCCGTACCCCCACTGTGCTGACTTCCAGAGACTGGCACCTCACACAGCCCTCAGTGGGAAGGGAAAAAACCCCAAAATCAGCTCATTGCTGCTGGTTTCCAGCTCGGCCAGCGAGCGAAGCCAGCCCCGGGCTCAGGCTGTGAGGAGGTACCTGGCTTCTCGCCCAAAACATCCCTTCCTTTTTCTGAGGCCCCTCCAGCTCCACATGGCTAAAAAAGGAGCTGGAAAATGTTATCCTGGAAGCACAAAATGCAGCATCTCTGCCTGGCTCTGCCTGCCTGGAGGGAGCTGCTCTAGGTGGGTTCTGGGTGAGTTCTTCCCACTTTGGAAGAGCTTTTCCCTCAGTCCTTGCCCCGCAAAGGATGGGAATAATTCCCATTCCTGGCACTCCCTGGCTGTGAAATCCAGGTGTCAGGTTCTACCCCAGCCCCTGCAGCTCTGAGGAACCTCAGGCCTTGAAGAAAAACACTCAATTTCTTTTTCACTCCTGGTGCCACAGGAGCTGAGCTGGCAGCTGGGAATGTTTCCTGAATGTTTCCCAAACCTGGCACGGCTTTTACAGGAACGAAATATTTTCCCATTATTACTAAAAACGGCAACAAAGCATGGCAATATTTACACTGCAAGAGCCAAGGGGGTTTTTTGTTGGGGTTTGGGGGGTTTTTTGCGAGGTTTTTTTCTGCCTGGAGTTGTCACAGCGCAGGGAACAAAGGCTCCACACCCGCTCCAGCAGCTCTGCTCCAACATCCCAAGGATGGATGGAGCAGAACGATCCCTTTTATCTTCACCTCGTGGTGCTGGGTAAGAACCCAAGGCGGGCGTTTCTGTGCCAGTTCTGAATATCCGACACGGATTTACCGCATGGGGAATGGAACGGCTCTTCCACCCCGCATTCCCACGGGGAGAATTCCAAGGAAACCCCTTCTCCTCCCCGTCCCGGGCACCCCTCCCCTCCAGGACCTCTCGATTTCGGGACCAGTGGTGGGGAAAGCAGTTACATAAGGGCTGCAGGAACTGAGGGGGAGAATGAATGTCAAAGCTTGCTGGAACATGAACCCGGGAGCCTTGAGGATTCAGTCTCCAGCATCCATCAAACACGATTAATTTTAATGTCACAACATTTTAATGTCAATTACTTTTAATGTCACAGCTTCCTATTTACTACCCAGCCACATTGCCGAGCTGATAGGAGATTCCCCCAAAGAACTTTTGAGATCAAATAAATAAACAATTCAGGATAAATGCTACAAACAAGCAGCAGCCTCCCTGCTTTTGGAAGGATGTGGGGAATCTATTCCAAAGGCATTGGGAAATAGAGCATCTGAGGCTTTCACATTTAAGGCCAAATTACCACTTAGCAAAAATTCTCTTCCGCTGTTTTTCTGGCCATACGATTTGGCAAATTCCAGATGTCAGTTGGAGATGGGGCTTGATATTATTTGCATTAGCCAAGGATATATTTTATTCAGGTGCTGCATGAAGAATAAAAAAGTTGTGATCGTGGCATCTTAAAATTTGTGTGCAAAAAGAGACACCAGGCAAGCTGAGACTGATGAAGAAACTCCTAAAAGAGAATTTGAGACTGGAAATCTTTGGGTTATCAAGTGGCTGAGAGAAAAACCAAACAGCTGAAGGGTTTTTTTGCAGTGCAACTCCTCACAATTTCAAAGGAATTTAAATGCCACCCATTCAGCAGTCTGGACTTGCATTCAAATTCCTCTGGCTTTACATTTTTTTCCTGAACTTCTGTTTGCTAAATGTTATTTTAAAGAGCTGGTGAGGTTGACAAAGCCTCAAACTCCCCGGGGTTTCTCACGAGAACAAAAGCAGCCTTGTGGATATCTTTAGAACAAATTATAAGACTGAGGAGAAGTCAGGCCTCTAATATGAAACTGAGATGGGTCACAGAAGATATTTGAACAGACAAACTAAAGTAAAACAGGAAAGCCAGTCAGACACCTGCGTGGTCTTTTTTAGAGTCCAAGAACTGACTTGGTCCAGTCACTGAAATAAATTTCTGTGCCTATATTTGCATTTAATGGTGATGCATGAAGCAGCTTTATGTCAGAACAGAGATTTTAAAAATTCAACGGGACCCTTAAAGTGCACTCTTCCACCAATTTAAGCCTCACCCAATCAGAAAAATGCACAAATGAAATGCACCGTGTAGCAACAGATCTTTCAAAGCAGAATGGGTGAGTTTGGATGGAGTTTCAGCCGTTTTTGGGGCAGCAGAGAGCACAGAACATCACCGGGGTGTTTGCAGCTCCAGCAGCGCCTCTCCCTGAGAAACAGCCCTGCTCGGAATTTGGTTCCTATCCTGCTTTTGCCAAACTTCCAGCTACCAGACCTTAAAGCCCCTCACATTTCCATTCCTGAGAGTTCTCAGAGGGCTCTGCAGAGGCAGCGGGGCTGTGCTGATCCCGGCGAGGCTGAGCACGAACCAGCCTCGGCTGTCAGGTGCTGTTAAATCCAGGGCTCATTAGGAACCGAGGCTGGAATTTCCATGACTCGATGAGTTTAGATTCCCTGAAAAGAGGGAGGATCATCTCAGCTCTCTGCCTCTCCCTCGGGCTGAGTACAGCACAGCCCTGTGTCCATCTGGACACTCACCTAGGAATGTTTACTCTCCAAGGTGAGCAGGTAAAGCAAGAGGTGCCAGACAGCACAACGTGACAGAATTCTGCGTGGCTGACACCAAACACAGCCCGGAGTCATCTCCAGCCTCCCAGAGTTCCCATTCCTTGAGGAAGGAGCAGCCTGGGCGTTGCTGCAGGGACCTCCACCCCGACCCAGACTGAGCCAAGGCTCTCCAGGCACCTAAACAGCTCCTAAACAAAGCCCCACATTCGGATTATTTACACATTTCTTCTGTCCCGGAGCAGCCAGAGGCAGAGAGCGTGGCTGGGAGGCTGCAGGCAGATGTGGCAGGGCAGCTCTTCACCCACAGAACCCTCCCAGAGCCAAAGCTCCACCTCTCAACAGGTTCCTCAGCCGATTTTTGTTTCAACTCCTCCATCACTCTGAGAAAGCCTCTTTTCTTTGTTAGAGCCAGCATCAGATCCACTCAAATCCAGCAGTTCAGAGCTATAAACTCAGCCAGTGTCTGTGGTTTTTATTTACACTCAGATGTTGGCCATGAAACATTAAAAGTCTCGGTCAGCTCGAGTTTCCTTCCTAGTTTGGGTCCCTTTTTCCCGTGGTAAAATGGGAAATCCATTCCCGTTGAGGCTGTGTAGGGGTTACACAACATCCCAGGTTTTATTCTGAGCACTCAGTCCTTAAAATCCTTTCAAAGACAGACTTGGAGCTGAACAAAACAGCACCAGCAAAACCTGATGCATTTTCCTTTCCCACAACCCAAGAAGAGCAGGAGCAAAACTTGACTTTGCAGTTTTTAAACAGATTCCCACCTTTCCTTTCTGGAGATTTCTGATCCTACAGGGCAGGAGTTGTTCCCAAAACTGGTCTCGTAAGTGGCATTGAGCAGATGTGGTGCTAAGCACTGGCAAGGGCAGAACCGGACCCATTTTCCTCAGGAATTAAGGAAATTATATCAAGAAATGGAACATCCAATTGCTGGAAAACAGATTCAAAGGGTTTAACTTCTGCTCAGAAAGACATTTCTGTCTATCGAGCCTGTCTGGAAAACTCAATGGCAAGTGAAATGAGACTTATTTCTTCCAGAATATCAATACCTGCTTTTCCCCAACTGCCCAATAATCAGCAATATTGCTCCATAAATTATTATTATATATATGATTTTATTATTATATTAAATTATTATTTTATATATATTATTATTGTTATTGCTCCATAAATCCATGTGATTCCACATCTTGAGGGTTTTCTTCCACCTCCCCCTGACACTGGATTATTTCAGAGTGAAACAACCTTATATCAACAATTATTCTCCTCTAACCCTGGAGTTCCTGGCTCCTTGTTCCCGTGTTTTGTCTCAGGCAGGAGAAGTGGAATTCTCATCAGGCTGAGCCGAGAGTTTCCTGAGAGCCCGCGGAGCTGAACCAGGGGCAGGAATAGCCCAGACAGACCTGGGGCACAGGAGGAGGAATTCTGGCTGAACGAGTGCGTTGGCTCTTGCTGGTGGGGAAACACTGGCTAAGGAAAAATCAGATTTTTTATTTTTGACCCCTTTCCCTCAAACCGGCTGCTGTTAAGAACTGGAAACAGAATAACAGGTGAGGAGAGTATTTTAAATAACTGGAAACAAGCTAACAAGAAAAGTATCTTAAATAACTAGAAACAAGATAACAGGCTAAGGAATATTGTTAATAACTAGAAACAAGATAACGGGTGAAGAGAACATTTTAAATAACTAGAAACAAGCTAACAGGCTAAGGAATATTGTTAATAACTAGAAACAAGATAACAGGTGAAGAGAATATTTTAAATAACTAGAAACAAGGTAACAGGCTAAGGAATACTTTTAATAACTAGAAACAAGATAACTGGTGAAGTTAATATTTTAAATAACTGGAAACAAGCTAACAGGCTAGGGAATACTTTAAATAACTGGAAACAAGATAACTGGTGAAGATAAGATTTTAAATAACTAGAAACAAGCTAACAGGCTAAGGAATATTTTTAATAACTAGAAACAAGATAACTGGTGAAGAAAATATTTTAAATAACTAGAAACAAGCTAACAGGCTAAGGAATATTTTTAATAACGAGAAACAAGCTAACAGGTGAAGAGAATATTTTTAAATAACTAGAAACTAGATAACAGGCTAAGGAATATTTTTAATAACGAGAAACAAGCTAACAGGTGAATATTTTAAATAACTAGAAACTAGATAACAGGCTAAGGAATACTTCTAATAACTAGAAACAAGATAACTGGTGAAGATAAGATTTTAAATAACTGGAAACAAGATAACAGGCTAAGGACTATTTTAAATAACTGGAAACAAGCTAACAGGCTAGGGAATACTTTAAATAACTGGAAACCAGCAGGTCTCCCTGAGTGTACCTGTTACTCTGTAACACATCCTCATTACACGCTGGCACCCAGTGCAGGACACAGCTTTAATGTGGGATTCTTAATTAACATCCCCGTTTTCTCTCCTGGCTCTATCTGGAGTGACAGGACCACAAATCCCTCATTTCCAGATTTTCCCTCCCAGACCTCCCGTGCTCCCCCAGCCCAGCCAGCTCAGCAGAAAGCAGCAACAGCTTCCTAACGCTGGACATTGTTTGTTATTTTTGCTTAGTCGAGAAGGGGAAAAAAAGATTAAAAATAAAAACAATCAACCACCCTGCAGATTAGAGCAGCCCAGACTGCCCCAGCCTCCATCTGGCCCTCATTAATATCCAGAAACAACCCCGAAGTGGCTGCCAGGCGATATTTGGCATTTATACAGAACAAGCCCAGTAAACTGTGCCCGATGCAGGGTCCTGGCTGATCCTGGGGGGTTTTTGGGCTGGTTGGAGGCACCAGCAGGGCTGGAGCAGGCGGGACAGGGCACCCTGGGCAGGATTTGGGTTGTGGTGAGGCCAATTCCTGCTCAGAGCTGCTCCCAGCGTCCCGCAGCATCCAAGCTGCTCTGGGGGTGCTGCACGGCGGGGACGAGGCCACGGGTTTGCTCGGAAATGTTTTATTCAGGCTGTTTATCCCCAAAAGAGCGTTTTCCTTTTAGATTAAATTATCTGGACTCTGTTTATTCTAAACGCAGGAGACAGGACTCAAGCATTTCCTCTTTTAGGAAGCACGGTTGTGTGTATTTCCTACAAAATTTATAAAGAATTCAGGCAAGGGCTTGTGTGGCTCCTGAAGATTTCAAACCCTTCTTCCCTAAATGCTGAAAGAGCTGGCTCTGTCAGGGCACAGCTTCATCCCAGTGACACGAAGTACAAATGCAAGCAGACAGCAGCTATAAGCTCTTTGGAAAGGGCAGCCTGATAAAAACCATAATCAAATTATTTACCAATACTCCCCGTTTTGTCTGGAGACCATAAACTCCATTACATAATAAGATATTTCCTTTTTTTTTTTTTTTTTTTTACAGCTGGGGAAGCCGAGGCTCCAAAGGGACTTGTTAAAAGCACCTCCTGGGACTGGAGGTGGGATGAGATGAGTTAATCAACAGCAGAACTGAATTTTAGCAGAGAAAATTTCCATTCCGGTAGAATACAGAGTCACCGCTGGAACTGGAAGCAAACCCACGGATTCCTGTCCTCCCACCTCTTCTCCTTACTAAGAATTCTGATTTTTTTGCCATGAAGTATCATGTTTTAAATGCCCTTTCCCATGCTTTAGTCACTGTGCTTCCTGC
>VZRO01001512.1:143199-157594 GCA_013397915.1 Daphoenositta chrysoptera | reverse complement strand
TTTTTTTTTACAGCTGGGGAAGCCGAGGCTCCAAAGGGACTTGTTAAAAGCACCTCCTGGGACTGGAGGTGGGATGAGTTAATCAACAGCAGAACTGAATTTTAGCAGAGAAAATTTCCATTCCAGTGGAATACAGAGTCACCGCTGGAACTGGAAGCAAACCCACGGATTCCTGTCCTCCCACCTCTTCTCCTTACTAAGAATTCTGATTTTTTTGCCATGAAGTATCATGTTTTAAATGCCCTTTCCCATGCTTTAGTCACTGTGCTTCCTGCAGGAAGTCTCTCCCTCCACCTGAAGCTCGAGGGAAGTGCCCTGCTCGGATTTCCAGGACACCTGAGCTCCGGATCCTGAGCAGAGCCCCTTCAGGACAACCCTGCCCACCAGAGCAGAGCCCAGGCCCCCGCCCCAGGCCCTCTGCTCCCTCCCAGCTGCCGGGACATTTTCCCTGGCGTCCCCCCCGGGATGTTCCTCTGTTATTCACAACTCCTGGATGAGCGAGGGACAGCAGGAGATGAGCAGTGGCTGCAGGAATTGCATTTATCTGCTCCATCCAGCCCTGCTTTTGCGGCTCCAGCAGCGAGGGAGGGCGTTTGGGCACTCTCATCATCATTACCTGCTCAATTAGTGCTGTTCCAGCTCGTGGCTGGCACCAGCAGCTGCCCCTCCTGCTGCTCCACCAGCTCCCTCCACCAGGGGAATTCTTCCTGGTTTATTTTTAATTCTGCCTCATAATCAGGCCCTAATTTTATGCATATTGGCTCAGGAGATTTTTCCCTTTCTTCTACACTGTCAGTCTGCTTGTCACATCCTTGCTGAAGGGGATTCCTCACTTGAAGTCCTTCTCTTGGTAGGGTAGGATGGCCTCTTTTGCTTGAGGATTATAGGCTCTGACAGTGCTGACACAGAAAAATAAAGCCCCAGAATGATTTAAAACCACGAGCAGGGCTGTTTCCTCCAGATCAGGAGCACAGAGCTGCTGCTGCCCTTTCCTCCCAGAACCCAAACCCAGCTCCTGCTCCTCACCCGGAGCAATCCCAGACCCTCTGACAGCCCCCTCCCGTCCTGCACCCCTCACTTGTGATAAGATCATCGAGTTTCAGTAGAAAGGGGACCACACACCGTGTCCCCTCCACGAACTGGAGCTGTCGGTGCCACAGCAGAAGTGATAACAAAGCTGGGCCATTAAATCATCAAGGGAAGGAGAGAACTGGATATGCTCAAAGGCAAGAACATCACAAACCTCCTAAATCCAGGGCAATTAACCCTCACTGCCAGGCAGACCCGACTGCCAGGTAGGAGACACCTTTTCTAGGAGAGAGCACTGGGTGAGCTCAGCCCCAATCTCCACACAGATATTTTAGAAAAACAGGAATTTTTTTTTGCTTTTCAGTCTTTGGTTGGTTTTTTTTCCCCCCTCCATTCTGCTTTTACAAGATGATCATAAAAAATGAAGCAGCATTTAACTCTGCACCAAGGGTGGAAGAGCAGTGCTAATTCCTGCCTGAATCAGCTCCTTCCTTGCAGGAACTGGAAATAATTTTGCCTTCCATGGGCTGAAGCTGTTCCTGAGCCCGGCTTGCTAAACCAGGTGCTTTCAGTGTAGAGAGATGCCAGAGACAGCTGTGACAACCAGCGAATCCCAAACCCATCAAAGGCTTCTAAAAGCCCCAAAACCTTCAAGAGAAGACGAGCACAGAGAGTTAAAAGATCTCCAGCACACTCCAAGCCTGTCTCATCAGCACCAAGGCTGCCAGCAGCTATCGGAGCTGCTGCTTTTTCTGGGCAGGCTGGGTTTTCCACGCTGCAGAAAAAGGAAATATTGCGAGGACACCCCCGGGGCCAGGAACTGGAAGGAGAAGCTCCAGCCAGCAGCAAGGGATGCTGCACACATGGGTTTGCATCACGGCGTGGGGGAGAGGCTCCGAGCTGCTCTGGGAGGAGGGAGGGCGGGCAGGAGTGGCCCTGGAAGGGGAGAGGGTCTCGCATATGTCGTGTGCCATTGCAAAGTGATAAAAAGGATTTGCATTCAGAGGCTTCTCCTCGGGGAAGGTGGATGGTATTGGTCAAAATAAAGGACAGCGCAGCCTCCCTTAAGTGATGGTTAAAAAGGGGTGTGGAAGCACAGTAGTGAATCACTCGTAGCAAATAATTAAGTTTTTAATTCACTTAACATTCACTCAGAGGGGGTAGAACATGCCCTACACCATCATTACAACCCTTAAACCGAGCAGGTTGTGCTTCATCAGAGCGTTGGTGCCTGCGAACAAAGAACAGTCTCCAGCAGCGCTCAGAAAACCACTAATAAGGCAGGGAAATGTCAATATTGCCTAACTGGCTAGTTAAAATCATTCTACATGCATGAATAATCAGCTTTTGTTATCAGCCTTGTTTTCTCCCTCTGCATGTTCTTTGCTTAAAGGTGTTTGTCAGGAGGAAGGGAAGGAAGTAAAGGATTAATTTAAGCTGGATATCCTCCGTTCCCAGCTTTTCTGCAGGAGTTTATGCTCTGGGATGACACAGAGAGACGCTGACCAGGTGCCTGGCTTGTTTGGACAGCAAAAAGGGACAAAACCAGGTTTAAGACTGGTTAAAACTCAGGATTTCCATGCAAGCCTTCAAGGCTGCAGGGTTTTAAGGAACAGTGCAAACAGGCAAAGAAACAATTCCTGCTTTAGAGCACTCAAAATCCGGACAAATATCACCCTAAATACTTCTGGCTGGTGCAGTAAGGCCGAGTTTCCTCCATTCATGTCCTGCTTTTGGCTTTTCTCGTGCAGGGTGTGGAGAGGGGAGGATGCCTGCAGACAGCACCGCAGCCTCCACCGCATCCCGAGCCTTTTCCTGATGGGAACGCGTTCCTTGCGGCCCCACGATGCGAGCAGCACGCCCGGGGCACTGCTCGAGAGGACAAAGATGCGAGCCCAAGCCATCAGAGGAAGGAGCCTTGTGTAATTCAGGGTGTTTTCTGCAGAGCAGAGGAGCCCGGGAGTTTCGAGCCTCCCTGCACCACCAGGTCACTCCGGGCCTGAATCAACTGACAGCTGCAGAATCGTGGTTTTTGTTGACTCCAGGGGTAGCCTCGGGCTAAGTGGAAGGAGCTGACAAAGCCAGAAAAGCCGGGATGCATTTGGCACAGCGAGTGGGAAGCCTCTTCTCCCATTAAACCAGTGCCTGCCCCATGGAACAGCCTGGCTGGACTGCCCAGCCCCGTTCTGCAGAGATTTCGGGGCACTCTGCAGCGATTTCGGGGCGCTCCGCAGAGATTTCGGGGCACTCTGCAGCGATTTCGGGGCGCTCCGCAGAGATTTCGGGGCACTCTGCAGCGATTTCGGGGCGCTCCGCAGAGATTTCGGGGCACTCTGCAGCGATTTCGGGGCGCTCCGCAGAGATTTCGGGGCACTCTGCAGCGATTTCGGGGCGCTCCGCAGAGATTTCGGGGCACTCTGCAGCGATTTCGGGGCGCTCCGCAGAGATTTCGGGGCACTCTGCAGCGATTTCGGGGCGCTCCGCAGAGATTTCGGGGCACTCTGCAGCGATTTCGGGGCGCTCCGCAGAGATTTCGGGGCACTCTGCAGCGATTTCGGGGCGCTCCGCAGAGATTTCGGGGCACTCTGCAGCGATTTCGGGGCGCTCCGCAGAGATTTCGGGGCACTCTGCAGCGATTTCGGGGCGCTCCGCAGAGATTTCGGGGCACTCTGCAGCGATTTCGGGGCGCTCCGCAGAGATTTCGGGGCACTCTGCAGCGATTTCGGGGCGCTCCGCAGAGATTTCGGGGCACTCTGCAGCGATTTCGGGGCGCTCCGCAGAGATTTCGGGGCACTCTGCAGCGATTTCGGGGCGCTCCGCAGAGATTTCGGGGCACTCTGCAGCGATTTCGGGGCGCTCCGCAGAGATTTCGGGGCACTCTGCAGCGATTTCGGGGCGCTCCGCAGAGATTTCGGGGCACTCTGCAGCGATTTCGGGGCGCTCCGCAGAGATTTCGGGGCACTCTGCAGCGATTTCGGGGCGCTCCGCAGAGATTTCGGGGCACTCTGCAGCGATTTCGGGGCGCTCCGCAGAGATTTCGGGGCACTCTGCAGCGATTTCGGGGCGCTCCGCAGAGATTTCGGGGCACTCTGCAGCGATTTCGGGGCGCTCCGCAGAGATTTCGGGGCACTCTGCAGCGATTTCGGGGCGCTCCGCAGAGATTTCGGGGCACTCTGCAGCGATTTCGGGGCGCTCCGCAGAGATTTCGGGGCACTCTGCAGCGATTTCGGGGCGCTCCGCAGAGATTTCGGGGCACTCTGCAGCGATTTCGGGGCGCTCCGCAGAGATTTCGGGGCACTCTGCAGCTCAGGAGGGAAAGGCTGAGTTCTGAGTGCTCTTACTCTGCAGAACAAGCACAAAGCAGATTTCCAGCGCACCCTCAAGACCTGGGATGATTAAAGGACACCTCATGTGGTGCCACCCAGCTCGGGTGTCCCCACACTCACAAATTCCAGAGAACTAATCCTGTATAACACTCGAAATGGAGGCACTCAAAACTAGCAGGCACTTAAAAATCAAGCCTGAATCACTAAATCGTGAATCACTGGCAAAATCCAGGCTGGAACCTCAACATCCTGAATGCTTCTTTGACCAGAAGACACTCACCATTGCTTCAAATTCCCATTTGAATAGGAAAAAAACCCCAACATTTGTCAACACAAAAGCTCTGCTTTGTCTGGCTGAAATTCCCTTTGTCTCCAAGCAAGAGCTCGAAACAATGGAAACGAGGAGAGGTTTTGCCCAGAGCTCAGACCACAGACAAAGCAGCACTGTGGGAACATCTCCATCTCGTCGGATGGATTCAAACAGCTCCTTCTGAGAGATGCTGAGGCTCCTGGGGGAGCAGCACCGAGCTGTCCCAAAGTGCCACCGCGGTGACACTCAGAGCCGGATGCCTGCGGTGGAACCGACCTCACCCAGGCATCCGAACAGAAAATGCCACAAAAACATCAGAGCTGGTGACCAGGAATCCTTTGAAGGTCTCTGAACAAGCGTAATGTCAACTTGCTCAGGTGGAACCGAGCTGCTGAACTTCACTGACAAAAGATTTGTGGTCTGCTCTGTGCTCGAGTGACAAATAGCCCGTGTTTGAATGTCACAGCAGCATCCATCCTGCAAGGACAGGCTGGTTTCGCCTGGCAGGAAGGGATGGAGCTGGCACAGGTGGCTCCCAGTGACATCCAACACCTGCAGACCTGAATAAACACAGGGAAGGGAACGCTGCCAGCACTCAAACAGCAACGGGGGTTAAGGCAGTGAGAAGAATCACCAGATCACTGATAAATGTAATTCCTACTTTGGAAGCAGAGGGTTCTCAGTCACCACGTTTGAAGCTGGATTTCATTTGCTGCTGGCTTTGGAAATGTTCAGCTCCAGCGTGGTAAATAAATTCAGGTTCTTCCACACCTGGCTCTAAACCCCACACCAGGTCTGCTGCTCATCCATTTGCACAACATACAAATAGTAAATATGCACTAATACCTATCCAAATAGTAAATAAACATTAGTAGAGTACCCAAATGGTAAATAAACATTAATACAATATAAAATCCTGTTTCTGCAGAGCCCAGCTCTTGCTGGGGCCTTGCACCACTCTGAAGCAAATGAAGCAAAAAGCTGCCAACAGCCCCCGCGCCCAGCAGAGCCTCAGAGCCCAGTGCAGCACCACTGAGGGAGTGAGAGGCTGCACTGAGCGTGATTGAAAGCTCTGACACCATTTTAGGACTGTTTTTATGCTCGAGGAGCTCCAAGGGATGCTACCAGAGACATCTGGAAATCAGGCAGATTCTGGAAATCTCTTTGTTTTTTGAAGGGTGCAGCGGCCAGGGCTCATCTGGGCCAAACACATCACACCAAATCCTGTGTTTGGAGTGCCTGGAAGTCCCTCAGTCTCCCAAAGCAGATTCCTGTGTCCCAGGGCCAAACACTCTGCACCAAATTGAGAAAGAGGTGATCAATAGCTAACTCATGTAAGCACAGNTTTGGAGTCCCTGGAAGTCCCTCAGTCTCCCAAAGCAGGTTCCTGTGTCCCTGAGCCGAACACACCACACCAAATCCTGTGTTTGGAGTCCCTGGAAGCCTCTCAATCTCCCAAAGCAGGTTCCTGTGTCCCTGAGCCGAAGACACCACACCAAATCCTGTATTTGGAGTCCCTGGAAGCCTCTCAATCTCCCAAAGCAGGTTCCTGTGTCCCTGAGCCGAAGACACCACACCAAATCCTGTATTTGGAGTCCCTGGAAGCCTCTCAATCTCCCAAAGCAGGTTCCTGTGTCCCTGAGCCGAAGACACCACACCAAATCCTGTATTTGGAGTCCCTGGAAGCCTCTCAATCTCCCAAAGCAGGTTCCTGTGTCCCTGAGCCGAAGACACCACACCAAATCCTGTATTTGGAGTCCCTGGAAGCCTCTCAATCTCCCAAAGCAGGTTCCTGTGTCCCTGAGCCGAAGACACCACACCAAATCCTGTATTTGGAGTCCCTGGAAGCCTCTCAATCTCCCAAAGCAGGTTCCTGTGTCCCTGAGCCGCACACACCACACCACATCCTGTGTTTGGAGTGCCTGGAAGTCCCTCAATCTCCCAACGCAGATTCCTGTGTCCCTGGGCCAAACACACGACACCAAATCCTCTGTTTGGAGTCCCTGGAAGTCCCTCAGTCTCCCAAAGCAGGTTCCTGTGTCCCTGAGCCGAACACACCACACCAAATCCTGTGTTTGGAGTCCCTGGAAGCCTCTCAATCTCCCAAAGCAGATCCCTGTGTCCCATTTTGAGCTCTCCAGGAGCAGCTCCTGTGCCCGCTCGTGTCTCAGGAGGGGCAGGGAGGCTTCAGCAGCCGCCTGCAGGAGCCTGATGCTGCTGCTCTGAGCCGAGTGCTAGTGCCAGCCAGTGCCTGGGGAGGATGAAGCAATTTCCTTAACATTGCTCAACAAGGCGGGATCCAAGCAGGATTCCCAGCACCCTGCCAGACACCGGCCCCGAGTCTCACTCCAGCAGATTCTGGAATTACCCCGTCGCAGCACGGCTCCAAATCTGGCTCTGCACCTCTCCCTTGCAGAGGTTGGAGAAATGCTCCTTTGTTCAGGAAAAGGGGAAAAAAGGAAAAAAAAAGCCCTGATGTTGGAGAACGTGGCTCCTTTTTTCCTCTTGTCCCTGGAATTGTGATTGGAAATAATTGGAAGTGTCACTGGAAGTAATCAGAAGTGACAGTCCCTGGGCTACAAGGCTTTTGCTTCAAGTCTAACGATCCCCCCGCAAAACAAAACCTAAATTTAAACAATGAAGTCATAAAGTGATTTGCCTTCAAGGTTGAAAACCCTGCAATATTTAAAAAAAAAATAATAAAAAAAGAGAAGTGCCTGACTCTGGTTCGGTTCAATATTCCAGGCTTGCTGTGCTGTGTGAAAGCACAGCTCACACACACAAAGACACCCCGTGGTTTCTGGCCCTACCTGGCCAATAAAGGTCCATATCTATATTAAATATTCCTGTGACCTTTAAAATTCCATCAAGTCTTTAAGGAAAAACATGGCCTGAGTAATGTGAGCTGTGAGATTCATCCAGCACACATCTCAAATATTCCAAATACTGGAAAACCACCTCATTCCAATATTTTGCTGAAGCACTAAGGGAATGGAATGGAGTCATTATTTTTTTACAGTTCTAAAAAGGTCTCCTCACAGCCCAACCAGGCACTTAGGGAAAGAATCTGCTCAAAAGAACTCACAGCCACAATACACTCCAGGAGAGAAAATCTCATTTTTCTGTTTTCATACGCAGCATGAAGTAATTCAGAGACCCAGCACACAGAGCCCAGGATTTCCTTCCTGTGAGGTTTCTCTGGTAGCACAGCAGTGCTTCACACCACGAGTGGAGTTTCTCAGCACCTTGTTACCAAAAAGCCATTAATTTGTGATAAATAGCTCTCTAGAAAATAAGGATAAATCCCTCCAGGTGGCAGGTGAAGGATTTCAGCTTGGTGGCTTCAGCTGTTTGTTTGTGATCTGCACATCACCGTTTGTACCTGAGTTTGGGGGCACATCAGAAGGAAAATGACTTTAAATCAGAGCCGCAAGGTTTTAGACAAGTTCCAAGCGCGCCCACCTGAGCCTGAGCTTCCTCCTCTCCCAGAAAGGCTTTCAATGCTCTCTGGGCAGCGTGGCCCTGCTGGAGGGAACAAAATCTTTATCTCAGAGTGACCCTGCCCACCGCAGAAGCAGCAGCAGAGCTGGGGCAGCCCCACCCCAGCCCAGCCGTGGTCATCCCTCGCCTCCAACCCCGCACGCTCCATTTCAGAGCAGTTTCCAGGAGAGCAGCCTCCCTCCTGCCGGGCACTGGCACAAACACACCACAATTCTCACTGACCTTTTCCTTCCAAAGGCGATTCAACTGCAGGCACTAAGCTGAACTCCAGCCTTTCCACCCAGTCTCGTCCACAGGGGCTTCAGCCTCGTTTTTTTGCCGCAGAAAAATTCGTGGCAGCTCCCCGGGAGGAGAGGGAGGCTTGGAGTGTGCTGGAATGGGTATTGATCCTTGTGGGACAGCCAGTCTGACACCCTGGATCTGGGGCTGGCCCAGCAAGGGAAATAATTGATATGAGGTAAATATTTGCTTTTTTCAGATTTCCTGGAGAAAGGGAAGGAGCAGATGAGGACAGGATGGGTTTTGTGGCCTTCAGTCCCGCTCACCACCTCAGAGCTGCTCACTCCCCTTTCCAACTTGTTGCAAAGAACAGACAGAGCTCGTGGAGGAGTCGGATAAATAAACCAAGGTACCACGGTGGGGCTGAGGAGAGCCCACCCTCCTTTTCTAGGAGTGGGATATTTCTGGGAAGAAGGAGCAGCTTTATCCTGGGTTGATAACGTGGTGCAGAGCTCCAGGTTCCTGCTGCATTCACCTTTTCTGGAAATACATTTTAGCCCTGGCTGGCAGAGGTGTCACTCCCTGAGCGATGCTGGAGGGAGTGCAGGGGATGAACGAGCTGGAATTCAGCCCGGTGCCTGTTGACTTTTCACACATTTTCCATCCTTGTGCTTCCTGCCCCGCCGTCCCCGCATCCTGCCCCGTCCTGTCATCCGAGTCTCTACTCACAGACCTCCCTGACCTGACTTCACCCTTGACTTTTTGCTGGGCTGCTTCTGTAAACCAACCATTGCTAAAAACAGATGAAGACACAGCTTTGGGGGAAAAAAGAAAAAACAACAAAAACCCAACCAAAACAGACCCATTCATCTTTTCAGCAAGGCTCCCTCTGCACCCAGAGCAGCCTCTTCTGTAGCCCACAAGATGTGCACGATAAAATCCATTTCTCAGGCACAAACACTGCTGCAGCCTGGGCTAGCCCAGGGCATTGTTTAATTAGAAATTTAAGGTGTATTTTGACTAAAACTATGGGGGAAAGGCACAGAAATCAGCTTGCAGCACCTCGTTTTATGCTACTACACACAATTTTTAGTCCGGTGTAACAGAGATTTAGACATAAAAGATTTTCCAAACACATTTGAGGCTGGCAGAGCGACTGTTTACTTCTCTTTCCAGTTCTGAAAATGAACAAATCCCAGATTGCAAACCTGCTGAATCCCCTACAAAACCCTGTGTTTGCCTGGAGGAGAACAGGGGCGTTTGTTGTGATCCTGAGGAGAAACACCAGGATATCTCCGAGCCAGTTGTGCAATGGCATTTCTGGGAAGGAGCTTCTGCTGCTCTTACACAAAATGTCCCTCTGAAGAGGGCCAGGGCCCTCCCAAAAACAAACCACTAATTCTACGTGGAGGAGACAAGGCCAGGGTGGGTAAAAAGGCAAAACACCACTTGTTTTCTGTGGGAAATGCAGAAAAGTTGCCTTCCCCTCTGGCTCTGCTTCCCATAAAAATGAATTGATCTCCACAGTTTTGGAATGCTGCTTTTCCTCACTCTGGCAGGTTACTCTTTTCTCCCTTGTCTTCCTCGTGGTAAAATGGAAAAAGCAGAAAGGATAAAAAAACCCCTCCAAAACAAACTTTTGTTTTTCAGATGTTAAAAATCCCGACTATTTCATATAAAACAAAACACCACTAGAGAAAAACAGGCAATTTATCACCCGGTGTCCTGACAGCAAATATTTGATGCAAACCATCCCTGGCTTTGGAGGAATTGGAGACAAGGAGTGTTAACCCTGATATTCTGCCAGAGAGCAACTCAGTTGTGTCTGGCTCCTTAAAATTCCCCCTGGAGTGCCAAAAAGATCCTCTGCTTCCCTTTCCTCAGGTATTCCCAGAGCAGTGCTCTGATAAAGAGCTCTTTGCCCTGGCCTGGAATTAAATCCACACTCCTCTAACAGCCTGAATATCTCGCACAGCCCACGTTTTGTTGTCTGCTCTTGGAATTTGAGAGGAATTATTACCAATTCCACGAAGCTGTCCCAGGGAGAACAGTCCTTTTTTAAAGCTAAATCCACAACCAAGTTCCCTGCGTTCCTTCAGAGGCCGGGGACAGAGAGGAGGTGAAGTCAAGACTCAAAAGTCCCACACAAAACCCCTTTCCACAGCTGCAGGTTGGTTTTTTACACCAGTCCTGCGCCAGGGTTTGTCCCTAAATGCTGCAAGAACGTGGGGCAAAGCCCTTGTAACACCAACCCTCAACTCCATGGAACAGTCAAAGGCACAAGAAGGAGCCAGAGAAAGCTAGAAAATAGCAAATCTATGGTATATTTTAGTTGTCAGTGAGAAATTTTGGAAATATCTGGAAAATCAGCAGAAATGGAGATCCACAAGCTTTGTTTTAAGCAACGTGTAACCTGTCTCCTTTGGGTTTTGCTTCTTATGGAAAATCAGCAGGAATAAAGGTCCACAAGCTTTGTTTTAAGCAACCTGAAAACCATCTCGTTCAGTTTCTACTATTTCTGGGAGATAAAGGTCCACCAGCTTTGTTTTAAGCAACCTGAAAACCATCTCATTCAGTTTCTGCTTCTTCTGGGAAATAAAGGTTCACCAGCTTTGTTTTAAGCAACATGAAATCTTTCTCTTTTGGTTTTCACTTGTGGAAAATCAGCAGGAATAAAGGTCCACCAAGCTTTGTTTTAAGCAACGTGTAACCTGTCTCCTTTGGGTTTTGCTTCTTACGGAAAATCAGCAGGAATAAAGGTCCACCAAGCTTTGTTTTAAGCAACGTGTAACCTGTCTCCTTTGGGTTTTGCTTCTTACGGAAAATCAGCAGGAATAAAGGTCCACCAAGCTTTGTTTTAAGCAACCTGGAATGTCTCCTTTGGTTTCTACTATTTCTGGGAGATAAAGGTCCACCAGCTTCGTTTTAAACAACCTGGAATCTGTCTCCTTTGGTTTTCACGTGTGGAAAATCAGCAGGAAACAAGGTCCACCAGTTTTAAGCAACCTGGAATCTGTCTCCTTTGCTTTCTACTCCCAAGCAGCAGCATCCCTTTAAATTCCCAGCGAGCTCCCTGAAAGCGGCAGCTCTGCTCTAAAAACCAGACCTTGCAGCGGGTTTTGCTTTGCTGGGGCGCAGCACAGACGGGTTTGGGGAGCAGGATCCCGAGGACAGGGCTCGCTGCAGCTTTGCAGGGTTTTGCAGGGTTTTGCAGGGTTTTACAGGGTTTTAGAGGGTTTTCAGCAGAGAACAGCCCCGGGCATCCCAACGGAGCCGCTCCCGCATCAGCTCGGATTTCCCGGCTGGCACCCGCGGATACCTGGGCGGACGGCGGCTGTCAGAGCCCATTCCTCACGCCAGCAGCCCCTGCAAGGAGCCGCTCCTTGACCTTTCCGCGGGTGCAGCGAGGGAGGAGAGCCCGGGTGCTCGGTGCCGGGGCTGCAGCCCGCTGGGACAGCGCTGGAAGAGACTCCCGGCCCCGCAGGGCAGAGCGAGCTCAGCGAGCCCGGGCACTTTCGCTCTCACCACCACCCCAGGGTGCCACCCCAGCTCCCACCGAGCGCCAGCAGCACTGCTGAGATGGTTCTTTCGTGGGTGTTGTGGGGATGGCCCCCAACACCGCTGGGAAGGGTCACTGGGTGGGTGGTTTGGGCTGGCACAGCTCCTGCTTTGATCCCTGAACCCTGCAGGGCACTCACACAGGCCAACAACTAAAAGAAAACACACGAGACCAGTGGCAAAGGCAGGCAAACAAATAATCACAGTTTTGATCACGAGAAAATCAGCTTTTTCCTTGAATGGAAGGGCCGTTAAAAACATTCGGGATCGACTTGGACTGGGGGAAAAGCAGAGATTTCCCCCCCCGTAAAATGTAAACCAATCCAGGAACACATTTAAATGAAAGCATTGCCTACTTCTTTACTGGGTGAAAAACGCAACGTTCTGTTATGAACTTTTCCCACTCAGATGTGGAGAACCACTTCAAAATTCTGCTTTTCAAGGGTGCGGTGCGTTACAAAGGGAGTTTGTGACACCGGATTCTCAGTGCTCAGCTGGTCACAATGGTCTCACACTTACAGGTAGACACACACGAGCATTCCACACCTTCCCCTCCTCACTTCCCCAGCCTCTCCTGGCAAAGTGAGCCTGGCCAGGCTCTTGTCCTCACTCAGCAAAGTCTTTCATCTTGTCTTGTTTTAATAAAGTCTCCCTCAAACAAACCAGCTCCTGTTTCCCGTCTCCTCACACAGCTGCTCGTGTGCCCCGGAGAGGTAAACAGTGGAAAAGACAAGAATTGTATATATTAGCCACGTTATTGGGATGTTTAATGATGCAAACCCAAACCTTCCTTTCAAGGCTTCTTTAAACCGTTTTTTTTCCACATTAGTCTTCACTTTTTCAGCAAAAAAACCAGCAAGACACCACTGGCAGTTCTGTACATTTTTACTGCGGAAAACCCAGGCTTTAGCCAGCAAATCAGACTCCCCAGCCTCCTTGAGTTCAGGAGGCTTGAGGAACAGGGATCCACAACACTTCCTTACTTTTCCCTGGACTTGCTCCTGGTACTGGTGATGGAGCTGGACGAGGAGCAGGAAGGCCAAGTGCTCTGCTGGCAAGGCAGGCACAGCTCAGGGGCAGCTCAGGGACCCCTGCAGCACCAGGAAACAAAACATTCCGGCTCTGCTCGGCGTTTTGAAGCCAATTCTCCCCTCACCAGTGCTTGGACAGGAGAGGCTGAGGAACCTGATTCCAGGTGAGGGGAAAGTGTCTTTTGTTGGGCATTCCTGTGTTTCTACCAGAGAGGAGATGCCCAAGATACATTGATAAAGCCGACTGTGTTTTATAAATAAAAGCAGCAAAGCTCAGTTAATCTATTACAGCCAAAATCATCTTTTCTGTGGCAAGAGTTGTTCATTTCACTCCAAGCCCTCAACATATTGGGATAATCAGCAGCTGGATAGGACCAAAGGCTGCAGCTCCCGTTGTCCCCATCAGCCAGGAGAGCAACCAACCCTTCTGTGTGCCCAGCTGCCCCAGAGGCACGTCCCGAAGGGCTGGGCAGCCCCTGAGCTGCTCCCAGCCCTGCTCTCTCATCTCCCGGACTCCTCCTCAAACACTCCCCACCACAGAGGGGCACCAGCGGCCAGAGCAGGGGCACAAAGTGCTGCCCCAGGGCCTCCAGCTCATCCAGACCCCACCACAGCCCCCCAGATCCAACCTTTGCTACAGCAACCCCCCGAGCAAAAACCGCTTCTCCATTTACAGCAGCTGCACCAACGCTGAGTTTCAGGTCACCAAACATCCCTCTCCAGCCCGCGTTCCACACCTGGGAGGCTCAAACTGGGCTGTCCCTGGGACAACTCCTTAAAGCTGTTCAAAACTCCTCTTTCTGCCTGTCCGCCATCCCCTGGCGCTCAGCTCCTCCCCGGGAAGCAGAGACCAGCCCAGTTCCTCACACCTGTGCCCAGGCTCCAGCACAGGGCAGCCCTGGCACCGCCAGTCCGTGCCCAGCCAGGGGCTGGTGCCACTCAGCAGGACGTGGTGAGCAGGAGGGAGCGGGAGGGAGCTCCTCACCTGGAGGAGCAGGAGGGAGCGGGAGGGAGCTCCTCACCTGGAGGAGCAGGAGGGAGGAAGGAGCTCACTCCTCACCAGGAGGAGCAGGAGGGAAGCAGGAGCTCACTCCTCACCTCTCAGGTGTCCCTGCAGGAGCAGGAGGGAGGAAGGAGCTCACTCCTCACCAGGAGGAGCAGGAGGGAAGCAGGAGCTCACTCCTCACCTCTCAGGTGTCCCTGCAGGAGCAGGAGGGAGGAAGGAGCTCACTCCTCACCTCTCAGTGTCCCAGGTGGAGCAGGAGGGAGGAAGGAGCTCACTCCTCACCTGGAGGAGCAGGAGCTCACTCCTCACCTCTCAGGCGTCCCTGAGGAGCAGCAGGGAGGAAGGAGCTCACTCCTCACCTCTCACTGTCCCAGGTGGAGCAGCAGGGAGGAAGGAGCTCACTCCTCACCTGGAG
>VZRO01001512.1:120470-143145 GCA_013397915.1 Daphoenositta chrysoptera | reverse complement strand
GCAGGAGCTCACTCCTCACCTGGAGGAGCAGGAGGGAGCAGGAGCTCACTCCTCACCTCGTAGTATCCCCGGAGGAGCAGAAGTCCGGCTGCTCCTGGGCCAGGGTGGGCGAGGAGCCCCCTCGGACACCTCAGGGCTGCCAACTCTTCCCTCCCCAGCCCGCGGCTTTAAGGAACAGCTCTCCTGCTTTCCTCCACTCTCCTTTTCCTTCCTCTTTTCCCATTCTCTGCTCCTCTCCTCCTCAGCGAATCAGCCTCTCTTTCCTTTCCCTCCTTTCAGCAGCCCTTTCTCGCCTTCCCCCCTTCTCCCATCCCTTTCTCCCCCAACTCCTCCCTCCCGCACTCCAACACATCTGTTTCTAATCTTAGCCACCCATTGGAAACAATAACCCCTTTTTCTTTTCAAGATCTGAACGCGGAGTGCCCAAGCAAATCAACACAGTTGCACAAATTTGACACTCTGCCTGAAACAAAGACATTTTATTCACCTTGTTTCGCCCCAGAGGTCCAAGCCCCTCTCTCGTTTTTCCCTGAAAAGCGCTGCCCTCTTTAAACAAGGAACACACATTCCCAAATGAGTCCGTTTAAGCACCATTTTTTAAAATTAACCCGGATATTCAGAGATCTCTGGCCGTCAACCTGCTCATAAAGCGACCAGAAAAGGATCAGAACTCGAACACCACTGAAATTCCGGTCTTCCATAAAAGTTTTCCCGTTACAAACCCCTTTTCTCCAACTCACCAGAAATGAATTTCAGGCACACGGAGCAGGCTCGTGGGAGTTTGATTAAATAAAAACGGAGCGACACCAAAAAGCCAACCTACCTAAAAAGAGGATTGAAAATGCAGACATTCCGTCTCCCAGCAGGAGGGACTTTTCCTCCCTTTCTCTTCCTCTCTCCCAAGAACGGCAGGCAGACCTGCACAGGATTCAAAGGAACGCCTCTGGAATGCGCTCAGTGTAATTGCATCCATGTGCCAGAAAAATAACCAACTTCACTCTTTCTTCCCTCCTGCTATTCATCTCCTGGTCCATCTTCCATCCAGATCCAGCCAGAGCTTTTTTTTTTTTGGGATATCTGAAGCTGCTAATTCAGGGCCCTGGGAGTTTCTGGGGGAGAAGAGGCAGAGGCAGCACAGCGAGGACTTCACATCCACGGCAGCACAGAACAATTTCGCCTGTCTGGAGAGGAGAGAAGCGGGGGGAAAACACTGAGCTCAATGTTCACCACATGGCTGCCTCCCACTAGAGCCCCTCCCTGCCATCAGCTGGGATTAATAGTGAAGACCAGTCATGTGGGTGAGGTAGAGCAAAAATCTAGCAAGGATACAGACATTTAAAAGAGAAATGAGAGGATTTCTCCAGTGGCAAAACAGTTAAGTTTGGAGGCAGCAAAAAAAAAAAAAAAAAAAAAAAAAAAAATCCAGCATGGAAAAAAAAAATCCGATTCGTCACTCAGGGGTTGGAGGGAGACTCTTGGAAAAGCACGCCCGCTCCTCAGGGTGATAAACACACTCCCGCGTGTGCCGCAGCTTTGGGGGCTTCTCTGCGCTGGAAATGGGAGGTTTGAGGCTCGCTGGAACGCCCGCTCCGCCTGCCTCGTGGCTTTCTTACTGCGTTTTTAGGAGAGAAAGAGAACCCCTAAACACGGAGTGAATTTCCCGTTGTAGCTGTTCTTCACTGACGGGGGAAAGCCCAATCAAGCAGAAATTGGTTGCTGCGGGGTGCGAGTTTTAACTCCCTCCCAAAGGGCATTTTGAGGCCTTCACAGCCCATCTCCAGCTTCACCCTCGTGCAGGGGAGCGAGTTTTTAAAATTGCCCCAGACACCCCGTAAATAAACGCCCATCACACACAGCAGAAGGTGAACAAAGCAGATTTACCCACCTCGGCGACGAGGGAAAGCCTTGGAATACAGAGCAAGAATTCTTCCCTTAGAACAGTTACGAAAGTGTTTGTAGAGCCTCGAGGAAAGCAGCAAACCATGGGCAAGGCTGCCAGCCTGTGGTTTGGGATGTCACACTCCCGTTTTCCAACCTTTCCTTTCCTTTCCTTTCCTTTCCTTTCCTTTCCTTTCCTTTCCTTTCCTTTCCTTTCCTTTCCTTTCCCCTCCTCTCCACCTACAGACAATTTATACTTTCCCCATAAAATCAGGGACAAAATGTTGCTCTGCCTCTCCAGGGATGAAAACAAACCCTGTGCAGAGCCAGGAGCTGGACTCGGTGATTCTTTTGGTCGCCTTCAGTTCAGGATATTCTATTTTTCATGAAATACAGAAATATTTATGAAGCCCTCAGCGAGGGGCACAACTCTTGGAAGCTCTGTAGGAATCTGGTACCTTTAGTGTTCGTGACAGAGCTCTGCAGGCATTTGTGGGAAGACAACAAACAGTGGACAAAACCAACCCCTTGATTCGGAGAGATCCAGAGAGAATAACAGGGATAAAAATGATCCTTCTGCCCCCAGTTTCATTAAAGTTTCATTTGCCCCTCCCAGCCCCAGATGGAGACAAGAGCAGCACTTGGCACCTCCCCTCCAGAGGGGATTTTCCCTCTGGATCTCAATGTTTTAAACAGCATTTTTATCTAAGATAGATTGACTCTCCAAATCTCAATGTTTTAAACAGCATTTTTATCTAAGACAGACTGACTCTCCAAATCTAACCTGGATTAGCTGAACATCCCAGTTCCCACAGGGCAGCTCTGTCCATCCCACAGAACCAAACCCCGGAGCAGATTCCTCCTGAACCTTTCCCCACACGCTTGACCAAACCTGCTGCTGCTTTCCCAATGAATGGACCTAAAAACCCCCTTGGTTCTCAGAGCAGGACACAAATCAACGGAGGAAAATCCATTTACTGCAGGCCGAGCTTTTCTCTGTGCGTTGCAAGTGTGGCCGAAGGCGTCCCGGGCTGCGCTGTGAATTCCCAGCCTTCCGAGGGAATAACGGAGCCAATCCCTGCCGGGGAGGGGCAGAGGAGCTCTGGCCCCTGCGCTGCCTGCCCAGCCCCCCCCAGCCCCGCGGGGTGAGCCGGGGGGGACGGGGGGTGCAAGGGGAGCTGTGCGTGCAAAATCCCGTTCCTCGTCCTGTTCCTCATCCCGTTCTTCATCCCGTTCCTCGTCCCGTTCCTCATCCCGTTCCTCATCCCATTCCTCGTCCCGTTCCTCATCCCATTCCTCATCCCGTTCCTCATCCCATTCCTCATCCCGTTCCTCATCCCATTCCTCATCCCATTGGCTGCTGCACACATTTGGCTGCTCAAACCTTTCAGAAACCACACTCCCTTAAATCTTAAATCTTAAAAAGTTTCCCATCCCAAAACCCTGCCCAGCACCCTCCAGCCTGGTTTTCCACCTCACCCACCACGGGTGGGGACTCTTTCTCTGATCCCAAATGGGTTTTTTGTGCACCAATTTATCCCTTTCACCTGGTTCTTCCTCCTCCCATTCCTCATCCCATTCCTCATCCCATTCCATATCCCATTCCCACATCAGCCCCTCCTTTGGGGTGCCCTGGGGATTCCCCCTCTGGTTTGGGCTCCTGCAGCAGCTCCATCAGGGCACACACGGGTGCTGCTCCCCTCACGTCCTCTCCTTGCTGTTGTGTTTTGGGGGAAAAGCTCCTCTCTGCAGCACTTGGGGTTTTTTTCCAGGAGTGGGGAATTCCTTGCAGGAGCTTTGTCAGAGCTCTCACCTGGTGCTGCACCCAGCACTGGAGATGGATCAGGAATTCTCACCAGGAAGAGCAGGGAAAGAGAAACTGATGTTGCAGAGAAGCTTGAAAGAAAAGGGTTTTGTAAAAAACCTTGATAAACTGAGTTCGTTTTCCAGTAGTTCCGAGTTCTGCTTTTAAATCCAGATTAAAACACCTGGATACAAAAATCTGCATAAATCCTCTTGGGAACAGACCAGGTTTTGTGGAGCTGTCTCAGTTTCAGTCCCTGGACATTTGGCTGCTCAAACCTTTCAGAAACCACACTCCCTTAAATCTTAAATCTTAAAACGTTTCCCATCCCAAAAGCCTGCCCAACACCCTCCAGCCTGGTTTTCCACCTCACCTGGCACGGGTGGGGACTCTTCCTCTAATCCCAAATGGGTTTTTTGTGCACCAATTTATCCCTTTCCCCTGGTTCTTCCTCCTCCAAGGAAACAGCTCCTTGAGCCTGAGTTGGCCCCCAGAGCTGCTCATTCTCTTCTCGGTGGTGCTTTAATGTCCCCGTCACCCAAAATATACCCAAAAGCTGCACTTTCACCCCAAAACTCCCACTATTGCTGCTGATTCGTTGTTGTCTCTCCTCCAAGGCTCCCTATATCAACTTATCTCACTCAGTTTAAAAGATCTGAGCAGCTTTTGGTGCAGTCAGTGAAAGAACAAAATTCATTCATCACTTCGAATCTCCTGAGCAAAACCCCTTTCTGTTCTGTTTTGGGGGTTGCAACTGAAAAAAAGCACCAAAACCACAAGGAAAAAAAAACCAAAAACCTCCAAATGACACAAACAAACCTCAAAACAGACAACAAAAAATGTTAGGGGAGAAATAAAACCCTTGCCACAGATTTCTTTTCACAACAAGCCACTGGAGGAAAGGCTGCTTTTTATTTTGTGGGAGGCAGACACGGCCTTGTAAAGCTGCTGTTGTTTGAGGAGCTCTCCTCTCCCAGCCAGGCTTCAATAATTGATTACAAAAGCACTATTAGTCATTTAGTGTCAGTGAGAAAATCTCCCTTCGATGAGGCTTAGCACTCGCAGCGTCAGTAAATGTATTTGAGGAGAAAAAAAACAACTAAAAAGCTCTTTAAAGCTGCAGCTCAGAGCCTCAGTCCCCGCAGCTCCAACGTTTATTTGTGTTTGTTTTAGGGGAAAACACCCCTGTTATTTGTTATGGTCTTGTTTTCCTCTGTGAGGCTGTAACTCGGTGCAGTCAAAGTAAAAATTCCTCACACAAGGAGCATCTTCATGCTGATGCTTCAAAAACAAAGAACTGAGCATAAAATACTGAATTTTTACTGGAAAGCAAACCAGGTCAAAAGCTACGAGGTTCAATTTTTATCACCGTGAAATCTTTGAATATTTTTGCAATACCAGACTTTTGTTTACAAGTCAAGCTCTAACAGAACACTCCCGAGAAGAAAACGTCACCCACTGGTCTGAAAAATGCACCAAGGCATCGTAAGGAAACAATAATTTCTTTTCACCTTCAAGTTTCAGGTCCCATCCATAAGAAAAAAATGTGATGGTACAGAGGAATTCAGGTGTGGAGTGCAGGGGGTTAAACAGGGAGGGTCAGGGGGCAAGTGGCAAAATAATTAATGGCTTTTAAGCTTGAAGGTCTTAATTATTTTATTAATTTATTGATGAATATATGTGTAATAATAATAATAGAACAAATTTTTATTTTATATTTCTATTATAATAATGATAGAAAGTGTTGGAGGGAAAGCTGAATGAACTGGCTAAAAGGAAATATTTATGTGGAAGTAATGGCTCTGAAAAAGACAAATGGTTGGAATTTTTTACTGCAAGGTAAGCGAAATCCTTGGATTTTTTTTAATAGTCAGGAATAACTTTTTTCTAAGTACGGTTTTTATGTGCTGGGGAAGGGTTGGAGTGCATAAACTGAACTTTATTGAGAGTAAAATACAGGAAAACAGAAAGAAAGATGGTGCAGAAGGACCGAAGAAGGTGTCACTGTGCCTAAACCTCAGCTTAAGGAGATTTGGGTGGCTGAGGAGTTTTTTTCAGTGTTTGTGACTTCTGAGCAAGAACAGTTTAGTTCTGATGGTGAATTAAACCAATAATTAAACCATTAAAAATGCTGCTCCTTGGGGTGGTGCAGCTTTCTGCCGGAGAAACGAGGGAAGACAGAGATGCTGCTCTTGGATTCACTGCTAAAATCCCTTTTCCCAGCGTTTTGTTATTTCTCTGAGCCAGGAGTGGTTTTGTAGCTCAGAGCTCTGGGGCTGAGAGACGGCCCCGAGCCTTCCTGCAGGCCCTGCCACCGACCTGCTCTCTGAAACCCAGCGCTTTTCCTTCCCATTTCTCTTCTTTTACCCTAAGAGCAAATGATCAAACCTTTTAAAATGAAATTGTTGCAGGTACAAGGTGAACTCTGAGTTTTCTCTTCAGGATTACACAAATATTTTGATGCTTTGATTGTAAATTGCAAGTTCCTTATGAACAAAATGATAATAATGCTCTTAAATTAAGCACAATGAGCTTCTGAATTGCTCTCAGGTAACTTCTGTCCAACTCTTCCCTCCTAAACTCTGCTCTGGTGAACGCCAGACTGAAGTTTACATTCCTGACCACTTCCAGCACAGGATGCACCTCGTGTGACACGTTTTGCCAGCTGCCTATAGAAAAATAAATCCTCTGCTTTGGGTAACAGAATGTGAAATGTTCCGTTCAACAAATGATTTTACTCTCAATATTAAAAGATACTGTTTGGAAGGTCTGACCTTGAAAAGAAGTATCTTTGAAAAAAGAGAAATGAAAGGGAGGGAAGGAACTTTATGAACTTTGCTATCAATGTCCTGAGCCCCGCTCTGGTTCTCTTGCATTTCTTGTTTATTCAGTTGTTTCTCTTGTATTTCTCATTTATTCAGTTGTTTCTCTTGTATTTCTCATTATTCTTTTTTATCTCTTGTATTTCTCATTTATTCAGTTGTTTCTCTTGTATTTCTCATTATTCTTTTTTATCTCTTGTAGTTCTCATTTATTCAGTTTTTTTCTCTTGTATTTCTCATTTATTCTGTTGTTTCTCTCGTATTTCTCATTTATTTCGTTTTTTCTCTTGTAGTTCTCATTTATTCAGTTGTTTCTCTTGTAGTTCTCATTTATTAATTTTTATCTCTTGTATTTCTCATTCAGTTTTTTTCTCTTGTATTTCTCATTTTTTCCGTTTTTTCTCCTGTATTTCTCATTTATTAATTTTTATCTCTTGTATTTCTCATTTATTCAGTTTTTTTCTCTTGTAGTTCTCATTTATTCAGCCTTGGGGAAGGGCAGAGGAGGACCCAGGAGGTCACTTCCCTGTGGGAATGGTCACTGTGTGATTCCCACATCCCCGCTCTCTTCACTTCTGCTCTCTCTGTGTTTAATTGTGCTGCTCACCACTAATGCAACCGCTCTATTTAATTACTGCAAATTACTGTATTTAATGACACCAAAAAATAAACAAGGACAACTCTGTGCAGGCAACCTGAGGCATTTCTTTAAAGATCCCACGAAATCCCTGAGAAATAAACAAGGACAACTCTGTGCAGGCAACCTGAGGCATTTCTTTAAAGATCCCACGAAATCCCTGAGAATTCGGGGTGCCTGACCCAGCAAAACTCAGAGTTTTGATTTTTAAGGAAGGCAGCCACAAACAGGAGGCCTCCGGGCTGCTCAAAACCGACTGTATCCGTTATAAAATCCTGATTTTCAGCCCGGCCTTTAGGGGTTTGGGTGTCCATATGCTCCAAAATCCGCTGGAGCTCCTGCAGGGGCCCGGACACCGCTCCACGTGCAAAGAAGTTGTTGCACACTCAGGCACGGCTGAGCTACATCATCCCCCGGCGTCTGCTGCAGCTCGCTCCAGGCAAGTGTCCTGGGAGGTGATGTTTAAATAATGCCACCTAAGATCACCATTTAACGAGTGTTGCTAATTTAATGTGAAGCGGAAGGAGTGAGGGTTCCCAGACCGGCTCTTTCAGCTCCTGTCAGGATGGCAGCGCGGTCACTGGGGCTGAAGGACACTGGGGAAGCTTCCTGCTCGCTTGCCAAACCTCTCCTGACAGTCCCAGTTGCACCAGTCAGAGCCTTTTAAACCCAGAGGACACTGGAGAAGAGAGAGGAAATCTTGGATGAGGGGCCATGGGATCTGTGGTGTGGGTGATGCTCTCAGAAGTTTCCCTCCCAGCCCTGCCGGTGTTTCAGGAACGGCTGGAATTCCCCCCTGTCCCTCAGAAGAGCTGGAATGAAAAAGGCAGGAATGCAGCAGGAAGTGCTTTATCTCTTCCCCTGTTCTTGTCTGTGGGCTGAGCAAATTCTGTGGGCGTGGGGGGCGGCCTGGAAGAGGTGGTGCAGAATTCCCGCCGGGCAAGGGCTTGGCATGGCAGAGGGAGAAGGGCAAAGACGTTCATTGCACAGCTCAGGGTACCTAAATACCAGTGCACAAACAGGATAGAACCTCATATAAACAGGAAGATCAAACCCCAGGATTTCACCCACTCACCTGGAGCCTTCCCTAGATATCACCTATTATGGGAAGGTGTAAATAATCCCAAATAAGGCCACTGACCACAATCTTCCCGGGCCATTGCTCAAGAAGGTCACTGACCCATGGTCCTCTTTTCCAGCCCATCTCAGGTGCCCTGGAAGTGTTTCCATGGTTACACCGGGCCCAGGAAGATGCTTTTGTGGCCTTCAGGCCTGCTCTTCTGAACACCCATGGGATAACCCAACAGGCAGGATTGTGCACAGTTGGAATATTGGGATAACTCTCAGGGAGCGTTGCTTTCCTCCCAGGAGGCAGGAGCTGAGCAGGAGCTGTCCCTGCTGCCCTGGCAGGCTCCTGCCTGCTCTGGTTTACCAGGAACAGCTCTCCTGACACCGGATCCATTTCTCCTCTGTCTCCTCCCAAGCACTGGAACCAGGTTCCTGCTGGAATTTTCATTTAGGATCAATCTGTTGGGCTGGTCCATCCAGTGCCAGCCATGATTGGAAGGAATCCTTTTCCCTCTTTTTGCTTCTTGATATGGGTCTGATAAATCACCCTCGAGAGTTCCTGTTCTGTTCCTCACTTCCCTCCACCTCCTGGGACCATTCCTGGGCGGTGGAACAGGTTCAAGGATTTGGAAAAGCCCTTCCCATGCTGTGAATAAATCATTATTAAATGAATATTTCTCCAAGGTCTTCCTGGCTACTTGAACCTGGATTTCTGTGGATTACAAGGGGTTTAGTCAGAGCAGATAACCAAGATGAGTTTGCTTCTGTTTCTTGGTAGCCAAATGACGACAGCCCAGCATCTCAAAGGAAACCAATTTTCATGGTCCCAGCAGAAAGGAACGAAGCAGAAGGATCTCCTTCCCCTGAGCACGGAAATATTCATGAAGATGTTGAGGTTGCTAGACTGGAGTGAGAGCACTCCATCAATAAATAAAGAGCATCAGTATCTTACGACATTACCGAGGAAAGAATGACAACTCTTTTGCTTTTATTTCCTTCTATTTTGGAACATTCCAGTTATAATATTCAGCTCCAAACGGCACTTGGAGCACGGTTCTGAGGACTTGGTTAAAAAAGGGAATTTGTGTCGTGCTAAAGGAACCCATTAGGCTGAGAGGAGGATGAGCAGCTGTGGGAGCCTGCCCTGAACCCTCTCCATGGGCACTGCCACGCCTGAGCCAGGGCAGCCGGACCTGCCAGGCAGCTCAATCCAGGCTGGAGACTCCTGGAGGGATACGAGGAGTGCAGGAATACCCAAAGAGCCCGTGTGGGGAAGGAAACAGAGCGAGCTGCTGGATTTTCCATGTGCTCTCAGGGATGGCAGCTGTGGCAGAACTTGAATCCTATTTTTTTCGGAAGGATCAAGGTATTTTAAATTATTTAGTCCAGTACTAATTGGGAGATGAGCCTCATTTAGTGTGCTGTGAGAAAGGGGTGATCAGTAGCTAACTCCTGTAAGCACAGTTAACTATTAGGAGACAGCAAATGTTGATTCCGACAGCAAATGTTAATTACAAAACCCAAGAAGCCGGAGTTGCCCTGATCTTGTCAAGAGAGAGGGGACAAGGATCATCTCAGAAACCGCTGAATCTCTCTATGAAAGATCACACACGGTCCAGAAAGAAAGGTGAAGAGTGCATTGTGAGGAAGACTACCAGCCTTCATCAGGAAGACCCCCGAGGAAGAGGAGAAGCCTTCCTCAGTTCGACCACCAGGACACACAGCGCGTGTGACACCTATGCTAATGATATTAATGACTTCCGAGAAGTAATTTGTATAACCACTCCTATCCCAAGGAATGTGATGAATATTCATGATTTAACCCATAATATTGTGCTGTAGGAAGTGCTGGGATGTTTGTGTGTTCGGAGGAGAGATCCCCCCACACATCTGGTACCGAATAAAGCAAATTCCCACTGCTCTGACTCTGTCTCTGAAGGGTCTCCTGGCCTGGCTTGGGGCGATTCCTCTGTCTGGTAAAATCTTGCTCTAATCATGCCACAATGTTCTATCTTGTACAGACAGCGAGGGAACCATTTTTCAACTATTCTGTTGCTGAGTTTCCTTCCAAAATTCCTTGTTCCTTCCAGATTTCCATGTCTGAGTGATCTGATTGTTGTCTAATATGATTTAGGTGCCCTACAGGCTATTGACTGAGCCCTAATCAGAAATTCATCACCTCCGAGGCAGCACTATTTTAATTTGGAGTTGTCTGCTTTTCTTGTAGGTTGGTGGCGCTGCCTTGATTCCGTAGCTCCTTTCTGAGGAGGAATTCTGCTCTGTCAGGTCTTCAGCCGGTGCCTCCTCTGCTGGGCTGGAGATCTTTATCTCTGGGAAGGAATTGGGCAGGGAATCCAAGTGTTTCCATGCAATTCACTTCGAATCCAAATGTATTTAAACCCAAAGCTGAGCAGCCTCTGTACAAATGTGGAATATACCCAATAATTTTCTGGCTCTAGGAAGCTCTCATAGATCCTTAGATGGTTTTTTCCCCGTTTGGAGCACAAAAAGAGCTCTGGAAGTGCTGATACACAGCAGAGGAGGAGGCTGTTCACTTTCTGTATCTGCAGCCCAGGCTGGAAGGGCTAAAACGCTCAATCCTATAGATTTGGGAACAAACCAGACTTTTCCCAGCTGAGATCCTCCCCTCGAAGACGAAAAAGGGCATTTGAGAGCTGTTAAATATCTGTGAAGTGGAGATTCCTGCATTGGCGTCTCTTCCATCTCCCGAAATGAGCTGGTTGTTCTTGTGAAGGAATTGCAGAGGGGACACCTTGCCCTGTTCCTGGTGAGGAGAACCCCGCCAGGATCGGGTCCTGGGCTCCCAAATACCCCCGAGAGTCGAAATCCTGCCCTGTTCTCTTCCATGTCCCAAAATGAGCTGGTTATCTTGTTAAGGAATTGCAGGGGGCACAGGAGAATCCCACCAGGATGGGGTCCCGGGTTCCCAAATGCCCCCTGAGAGCAGAAATCCTGCCCTGTTCTCATTCATCTCCTGGAAAGGGCTGGTTGTTCTTGTGAAGGAATTGCAGAGGGGACACCTTGCCCTGTTCCTGGTGAGGAGAATCCACCCAGGATCGGCTCCTGGGCTCCCAAATCCCCGCTGAGAGCAGAAATCCCGCCCTGTTCTCATTCATCTCCTGGAAAGGGCTGGGTGTTCTTGTGAAGGAATTGCAGAGGGGACACCTTGCCCTGTTCCTGGTGAGGAGAATCCACCCAGGATCGGCTCCTGGGCTCCCAAATCCCCGCTGAGAGCAGAAATCCCGCCCTGTTCTCATTCATCTCCTGGAAAGGGCTGGGTGTTCTTGTGAAGGAATTGCAGAGGGGACACCTTGCCCTGTTCCTGGTGAGGAGAATCCACCCAGGATCGGCTCCTGGGCTCCCAAATCCCCGCTGAGAGCAGAAATCCCGCCCTGTTCTCATTCATCTCCTGGAAAGGGCTGGGTGTTCTTGTGAAGGAATTGCAGAGGGGACACGCTGCCCCATTCCTGGTGAGGAGAATCCCACCAGGATCGGCTCCTGGGCTCCCAAATACCCGCTGAGAGCAGAAATCCTGGCTGTGGGGGCTGTGGGCAGCTCCCCTGGGGAGGGTGATCCCTGGAAAAGCGATGCTGGCTGTGGGGGTGCACCCGCCGAGCAGGGGAGGAGGGGTTTGGCAGGCAGCTCCTGTTCGGAATGACTTTACCTGAGGTAATCTTTTCCGCCAGGCTGGCTCTGACATTAAAAATGGAAGAGGCCAGGGACATTTTCCACCCAAAGCTCAATGGAAAGTGGCAGGTGTCAGATTTTTGCAAATTTCTTTCTCTTAACTCAGAGGCTTCTGCTGACGGGGACGTGAAGGCTCCAACCTGGAAAAGCTCCAAATTCAAAATATTTTCGTGACCAACTTAAAATACAAAATATTTTTAAGAGGTGGAGAGGAGGGGAAAGGACAGAGAGGTCAAAAGGAATGGAAATCGTTCAGTGCGGGGGAGAAATGTGGTTTGTACACTGCAGTCAGCTGGAGAGGCTCGCTGCTGGTGCAGCCGCTCGGAACACGGTGCCTTTGCCAGGAACACGGAATGGGAGCGGGATTTTCCTTCTCCTTTGGCTCACCCCTCCGGGGTTACCAGCTGCACCTTCTTTTGTTCTCTGGATCCAAACTCGTGTATCCTGCGTGTGAGATGATGCTCGGTATCACCGCCCTGCCATCGGCTGAGGAACAGATGCTGCCAGAGAGCGCATCCCAAATTTCGGTGACTCATTTCCTGCTGCTCACAGATACTTGACAGATCAGTCTTGGGCAGCAGCGCTGGTGTCTTTTGTCATGGCAATGAATTTCAGGGAATTAATCAGCCCTGCAAAGGATGACTTGGATGAGATGGAGCCTTTTAGGACTTGAGGCACGTGATGAAAAGAATCTTTTGGAACCAGCTGCAGGGTGACAGTGACTCGTGCTGATATGATAAAGTTCGGGTTGTGAATGGGAGGCATCCGATCCTTGGGGAATCTCCCCATCAGCCGCTGTTCGGAGCAGGTCAGGCTGGATGTCAGCCCTCGGGCAGCCGCTCCAAGGAGTGTGCAAATTCCCACCTGGGAGGGAGTGCTCTTCCCTCTCCTGCTCCCACCGGTGCTGCCTTGGAGGAACGAAATCAAACATTAAACCTTTGATTCGAGAGATGTATAGAGCTGAGCTGTAATCTGGAATTTTTCAGGAGAGCTTCTGTGCATCGATTAATTGGAGGAAGCTGCTTTGCTCAATAACCAGCAGAGTTCACAGCTAATTTGTGTTCACTGCCTTATGAGATTGAGAAAAAAAACCAACAACAATTTTTACTCAATAGAGCCGGGGAAATGAAAGATAATCCCAATTATTTTGATCTGATTTATTCATGACTCGTATTTGGCTCAATATTTTATCTCCCACCCCACGCCGGGGCTCCTGTGGAATTTCACAGACCATCAGCAGTCCTGGGCTTTAACGTGAGCCACTGTGTGCTTGTAACTCTGCATTTCCATAAGGTGGCCTATCACCCTCTGCTTGTGTTACAGGATCGAGGATTCCTGAGCACAGCTGAAGCCCTTGAAGCACCCTCGTGTGTGTTTTTGTGCTCAGCACTGCATTATTCCCGTGCTCGAGCAGCTTTTCCTGCTGTGTGTAACAGCACCCAGATTATCTGTGACTCTCTATTCATGGAAATCCCTCCTTTAGCTCCAGAATATGTACAAAGTTGAGCTTTGCATGTTCCTTCAGTATGTGGCTCTGAATTATTTATGAGTGACCTTCAAAAAGTAAAGGGAAAAAAAAAATTAAAAAAAAGGAGGAAAAGCCAGTTAATGGAAATGCTTTCAAAATGTAAATATCTTTCCCCAAGAACACTGTGTGTCTCTTTGGAGCTGAAGACAAAATAACATGTCTGGGAGATGATAAAGCAAAAAAGCTCTCGGGGAGATAAATTGCAGGAACTTGTGCCCTGCTGTGACTGAGCAGGGGGACGCTGGGTGGTCTCACGGGGGGAGGGAATTCTGGCACTGCAGAGGGAGCAGATGGAGCCTTCCCCTGCTGCTGGATCCCGTTCCTTACAGAGAGGGGAGAAACAGGGAGAAAACTCACCCAGAAGTTCATTTTCTGGGAAAGAGGGATGCTGGATCACTGATACCACTGAGGGTACCTGCAGAGGATTTGCTGATGTGTGGGGCAGGCCTTTGCCCTGTTTAGTTTTAATAGCCTGTTTCAGTTTTTTAGTTTAAATTAAAGTGATCTTGGCTTTACAGAATAAAAGGATCTCAACACCAACTTTCCTGTGACATTTACTTGCCTGTCCTGACTCTGTCACACCGGATGTGGCACTCAGTGCTCTGGTCTGGCTGACCAGAGGGTGTTTGGCCAAAGGATGGATTTGATGATCCTGGAGGTCTTTTCCAACCTTGGATGAGCTTTTCCTGCACCACCTCCCTTTGTTTGGCAGGTGGATTTTACCCCTTCACTGAATAACTGGAGTTCTGAATCCTCTGAGACTCAGAAGGGAGGGAGAGTCAGAGTTTACTTGGAATTCCACCCACAGAGGGGCAGAGAAAGGTTTCAAAAAAGGTTTCAAAAAAGCAGCTGTGCCTTCTAACATCTCCTAGGAATGCGATCTGCGGTGGGGCCTGGCTGTGTCCTTCTGCTGAGACAACTTTCACCTCTCTGGGTCATCATCGATGTGCTAAAATCTCTTTTGTGCAGCTCCCTCCTCCTTTCCCTGCCCTGTATTTTGTTCAGTCACCTCCGAGTGGAAGCTTTGCTGCTGTTGAAGGGTTGAGGCTGAGGATGGAGGGATGGAGCAGCAAACACCCCTCATCTTCGGGAACCAAAAAGAGCTCAGGAATCAAATCAAAAATCAAAAATTCACTCCGAGCTCTGCATCGACAGCTCCGCAGCCCTGGATTCATCCATCCCTGGGAATAATTTGGCAGCAGATCTGACAGGACCTGGCTGCAGAGGAGTGATTGGTGTCTGAGGGGCAGCAAGGGGTTGGAGTTACGTAATGGAGGAGGCAGACACGGGATTAACTCGAGCATCTCCTGTGCTGATCAAAAGCGTGATGCCAGCGTGAATTCAGGCTGGATGTGCACCTCAAAAATTGGGTTTCTCGGTGCTTGGTGGGAGTTTTGGACTTTTTGGGAGCTGTGCCTTGGTGTCTGAATAAAGCTCCACACTCTACCGAACATAACTAAAAGCCTGTTAAAAGGGAAAAAGTGTTCCAGCCAGAAATGCAGATTGTTAGAGATCATCTGCCACATCCCGTGGCTTTTTCAGTGTCTGACCACAGCAAGGAAAGGAAAACGTTGCTTGATGAATAATTCACAGTCGTGCTCTGTTAGGATTAGTGCCTCTAACTGGGCAAGTGCCTGTCAGCGTTGCTCTTTTCTGGAGCCTCTGGTGGGATCTTGGCTCCTCGATGTTAATTTTTATAAGTTTCAGATGGAGGAGCATTGCCAGAACAGCCAGGAACCAAACACTGCCCTCATTTCTGAGGGAGCTGGGTTGGTCTGGTGAAGGTAAAAGAGAGAAAATTCCTTTATCTTCCGGAACTTCTGATGGACAGATCACGGATTTGAGAATTGCATGAAAACCACCCATCAATGCAGCATCAATTCTGTGCTGTATCACCTGAAAACAGCTTTGACTTGGTCTCAGAGGTCCCTTCCAGCCAAAATGATTCTGTGATTCTGTGAATATTGATGGGTTCTGCTCCTTGTGGCAATCAGAATTCCCAGTTTTTACAAGTTATTCCTCTGATTTTGACCAGAGGGAAAGGTCTGCTCCCATTTTGTTTTATTGCCTTCAGTCTGGCATGAGAACAGAACTCAAAGCTGCTTTCTCCAGCTCTGTGCTGGCATTGACTCTTTTGCTGGGAATTCTCATCTGCCTGCTGAGAAAGGACAGGTAATTCTTGGGAGAAGGGATAGCCTCTCTTGGAACAGCTTTTTGGCCTGCCTGGGGACTCTTTTCCACAGGAAAACCTCCTCCCAAACTGGAAAACGATGAGGAGGAGGAATGAGGAGGTGACCACAGCCAGTCAGGGGAAGGACACCAGGTGAGGGAAGCCTTTAGTGACTGAAAAAGAGGAATTTGACAGAGATGGGGCAAATCTGAGCGGATTTGGGGCCTGGTTTTTGTCATTCCCCTCGGAGGAAAGCTCATCCAGCAACTTCCCGAGGGCTTTGCCATCCGTGCGTGTGCCCACACCCCCCTGCCCTGCCTGGGGTTTCTCGGGATGTTCTCCCCTCAGCCGGAAAGGTGCTCGTGGTAATTTGGGAATGCAACCCACTCCTGCCCCGTGTTTTGCACAGCCAAGTAGAAAATGTCACCTTGTTTTGGGTTCTCCTCTGTCACATCGATTACAGCGGGCCTGGAGAAGGGCAGGGCGATCTTTAACTCGGGATTCCTGCAGCTCTCACGCTCTGCAGGAAACCCTTGGAATTGTTCAGCCTGGCTGGGGATATCCAACGGGGTTGGAATGAAATGAGCCCGTTTGTTATTTTTTATTGTGGAGACAGTTGTGTTAATTAGGGATAAATTCTCTTTTCCTCTTAGTGTGATAGTGATGAATAAATCAGCCAAGTAGGCGATTTATTGTCTCCTGCACTCAGAAAAACGAGGTGAAGGCAAGGACTGATTTTAATAAACTTTGATCTCAGCTTTGTATCAGCTGAAGGTTCTGAAGATGAGGTGAATTCAAGGCTGGCATCACCGTGGTTGGACTTCCAGCAGTTAGGACAGGGTAACATCTTAATTAGATGTGCTTAATGCAGGCTTTTAAATTCACTCCTCGTCTATTAATTTGTAGTGGGGACAATTTTATTTACATCAGACACCTGCAGGAAATGCTCTGTGGGTACAGACATGGTTAAACTGCTCCTGGGAGAGAGGAAAAAAAATGGGATTGTTTTGCTAAATGCAAATGCAACATTTCTCAGCACTTGGCCTCAGCACTTGAACAGAAAAATTGGAGCATATTCATCATTTGGAGATGGAAATAGGCAAAAATCTCAGGCTCGGGAGGAGGGAGAGGAAGATGGAAGGCAGTGGCCTATTCCAGTCATTAAATATTGAGGCAGATGTCAAAAGCAATGGAACTGATGAGGGCGCTTCTGTTGATGTTATTGTTATGAAAATTAGGGCTGGAGAGGAGATGCACGACAGGAGGAGAGCTCTGGGGCAGGAACAGGTTTATTAAAGCCGCAGTCCAGGCAGCAGCTGCTGTTAAAACAAAATATTTACATTAGAGATACTGGAGTGAGGCTCATCCTGTCCCTCAGAGGGGGTGCCTGAGTGTAATTTGATTTTTTTTAAAATTTTTTTTTGATTGAATTTTTTGAGCCTCTCTGAGCTCTCTGCTGGCAGTAGGTGCCCTCCAAAGGCAGAACAGATAATCTGATTTTTTTTTTTATTATTTCTTTGGTTTAAGGGGGAAATCGGCATTTAAAAGCTGTTTTGTTGCGTGAAAAGCCAGCTCCCAACTCCAGCCGAAGCTCGGGGGTGGCGGTGGGCCGCTGCTTAATGGATGATGAAATAATTAATTCCCGAGCCTTTATTCTTTTAGTAACGGTGCCACCTCGTGGGCTCGGGAGGGAGGAAGGAGCTGAAATCCAGGGAGCGGGGGATGCTCCCAGCGCTTTCATTCCCATTTTACAGCCTCACCTTGCAACAATTTTCTTGTTAACAATGATTTTTTTTTACTCTTCTTTCCAGCTTCTCGCTGCTGTAGTAAGAGCGGGTCTATTTGGTAGATTTTCATTTGCAGTTTTCAAAGCAGTTTCTGGGCAATTCTATCAAGTCCAAATCAAAGAAATGCAGTGCCAACTGCAGCTTATTAGTTGGAAATTTTAATAACACAGATTTCCTGGGCGCTGGGTCTTTGCTGAAGATTTCAAAGCGCTTTTTAGCTACTTTAATCAACGGAGTTCAATTCCACATCCAGCTGAAATGGATAAAAAACGAGGCAAGGAGAAAGAGCTTCTTGATATTCCCAACATCTGGGTCTATCCTGTAACACTTCCACTCCCCAGGATTGATGAGAAGCCTTTGAAAAACGAAATAATTTGATTTTTCTGTGCTGTCCTTAAAAAAAAAAAAATTCAATTTGTGACAACAATAAATATATCTTTCTTCATCCTCGTGAAAATATAATAATAAATAAATAAAATAACTCCTCAAAGCCCCTCAGCGTTGATAAACCTGAATGGCAGAGGCAACACCTCATCTTTCCACCTCTATCCCTTATTTTTGGGTTGTTGGGAACCCATCCGTGCCTCGCTAGGGATGAACCTCTTGGGTGCTGGGGGTGTGTGATATATTTATATTATTTATATTATTTTTTATTATTATCTTATAATTTATTGTTTTTTATTTATTATTAATTTTATTTATTATTATTTATTAATTTTTTTTGCAAGCTGGATCTCTGTGGTTGTCCTACAAAATGTCAGTGGTAACCTGGAAATGTCTTTGTGCTATCGATGTTCTTATTATAAGAAGTCTGTGGCTTGAAAAAATGCCNGATGAGAAGCCTTTGAAAAACGAAATAATTTGATTTTTCTGTGCTGTCCTTAAAAAAAAAAAAATTCAATTTGTGACAACAATAAATATATCTTTCTTCATCCTCGTGAAAATATAATAAAAAATAAATAAAATAACTCCTCAAAGCCCCTCAGCGTTGATAAACCTGAATGGCAGAGGCAACACCTCATCTTTCCACCTCTATCCCTTATTTTTGGTTTGTTGGGAACCCATCCGTGCCTCGCTAGGGATGAACCTCTTGGGCGCTGGAGGTGTGTGATATATTTATATTATTTAGATTATTTNAAAATGTTTTGATTTTTTTTTAAAGGATTGTGTGGGTTTTTTTTTTCATTTCAGCAGCACAGCCTGGTTCTGGAAGGAAAAATATCTGCTAAAACCTTGCATTTTAACCTAAACGCTGGCAGAACCTCACCAAAAATCCCTTTAAACATAAAAGGGTGGGAGGAAAAAATAGAAATGCCTGCTATTAGTCCCTGCTGCCATCGAAATCCCGGATTTACCTGTCAGAAGCTCCTGAATTTCCTGCTTAGACCCTCATCTGTGTTTTGGGGAATCCAGAGCCCGAAATGGTCTGGGAGGGGTTTGCTCCAGCCCTTCCCGGTAGGAATTTGTGCTCAGCTCCCACCCAGGGATGCTCTGGGAAGCACAAATCACAAAAGAAAAATGAGATTTAGGAAGGCTCAGAGCCTGATAATGGATAGGACAATCAGTTTTTGTCTTCTCCTTGGATCTGCAGCTCCGTGGGATAAGGAATGTCTGCATCCATGCTGTGAATTCCAGAAGCTCCTGAATTTCCTGCGTAGCCCCTCATCCCTGTTTTGGGGAATCCAGAGCCTGAAACTGTCCAGGAAGGGTTTGCTCCAGCCCTTCCCAGCAGGGATTTGTGCTCAGCTCTCTCAGGGATGCTCTGGGAAGCACAAATCACACAGGAAAAATGAGATTTAGGAAGGCTCAGAGCCTGAATATGGACAGGAGATGGAGGTTTTGTCTCATCCAGGTGTCTGCCCCGTGGATCTGCAGCTCTGGGGGATAAGGAATGTCTGCAGCCATGCTGGGACTTCCAGAGGCTCCCAAGTGCCTGCTTAGCCCCTCATCCCTGTTTTGGGATGTCACAGCAGCCCGGGGCTGTCCCGTGCCCCAGCAGATGGAGCCCCTGCCGAGCCTTTCCATTCCCAGTCCTGCCCAACATTTTGCTTTTGGGAAGCAAAAAGTCCGGGAAGAGTGGCCAGGCAAGGGTTAGGAGCAAAGGGCAGGAGTTGAAGCTGATTTCTTTGCAGGAGCTGATCCAGGAGATAAAGGAATTGCTGCAGGGGATGAGAAGAGGTAAAGAAAATTGCCCTGGCAAACAAACCCAGTGCGCTTAAAGAGTCTGAGAAAACAGAATGGTTCTGACCAGAGCCTGGTGCTTCATCCCCGGAATTCAGGGAAGAGGATGCAGGAGCTGGATCACCACCTAACAACAGTTTATTAAGTCTGCACATGTCATCCCACATTAAAGCTTAAATACGTTTCTCCCCAGGCCTCCAAAGGAACTTAATGCCTTTCCCCAGTGCTTTTATCTTTCCTTTCCCTGTACTTCAATTACGAACATTGCTGCTTCCCACAGCAAAATTTTTTTTCTAGGTCACGATTTTTATCTGGAAGTGGAAGTTAAGCAAGGCTAGCCTAGGTTAACAAGTGAATAAAGACTTAAATGAACTCCAGAAAGTCTGAGGAGAGATTATTTATGCTGGATTTCTTCCTCATGGCTTTGGGTGAGCACCACATGCATTTGTGGTGTGAAGGAGGGAGGTCCTGATGGTTGGCGTTGATGGCACTGCAGAATGAAGTTGTTTTTGGCTTTATTTCAAAGATTTTGTCTTTTCAGCTGGGTTATTTCACCACAAGGAAATCTTTCCTGCTTGGTCCTACTCCTGCAGCGTTTATGGCCTGCACTGGTGCTGTTTAAAAACCTCTTAGTGCTGCTGTGGGAGAAAAACGTGCTCCAACTTTGGTGCCAGGAGTCAGGGTTTGCTCTCTGAAGAAATTCCCGGGGCGCTGCAAATCCCAGGCTGGAGATGGTGCCGGGATGGCCATTCCCTGCCCAGCAGGGACACGGGGACAGCCTGCAGGGAGAGCAGATGGCAGCCTCAGCTGCCCCCAGATGTCACAGCAGCGTCCCTGCAAGCACCTGACAGGAACCTGCGCTTCTGCCTGGGCGTGCAGCAAAACCCCCAGGGCAAAACAAGGAGCCGGGACTTGTGCCTTGGACAAGATTTATGCAATCCTTTGCTTTTTGAGCAAAAGTCCTCTGTGTCGGGCTGGCTGGGAAGGGTGTTGGCGTTAGAGGAAAGGAAATCCGAGCTGGGAGGTGGTGATGAGGAGCTGGCCGTGATGCCATCATGATTTTTTTGCCTTTTCTTTATACCTCTTTTGTTTGCCTTTGTGGCCTTTTGTATTCTTGGTGTTTCTTTAGCCCACATTCCCAGACTTGATGTTTTGTTGAGTTGGGAGAGTGAACATCTTGAAGGCCTCAGACACCAAGGTCCTCTCTGGGACACATTTTGTAAACTCAAAGATGGGTCTGGCCAGGGGAGGGTTCCGGGGGGAGGGAGGGGTGGACTGGGGCTGTAATTCTATAATTCTATAATTCTATAGCCCATCTATCGTGTGGGGCATTTTGGGTGTGCATTTTGGGGTGGGCATTTCCATGTGCAAGTTCAGAGTGTTCCACCTGGACAGAGCGCACCAGGGATCCTTGAAATAAATACCGAAGTAAAAACCCCTTTTTCCCTTCTAACCGTGTTCAGCTCTGATTTTAAGGACAGGGATCAGGCATCACCCTGGCTGAGTTGGGTGCTGCTGCTGGGGAAAGGACATTTTTGCATTGAAAAGGAATTTTGTGCAAGCAAAAATGTGCGGGAATCTGTCCCGTGAAGGATTCCCAGGGGTTTGTGCTCTGGGCTACACAGTGAGGGGTAGGAGGGCTTGGGAGGACTCTGGATTCTCCCAATTGCCTGGAGAACAGTTGGAGCAGGGATGCCCAAAAGCAGGGATGTGGTGGAGAGGGCCCTGATGGTGTTGGGGGAATGACGATGCTGCTACAGAAACACTGGCAGGGGTTTCCCATAAAATCCTGCTGGGCTGGCAGACCCGCTTCCCTCACCCTCCCAAGGGTCGGGGTGTCAGGGTCGTGAAGGTGGGAGGCAGCAAAAGGTTTTTCATGACTGGCAGACAAACACGAACCTGAAATGCTGTTATCCCCAGGAAACTGCGGAATATTAACACTTTGGATCTGGTGAACAATGAATAAATAATCTCAGCCTTGGATGAGAGGTGCTCACATAGTCTGGATCCAGATAATAAAAGAAAGAATTTGCGTGTAACTGTCTTGTATTGCAAAGCTTAAAATTCCCAACGTCTGGGTCTATCCTGTAACACTTCCACTCCCCAGGATTGATGAGAAGCCTTTGAAAAACGAATTTCCCTTTCGACCTCACAAAAGGCCTTCCAAAGGTAAATGGTTGGAAATGGTGTCTGATTGACTCCTGCCACTCAGAATCCCTTGAAACCCACTCGTAACTCCCCTGAGGTGCTGTGTTAATCCCCCAGGCCAGAGATAAAAATAGATTTATGCAGCTCACTGTGTAATTATTATAATTTAACACTTAGGAGCCTCAAGCATGGGCAAGGTGTCTGTTTAGTGAGGTGCTGTGTAAACACTGAGGAAAATATAGATCCTGCCCTGCAGAGGCCACTGCATGCAAATTAAATCAATTACAGAAGGCTTAAAATAAGTCCAGCACTGCTGCAAAGAGGCCCTGCCACATCCTGCTCGCTGGAGTTTTGTGGTTGACATCTGAGCAGCTTCTCCAGGCTTAAAGACACAGAGAGCTCAGGGGAAAAATGCTGGAGTTCCTCTTTTTGAGGAAAATGCGCTTTTTTTTTTCTGAAAAGGGAAAGTTTCTGCTCTTTTACAAGGGAGTGAAGTTGTGCTTCCTGTTGGAGATTTTATATTTTCTTTAAGCATCTCTGGAAGGGTGGTCGGCCTACTTAAAAGCCTAAAGGTGGTGGAATAACCCTTGGTGAAGAGGCTGTGCTTGTAGAGCTGCTCTCTTTTCGTGTGAGGCTGAACAGCAGCACAAAAGGCGGAGTTTTGTCAAATAAAGTCAAAACTTGTCCTGAGTGAGGCTGGCTCTCCCTCACCTCGAGCTCTGGGGGCAGTTTTGTGTGCCACAACATAAAAAAGAGACAAAGCTGTTGGAAAGCACCCAGAGGAGGGACATGGAGATGGGGAAGGGTCTGGAGGGGCTCACGGGGAGTGGTTGAGGGCACTTGGTTTGCTCAGCTGGGGAAGGGGAGGCCGAGGGGAGAATCCCTGGGGGCTGCAGCTCCTCCCGAGGGGAGAATCCCTGGGGGCTGCAGCTCCTCCCGAGGGG
>VZRO01001512.1:93353-117680 GCA_013397915.1 Daphoenositta chrysoptera | reverse complement strand
CAAAAGAAGCAACAGAAGAAGCAGCAGCAGCAGAAGAACAAAACCAACAGCAAAAAAACCCCCCACAAAACAAACAAACAAAAATAAAAACCTAACAAACCAAAACTAAACCAACAAACAAACAAAACCCCCAAAACCCATAAATCTACAAAGCCCCCAAAAACCCAAACACTCCCCTCAAAAAAAAAAAACAAACCCAGAAAACCCCAAAACAAACCCAAAGCCCCCCAAAAAGCCCCAACACAACCAAAACTCAGGCAAGATTCTTTCTTCAGCCAACACTGGCTTTTCATGGGGACATAAAACCAAAGAAACTTTGCCAAAGGAGTTTTTATCTCAACCCCGCTGCCACATTTTAAGTGGGCTCATTGTTTTTTGGTCCAGCTTTCTGTAAGCTGCTGATTGAAAACCCAGAGCAGATCTTTAATCTGAGTTCTGGTTAGAAAAGTTAAAATCTTTGAGCCAAATATTTCACTCCGGGTTCTGAATCGTATTTCATTTGTTCCATGATTTTTCTCCTTTCCTCAGCTGGTGGTTATGAATGTATTTAATAGCAGAAACTGGGGTGTTTAGTAGCAGAAACTGGGTTTTTTTGTTAATCTCTGGAGTTTGAATTTGGTTCACAGCTGCAGAGTTGCTTCTGGGCAAGCACTGGGGTGTCAGACTTGGGTTTTCATGAAGGAAGAACAGATTAATTTGAAAGGAAGCGTTTGGGTTTTTTCTCTATCCCATGCTCTGTACATATCTGCATGTTCAAGAAGGGGTTTTTTAGTTGAAATTATTCAGCAGAGGGACATGAAAGTGATGAACTGTTCTTATAACCCTGCAAATCCCAAACGTTCCTGGTGCTGGAGTGCTCAATCCTCTGGTGACTCTGCCAGAACCTCACTTGGAGTTGGTGTTCCTGGCTTGTAATTCGGGCAGGAAAAACAGAAACCAAATTCCACACTTCCAAAGAGCCCTTTGCTCCCTAACTATTTAAAAAAACTTAATTTATATTTGTGGATATCTCTCTGGAACAGATATTCTTCAATCACCCCATGGCAGAGGCCACAAGAGGTGATTAAAATATTTTCCAGCAGTTTCAGTGACTTGATTGAAGAGGTTGGAGCAGCTGTGACTTTATTGCTGCATTTTTCACCTTCACTGTGGGAAATGAAAGTTCTTGTGGCGGGTTAAGGAACTGCCTTGGTTTGCAGAGGTACAAAATCCCAATTTTTCAGAGTGGCCATGCTCAGCTCCAGGCACCCGATAGGAATTTTTTGCCTTAGCACATTTTGCAGTTTGAGGAATAAAGAGTTTTTAAAGCTTGATGCCTGAGCACATTTTGCAGTTTGAGAAATAAAAAAAAATTAAGGTTTTTGCCTAAGCACATGGCTTGGAGTTTGAGGAACGAAGACTTTTTAATGTTTTTTGCCTAAGCACATATCCTGGAGTTTGAGGAATAAAGAATTTTAAAGTTTTTTGCCTAAGCACTTGTCTTGGAGTTTGAGGAATAAAGACTTTTAAAGGTTTTTTTGCCTAAGCATTTGTCTTGGAGTTTGAGGAATAAAAGATTTTTAAGGTTTCTTGCCTAAACACGTTGAGGAACACAGAGTTTTTAAGTCTTAAAGAATTTAAAGAGTTCTAAAGTTTTTAAGGTTTGGGGGTCTAACAGTTCTGCATAAACCAGTGACACTCCTTATTATTCCCGAGGCCAGGCTGGGGAGTGTTTATTGTGGGTTTTATTCCAGAAAACCAGGGGGATTCGGAGCTCTGAAGGCAGATGCTCTCCCCATATGCTCCACGCGATTTCTCCTCTCACGTTGGGAGCTTCTCATCAGCTCATTTGGGAGAGGAGCTGTTTTACTGCTTAGCAGCAACGCTGCCCTTGATATCCTGGTGATTTTTCACTCTCTTTGTTCTCTTTGCTGCTGCAGAGATCTTCCCCACGAAGGTTTTGTTGGTGGAAGCGCTCGGAAGCGGGGGGAGATTGGAGAGCTGAATTTGGATGCCGCGTTTTTCCGTGTGGGGCGGCTTTGGGATGGAGCAGACACTGGGAATATGCTAAATGGCTCTAATAAAGCAGCCTCCGTCCCCCAGTTCTCCCTGAGGGCCTGCCCTGCTGATGGAGAGCTGTATTAATCTCCCATTTATTATTAAACACCCCAGCCCTTGAAAGGAGAAGCCTTGAGGCCTCGTGAACTTTTATATCTCTGCTATTTATTGTTTACTGCTGCCTGCCCGTGCCTGATGTAATTTGAGCTTTGTGCTTTTCCTGGCCTCGATGGCAATGACCACTGGGACGGGGGGACAGGGCCACGGTGGGGGTGTTGTGACTCTTCTCTCTGCCTGACTTTAAAGAAAAAGTCCCCAGTTGTGGCCATTGCTCTGGGAAATGGCTTGGATTCTGGCTCAGGAGGGCAGCTCCTAATCCAGTGTAGCGGGTTTAGTTCGGTAACCAGGCAGAAACACCAATTTGTGTAGTGGTTTCGTTCACTTATTTGCTTTTTGTGAGATATGAATTAGGAGAAATGCAAGGCAGGCTCAAAACTTTAGAAAGAAAAACTTTAGAAACTTTAAAGTGTATAAAGATAGTTTATTATTACGAGGTAGGATTGAAAGAAAAAGAAACACTAAGAAAGTAAAGGAAAAAACCATTCCTTTCTTTGCCAGCACCACCCTTCTCCATCCCCCATCACACCGGGGCACGCTGCCTCCTCGCAGGCTGCCCAGGAGAGCGAGGAGGGCAACAAAGATGGAATTTCTGGTCAGTATTAAAGTTCTTAAAAAGTCTTCCCAAACTCGAGGGAAAAGAAAGAGGTCTCCTCTCTGCTTCCGCGTGGTTTCTGAACTGCCACCGCAATAGTCTGTCCGTTCGGAGACAGTCCATTGTACTGAGCATCCAAACATGGGGTGTTCTCAATCCCCCCACATTCTTTAAATGGATAACAGAACAGTTTATGGTATTACAGTTTTTACCACATTTTGCAAAGGGTCGGTTTAAGCTCCGCGCCCCTCACAGCTCCGCCCTCTTCTTCCCGCCGCCATCTTCCGTTCCCTCTTACACAACTCACTTTCTCCTTCTCCCTCCGGCTCTAACTCCATGGTGAACACCTTCTGTTGGAGGAAAAGCCCTTCTCCTTGGATGCTGCCAGTTGCTTGAGTTTCTTCAGTCTGAGAGAACTGAAAATCAGTTCCTGCCGGGTCCGCGCGGGACCCTGTGGAGTTGGGGAGGGGAAGCCCCTCCCTGATTTTGGGAGCCGCTCAGGCGGTCTGGCCTTGCAGCCCCCATTGCTCTTTGGCTGCCTGCAGCTTTTGGGGGGGGTCTGATGCCTGCCAGGGACCCCTGCCCTGGCATTGGGGGAGGGGAGCTCGGCCTGGCCCCCTCAGGGCCGGACCCGGAGCTTTCCCGCTCCCCTCTTCCCTCAGAAGCCCGGATTCAAAAAGGAATTTCCTGCGCCCCTCACGGGTTTAAATCTGCAAATTCAAAAAGTGTAATTGGATCAATAAACTATCAACCAATTCAGTTCCAACCCACGACATCCTGCCCTAAGCCGGGACTTCTATTCCCTCCCCAAAGCACAACGAGCTTCTCCAAGCAGAATCAACTTCTCGTGCACTGAGTTTAAACCTGGACTTGCACCAGGCTTTTCTTGGCAAAAAGCTCTGACTTTTCAGAAAAAAAAAAAGGTAAAATTCGAGGATGAAGGGTTGGAACTGCAGCCCTAAAGCTGCCAAATGCTGAGGTGTGATTGGAAGTGGCATTGTTAGAGAGCAGGCTTTTGTCATCCTCTTGGACAGATCCAGGCAGCTCAGCCTGCTGGAGATGGGGCCCTTTTTCCTGAGCTGAGTTATTTGCAAATCCTTTTATTGCTGGAAACACTGCAAGGCTCTGGCTGGGTTGTACAATGTGCTCGATCTTCAATGCTGGGCCCAGTTTCTTGGGAAATGGGAGAGTGAAAAGGTTGCTCAACAGTGGATGAGGTAATTCACTCAAAAACCTGAGTGTTAGTATTAATAGGAAGAGAAAAAACCTTTTTAGGGATATATTGATGGAAGTTTTTTGGCTTGATAAGCCCAGGGAGCTGAGGCTACACCTGAATTTATGGCACCACCACATCTGATTGAAACTTGAAAATGTGGTTTCAGGTTTTTCACCACTCAGGAATGGCATCAGAGGTTGAAAATAGGTAAATGAACCATCTTATCCTATCAAAAAGGGCCGTGTCAGCCAGCCTGTCAAGGGCTGAGTGCCTTAATATCTTTGTTTGTTCTCCTTGTTGAGGTGTTGAGGATTGAAAGGGGAACTGATACTCAAAAAGTTTCACTGATGAGTAGTTCAGCCCCAAGTCTGCCAAGTAAAGATAGAGGCATTTTACAGCATGCAAGTCTTAGATAATAGGTTTATTTCCTGAGAAAAGAAACCTCAAAGCTATCACATTCTTCTTTTGCTGCCACATCTGTTTTGCCCAGCCCTGTTGTCAGGGCATGAGGGCTTTTCTTGGGGGTTTTTTTTGCATCTAATTACTCATCTGGGCTTTTCTTCCTTGTTTTAAGTGGGTAGCCTGAAGTAAACACGAGCTCAGAGTAGCATGCAGAGGTTCACTGCAGAAATTCTGAGCATTTCTACAAAGAGTATTGAACTGGAGAAAATGTATTTCTGTCAGAAGTATTCTTCAAACCTGTCCTGACCTCCAGAACCTGAGGAATGTTCAGAAAATGGCATCTAAACCAAGAGCTCTGCATGGAAATGGTTCAGAGGGAAAATTAATATTTGTGTGTTCGAGTTCTCCACAGTCTAAATGTGCTTTAATTTCTCTGCCTCGGCACTCACAGGTACTGAGACAAATGTTGTCTTCTGATTTATTTGAAATTACATTTGGTCATGTGGCAAAAAAATACAGAAAGAAATGGGAACAAAGCCTGGGACCAGCTTCTTTAATAGAAGCACTGGGTCTCAGAAAAAAAATCCCATTTCTGAGGAACTCCTTTTATATTTGTGTAGCAATTATGAGCTGAGAGACTGTAAATTCAACCTTGTCATCAGCTGGCCAAGCTTCTTTTCTTTCTGTGCAGGTGTTTGAGCAGTTCGAACTTGTATAATAGGGGCTAGCAGTAAAAAACAGTAAGTTTTTTGTGGGAATATTTTCCAAGAGCAGGGTCTGAGTGCACTGTTGATTCCCAGGAGAGGAGGCGAATCCATTTTTGAGGTGAAAGGACACAGCCAGACTCTCCTGGACACTGGATTTTCACATTCCACCCATCTCCAGTGGGGACAACCCTGCCCAGTGCCCCAGGGGATTGAGTTGATGTCTGGTGACCTCTTCAATCCCAGAAAGTCGCTTGAGTCCCCAGCCCAAACACCAGGAGTTGCTCAATTTCTTCTTGAATTTCCCGTCTTTCAGGATTCTGCTTCCCTTTCTCCCTGCTCCAGTCTCACAGTCAAATTTGTGGGTGGTGGGAGGGCAAATAAATCCCACTGCTGTTTCTTCTGCTGGAACGAGAGGCCCAAATTTCACTTTCCCTCTGGTCTCTCCAAAGGACTCGCAAGTGAAGAATGAGGTGGTTTTTTTTGGTTTTTCCCTCTAATTGGCAGCTGGAAAAGTGAAAGCTAATCCCAGCAGTTCCTGGCTGGCTGGATCCAATGGGAGCTGGGGATAATTTAGGAATTGTAGTTGCAGTGCTGAGCTTCCAGCTGCTTTCCCTGCTCGGCCCAGGACAGCAATGAACACGTGGCCCTAAAATAACGATGGCTGAAAAGCAAAGCAATGGCATCACTGGGAGTTCTTCAGCGTGGCTTCACTCCTAAATTCTGATCCCATCTCTGCCAATTTGCCTTCTGCCTTTATGGGATGCTGCATTTCTGCCTTGAAGGGCTGCTACTGCAATATTTTGAGACAATTTAAGTGCTAAAGTCTGCTCAGAGAATAAAGAATACTGTGTTTGTGTAGTAATAAGGCAGCATTTGACTGATTTTTTTACCTTTATTATTTTTTCCTTTGTTAAAACCCAAATTCTTAGCTTTTTGTTACTCTTGAGTTGAGTCTTAGCAGAAAACTCAGTATTTGAGGGGAATAAATACAAACCTGTTGTGCAGACACACTTAATCCCACGTCTAGGTGGGCTCAGTTAAATGTTTGAGGTTTGAGATTTTTTTTTCCTGTGTGTGCAACTGTTTTTCTTTTGCAGCTTATCAACATCCACGCGAATCTTTGAGGTCAAAGTCCTTTCTCAGAAGCCCTGGGCTGGCTTTGTGTTGACTCCCTGCTTTGCAGAAGGGAGATTAGAGCCTGTGGGAGGTAAAACAGGACACAGATTTTTTTTCCTTTTTCCAAGGGAAGAGGTTCGGATCTGAAAACAGGCAGGTGCAAACCTGATGTCCGATTTCCTAAGGGCTGGGAGCACAGGAAATGTGCTTTTTGGTGCCACGACTGTATTTTTTACCTCCAAAAGTCACCGTGCCTGCTCCCGTGGAAATCCCCGTGTAACTCTGTCATCTTCAGAATATTTTAAGCTCTGCATTGACAGCTCCCTTCAAGGATGTTTTTCTGAGCTGGCAGGTGATGCATGAAGGAGTTGGCTTCTGCAAAGGGTCAGCTCTGCTTTTTATAGAGGAGCACTCAGAGCAAGAGGGATGGAGATAACAGAGCAAACAAGCTTGAGTGAGGGTTGTGTGTGAATAATGGCTGTATTTCCCCGATAAATTTTGGCTCCTAAGCACCATTTTTTATTCAAGTCTGGGTAGGCTACGCCAAGACTCTGATTAAAATGGGGATTTCTGTTGTGGCTGGGTGGTTTCTTGCAGACAGATCATTTTGCCTGCAGAACTCGGCGAGAAGTGCTTCACACCCTCAGTCTGCTCTGGAGCCCTGGGTCTGCTCTGTGCTTTTTGCAAGGAGTTCAGGCGAAAAGTTTCCTCAGTGAGACACCAAGGGATGGGGCTGTGTTGTGGTTATTATTAGTACTTGATGCTGTGACGGGCTTAAATGCTGGTTGTGCTCCTGAGAGGACAAATTCACAGGAAAAAGTTCATTAAGCAAATTTTCTGGGTTAACACCTCTGGAGAACAACTTCGGTGAGGTGCTCGGGGTGGGTGTGCTGCTCGTTAATTGTGTCAGGGTTGTACAGCCCAGAGGTAATCACAGCCCTGGTGAATCGTGGCATCTTTCCCACATTAAATCAGAGCAACGTGGAAGTTGTACCCTCTGTGAAGCGGGATTTTCATCCTGGGAATTAGGGGAGACTCTTTTCCACTTGGAGGAACTGGGAAATGTCAGATTTTCCTTCTCCTTGTTGTGTGTTTGCTCTGCTGAGGTGGCATTTGCTGCCCAAGATAACCTTGGGATCTGTCCTGCAGAGCAGACAGAACCTTTAGCCCTCGTCTGCAGCTTTGTCTGGTGGCTGGGATGCTCCTCTGCGCTGGATAAAGTTGTTTTCCAAGGAGATCTTTGGCTCCAGCCTGTTCAAATCCTTGCAAAACGTGGCTGCACCCAGCCATGTGCCCCCACAGGCATTAAAGAACAAACACTGGAGTTTGCCAATGTCTGCCTTGAAGCTCTGAGAGGAAGGCTGAGGTTTGCTTTGAGAACAAACAGCAGAGAGGAAGCCCTGAATTAGACAGTCTTGGAGGGGAAGGATGTGATGGTTGGGGTTTGCTTTGTGAAGGTTTTTTGTCATCTGCTGTCTCCACCATGGGCTTTGTTTCTCCGACCGTGGCGCATTTGTGGTACGAGTTCGGTCCTGAGGAAATGTGCTTTTTAATTTTCATTTCTGCTTTCTCCCATTAGTGTGGGATGTGCCAGCCTGCTAAAAACCAGTCCAGCTTCTCTGGCATTGTACGAGTCAGGCTGTCCCCCGAGACCTGGCCACCACAGGATGGGCTCTGGTGTTTCTGTCAGGGCGGGAGGCCTCAGGTGCTGAATTGAGCTGCGGTTAAAAGCAGGAGCAGACGGCTGAGTCTCAGCCCCACGATGGATTTGGAGTTAATGAGAGCAGCTACCCAAGTCCCTCGGGTGTGTTTTTAAGGAAGGAATATTTCTTTGGTCTGTGGTCATCGAATCAAGGCAATGTGCAGGAGGAAAGTGATGCCGGCGAGGAAGAGAGGATCAGAGCAAAGCCCTGAGCTCCAGTGTGAGCTCCAGTGCCGGTGGATTAACGCTGGAACGGACCTGATTACCCATTAACCTGACCTGCTTCACCATCCGTGTCTCCTCTGTGATATTTTGGTCAAGTATTTCTCAGGTGTTGCCCCAACCCCTCGGATTTTGGGAACAAATAAACCCTTAAACTCCCCCAGAACTGGATTCTTGCTGCAGATAATGGGCAGGGATGCTCAAAACCTCTCTAATACTGCTGTGAAAGGAGGAAATATCAATATTCAGACCACTCCACTGTACGATCCAAGTCACCTTTTCACCTCCAGTGTTCGGGATTCACTTGGTCCAGGCACCCCCTTTCCACAGCAGCCCCTCGTTCTGCTGATAATGAGTTTTTTTCATACCTTCCACCTCAACACCTCTGGATTTCTGAGGTTCTTCAAGCGCGGGGTCGCTGTTTTGACATCCTTTAAACCTCCAGACTGCCAAATCCCAAGAAGAGGCGCGGCCGGGAGCGGCCGGATTGGACGGCACCGAGGGAGCATCCCCGGAGATGCGGGAGCCCCTGCTGGCAGCGCCGCGGCCGGGGAAGGGTTAACAGGGTTTACCCGGCTCCGAGCCGCCGAGCGGGCGCTCTGCGTGTCCTTGGCGCTGAGATGAGCTCCGGCTCGGGGGGCTCTGCTCGCTGTGCCGCCTCTCGCCGCCACCCCGCATCCCCCGGAGCATCCCCGCATCCCCCGGAGCATCCCCCGGAGCATCCCCGCAGCATCCCGGGCGCGCATCCTCCTGCCCGCGATGGGATGCCCCGGCTGCTGAAGCGGTGAATGAATGAGCGTCCCTGCCAGCAGAGCCAGGTAAGAGCTGCCAGAGCAGCGGGAGCTGGCTCTGGTGGGCAGGCGGGAGGAGGAATGACCGCAAAACAAAAGTACAAAACCTTCGGGGAGCGTCCCCTGCGGAGGGTGCAGAGCGAGCGGTGCCGCTTGTCTGGAGCGTTGAAGTTGCTGCGAGCCGGTGGTAAAGCTATTAACATGGACTGGGAACAGGCTGTGATGGGGGACGTCATCTGGGGGTTTTTTTGGGGGGTGGATGAGGAATTCGGTGACTTTCCGCTTCGTTCATCCCACAGGGTTTCAGCGTCTCAGGCAGGGCTTTGGGAATCAGAGCATTAAAATCCTGCAAACCTGGATTGGCACAGGAGGGATGGGCTGTTCAGATAACTCCTGTGGACCTCCTGGATTCTGCAAACTGTGCAGCTCCTCAATTCTCAACCCAAACCTTTCGCTCTGCGCTCGTATCTTAATTCTGTGGGGGTTCTCCTCTGATTTCCTTTTCTCGGACAGCTTTTCTGTCTGTCAACAAGTATTCCCAGCTTCCTCATTGAAGTGCTTGCCGTGGAAATAGCGGGCTGGGTGGGAGTCAGCAGGCTGGGCTGAGCCCAGACCTCTCATTTGAGTTCTCAGAGCAGCTTTTGCACAAATTAGTGGGACCACACTTTTCACAGCCAGTTGTCTGTGTGCTTTCAGAACGAGCTCGAATATCTTATATAATTCTCACAAATATCCGTGTTTGAGAGGAGGCTTTACTTAGAGCAGTAAACACTTGCCAAAAATCCCTGGCTGGAGAGTGGGCTGGGCTAGCCCAGGGTTTTGGGCACACACTGATTGTTGTGTGAGCACGCTGGGCTCCAAATGCACACCCAGCTAATCTCATTAATAGGGATCCTTCTCAGGAGCAGGCATTAGGCCTTGAATAAAAGATGACACTCTTAATCTTGGGGGTTTAGCCGGCTGTGATTCCCTGGATGCTTGACAAAAAGCATTTCTAAATGATTAGCACTGTGCTGTGGATGGAGGGAATGGATGCAGGAGCTGCAGACTTCCTAAAGCTGCTGGGATCTGGGTACAAACGTCCAGCTGAAAGAAAAAAAGCACGACTTGAGCTCTAGGAAACATTCCCTGTTTTTCCTGCTTAGTCTTTTCCACAGCTTCATGTCCTGTTGCTCAGAGCAATTGCAAGCGTGTAAATGGACCTCAGGAATGCTGATTGGTGACCAGAGGTTGTCTTTTCTTTATCTAAAACCAAAATTCTGTCTAATTTGATATCTAATGTACCGTTCTGTCTGCATATTTCATGAGAAGATGCTGAGGCAAAGAGGGAAAGAGAAATTTCAGGTCAATATGGAGATATCAGGTGCTGTTACCATCGTCTGCTTTTGACCTTTTCCACATAAAAAGCCTGAAACAATTGGGTAAAGGTTAAATAGAAGCTTCATTACAGAATTTCCACACATTTAAGAATGACTCTGATCTTCATCTAGCTTTATCTGGATTAGATGAGCTCTGAATAGTTATTGTTTTTCCTTTTACAACCTGTATTTTGTGAAAATGAATAGCAAGGCTGGAGTTTGGTCTTGGAAAACCAAAAGTTTGAGCCTTGAAGCTCCTGTTGCCGCTCTCCCTCCCTAAGCACGGAAGCAGCAGAGTTGAATAATTCAATTTTTGGCCTATTCTGAAAAGGACGTGGTCTCAACATCTCAGAGCACCAATTTCCTTTTGTGAACGGGGGTATTAAAATTCATCTGCCAATTTATCAGCTCCTTGCTGGCATGGCAGGGATCAAGGGCTCCCAAAGAACATCAGGAGGGAGCACAGACCGAGCTCTTGAGGGTTCTGTGTGTGCCAAGGAGTCCGGGGAAGGCAGGGGTGAGTCTTGGGAGAGAGGGTGAAGGAAGAAAATGATGTAAAAATGTGTGGATGTGGCAGCAGAGGGGACGGGAGCCTCGAAGGGATGGAAAAAGTTGAATTTCTTGGGAATATGTGGGGTTTGCATCACTCACCTGCACAGCCCTCCAAACACCACCCCGTGCTGTTGGCTTAGAGAGTCTTCACTCCTTTTAATTTCACAAAATAAAGAGGATTCTGCTCCTTCAGGTGAGAAGCAGGAGTGTATTTGGACCCCTGACCAAGACCAGGATAACTACCGAGTGATATCTAGATTAAAAGAGATATTTTGGAAAGGCTTTGGAAAGCAGAAAGCGCAGGAGTGATTCCCTGGTGTCTTGAAAAAATTCTGAGTTTTGAAGGAGACCCTCAGGAAGAGAAGGAAACAAAATGCAACACCTGGCAGGGAATAATCTTATTTTTTGTGTGTTTGCTGAACTTCCTTCAAAGCTTCCATTTATAAAAGACACCTTGCAGTTGAATTGCCTGTGAGTAATGTGGTTTTTAGCCAGTGATGTGCACATGTCAGAGGGGAATTAAAGCAATGAGTTTGAGCTTGATCTATTTTACAGAGAACTCATCTGTTGCTCTTTAATAACATGAATGACTTATAAATATATCTTAAAGTAACTTTTACTATTCACACTCCACTTGGGGTTTTCCTGGTGGTTTTCTTTAAGTGGGATTTTTTTTTTTTTTGGTGTGGGTTTTTTTTTTTGTTTGTTTCAATCAGACTTTCAAGCTTTTCTCTTGGACCAAATTTGATTTATGCCATAAAGGCTGAGGTTGCTGGAGTTGTGGGCTCTCGGTTAAGGGAAAAAATCTTCAATTGGTTTGGGGGATGAGCAGAAATATGAAACAGCAACAGGAAAAAGCACAGTAGGAAAAGAGGAGGGAGAAAGCACAGCCATCCTGTAAGGAACTGTCACATTTTCAGTGGTTTTATGGCATGTTTTATTTTTTGAGCTGAAGAGTAAAACTTCTGCTTGTAACACCTTATTTTCCAAGTTTTGATCTTCTCCTGATCCTGCATTTTGGTGCTGACCTGCCTTGTGCCCTCTGCCTGTCCCAAAGGGTTGTGGTGCCCAGGTTTATTCCAGTTCTGCCCTGGGAGCAGAGCTGGAGCTGCAGAGTGCAATGAAAATCCACAGGATGCAAATCAGGAACTCTCCTGTGCTTCCACGCTCTGATCAGTCTTCACTGGGGATGCAGGTGCAGGGTGAAGTTAAAAACATCTGGGTTTAGTCCTGGAGCCTCTGAAATAAATTGTTTCCTTACAGCAGAGTCCAACGAAACTCGAGTGGGTCAGGTGTGCACTCACTGGGCACTTGTGGGGAATTTCCCTCCCTTCCACACCTACAGGTTCACAAGTGTTTATTTGTAATTATTTGAGCAGTTTATCTGAAACATTTCAGTTTATCTGAAACTCTGGCCTTGATCTCCAAAGCCTGGGGTTTGTCTGCTGTCTGTCCATGAGAAGCAGGATCCACCCCGCTGGAAGAGGGTGAGAGCTGTATTTTAAACTTTTATTTGAAGATGAAATCACTGATTCGAGAGCCAAAAAGGCCACTTGGAGGCTGGAGTTGTGTCCCTGCTCCGCTGAGGGCTCCTGCAGTGACAGGAGATGGGTGACTCTGGGTCAGGCACTTGGTGGTGGTGCTGGTGTGGATTTTGGGGCTGTCTCAGAGTCTGAACCGTGCTGAGTGAACGGGGCTGTGCCAGCACCATCCCAGGGATGCTGCAGTGAGAAATACAGACACAAACGTTCTGCAGTTGTAGCGGGAACCAGACTGGCACTTCAGATTTTCCTTTCTCCTGCTCTCCTCCAGACTCCCTAAATTCGCCTATTTCAGGCACAGTCTCTTCTCTCACTGCAGCTAAACCAATGACAAGTCTGTAAGACCTAAACCCCAACCCCTTTTCCTTACCTTTGGGCAATTCCAGACCTCTTGCTGTGCCACCCCCATGTCTGGCTGTGGGTTTTGGCTCGAGACCTTGATGGGAAACCCCACGGTGGTCCTGCTGCCCGTGCAAGTGCCTGCTGATGTTCCTTCTCAGGGAATTGTTCTGTCACGGTTTCCTGCCAGCCCTGGGTTTGTGGGTGTCTCCCTGCTGGTGTGGGGTGCTATCCTGATGTTGCTGAGGTGCTGTAAGATCCAACTCTGGAGTTCTAGCCCCAAAATCGGGGGTGGTGTGTCCCGTGCGGTGTCTCCTGTCTGCAAACCAAGGAGAGGTGTTGTGGTTTTCAGCCCATCCAGTTCCTGTGGAGGCACAGTTTCATTTCTGTTCTCAGCTTTGTGCTGTCTCCAGCACTTCTCCCACCTGGCCACGCCTTTCTGCATCCTCTCCCAGCCTCCCCTCCTCCCCTGGGCAGGATGGGCATGGAGGAACTGGGCTTTTGTAAAAGCTGCTGGTACTTGGTGTCCAAACCCGATGGAGACGGAGAGACAACTGCAAGGGATGGAAAATGTCCTGCTTTGGGCCCTGCGGCTGCTGCTGACAAGGAAAACTTGGAGGGGAAGGAGCTGGAAATCTCAGATCTGCTCCAGATGAGGCAGGAGGGATGGATGGGCATGCCCATGCTGGGTTCTGGTTTTGTGCTGGGCTGTTTTAGGCTTTTCTCTGACCGCCCCCAAATCCTGAACTGTTGCTCTGAGTTTTTCCACCACCTCTTCCTTATGAAGCAAACACGCTGCTGCTCGTGCCCTGTGCTGGTTATTTTGGGAGGAAAAGGGGCTGGAACTGCTGTTTGGAGCTAATTATGACCACCTCCAGCCCTGCTGTCTGCCGGGAGAAGCTAACGAGAGCGAGCAGGCTGCTGTCCCTGCCCGAGCGGTGACACTCATCGCTGTGACACACGGCACAGAGGGAAGGGCAGGGACCCCGGGGCTGCAGAGCCCCGCTGCCCCCTGCCCCCGCAGCAAGGAGGGAGCCCATCCACCAAGGAACATTCCCCCGATGTGACGGGCTTGGCTTCCAAGCCAATGGCACGGAATACGGAAGGGAGCATCTCCAGGGAAGGAGGATGGATCCTCCCCACTTGTTCAGTCTTGTCCAGCTGAGCCGAGCAGCTGCTCAGAACCCAAATCTGAGTTCTGGGGTTCAAGTTTCACCCAAAACTTGGTGCCGTTTGGGGGGATGGCTGCTTTTGGAGGGAAGTGACAGCCCCGGCTCGGTGAGGGCTGGAGCGCTGGTTGAGTGGGAGATTTCTGCAGCTCTCTGCTCACATTTCCACTCCTAACTAGGTCATTTACAGTCCCCATCCTGGCTGGCAGCATCTGGCTGCACTCAGCCACAGGTCTGCTCGGTTCCAGCTCTCTGACAGTGAACAAGGTGTTTATTTGAAGAAGCTCCTGCGAGAATCTGCAGCCGGGGGGTCAGGAAGGAGGGACTTGGCATCATCTCTACTCAAGGTTATGCGGTGACACCACAGGAAAAACTCACTCCCGGACCTGTGTGTTGCTCTCTGTTACACTTTTAATTAACTCCGTGGCAGGGAAAATGGACAAATAGCCTCAAACATGAACAGATAATCTGTGTTGAAATAAAAGATTAATCAAGGAGCTGCTCTGGTGGCTGCTGTGAGCGAGGGGGAGCAGCACAGTCCAGTTAATGACTTGCTCCTTGCCTGAGGCCACAGTCCCAGGAGGGAGCACTGTTGGGTTAATATTCTTTTTGTACCCAAATGATTAATGATCTCTCAGCTGCCAGGATTTGCTGGCAGAGCGTTTGTAAGCACCAGGAAGGGAGGGAGATGAGGGAGGAGTGCTTATTGCACCTGAAGTTCCTCGGAGTGCTTCTCCACCTGCAATTATCCACATGCAGTTTCCAGAAACTTCCCCAGCACAATTAATTATTGCAAGGGAGGGCTCAAGTTCGATTAAGTGATGGGTCTAAAAGTGGCTGCCTCTAAAAGAGGATCTGAATTTCAAGGTACACGGAGTGGGTGCACTTCCTGTGGATATAAATATCCATGGAAACATCTTGTTCTAATCTGATGTTGTCCTGTCCATATTGAAGGGAACAATCCCTCTTTTTACTCCCGTGATATCATCAGGGATATCCTTGGATGGCCTCTGTCAATGCCAGTGCCTTGCACCCCAAGTTTGGATAACATTCTGCAATGTGGGGATGCGGCAAAATGGCATCCAGGTGGATTTTGTGACACACCTCGGCCTTTTTGAGGACTTGTGTCAGGGATTGTGGCCCTGGAGCAGGGACTGGGAGAACTGGAAGTGTGGTTTTGGTAGGGTTTGGGCAGGCTAAGACCTGGCACTGAGTGAAGAGGGGTCGGTGATGAGATTCTCGGGGTATTTGTAAGCCAAAAACACGAACTCTGTGCCCAGTAAATGCTTCAAGCAGAGGAACAATCAGGCTGGAGTCGTGGCTTGCTCTGAAAACTCCTCCTGTTGAATGCAGCTCTAAGGGAGTACAAAATCTGTCCATCCAAGGTGATTTTCTTCCTCGTGTGCCGAGAGCTTTCAGTAATGTATTTATGGCAAACAAAATAAGAAACTCACCCGAGCTATTTCTACCCCCTGGCCCCTGCCTGTTCCCTTCCTCTGCTCAGTTCTGTCCCTGTCCCCTCCCTGTCCTTCCTTTGGCGCCGAGCACACCTTTCCCCGCTCTTGGAACGTGTTTGGTCTGCATTTGCCTGCCAGGTGCAAACCCATTTTGTGTTACCAGTTTTACTCCTGAAACCTGAAATTTTGGAGAGGGAAGTGACAGCTCTGCGAGGCCTGGATCAGCACGACCTAGAACTTTTGGTCCTGGTGCTTTTTTATGCTTTCCCCCTTTTACAGGTGAGGGAATTGGTGGAGAGAGCATTTAATTTCTGTAATTTCATGTTAAGGTGTCCAGAGTCTGTTCTGTTTGGGGTATGTGCCCTTCTTTTTGTGGACTCTCTTGGGATTTCCCTTGTGGGGTGCTTAAGAAGCTCACAAAAAAGTTAATTTAGTAATTCTTACCCGCTTTAGAGACAGTTCTGAGATTTCAGTCAAGAGGGAACAGAAATTGGATTTCCTGTAACCCCATCCTGAATCTTCAGAGCATAAATACTGCTAACTACCGAGGGCCTAACTTAACTAAAGAGCAGGAGATTACTGGGATTAGCAGAGATAAAAATGAAAAGCTTGGTGACAGCAGCGTGCTCAAAACCCCTAAACCAAGCCAGGCAGGTTTGCCACCAGCCCTGGTGGAGAGAAGATTTTAGGACGTGGTTTCACGAGCATGGCAGGACTTTGATCACACTAGAAAATCTCTGGGAACAGGACACCTGGAAAAGTTGGAAAAGCGGGATGGAGAAAATCAGCAGCTCGTTCATGTGAGTGTTTGCTGTTTTCCGTGGTTGTGCTAGGACTGGTCCAGCCCTGATGAAAATCAGGGGAATAATGGCTTCTTTCCATGATCACCCTCTGTGCCGGGAAGTGGTTACAGAATTCATCTGTTTCAGATCACCCGGCTGGGAATTGCAAACTTGTATCTGGATTCAGGTTTAACAGAACGGCTTTAATCCTTATTTGTGCCTCAACCCACACGCCTCGCCCACCTTCTCACCCTCAGCTTGAGCTGTGTTGTGACTGAAAGAAACATCCACATAATTGTCTTGGTTCATTTTTATTCCGTTTTTCCCTGCTTCCCTCCCTGGAGATCTCTTCAGACAACTCCATTGGCTGGGTGATGTTTTCTCATACGAGTCACTGCAGCCCAGATTTACACACATACACTTTTTATTCTAACCTTATTTATCAATTTCTCCTTGACTATTCCTGGTTTTTCTTTCTTCTGCCTTTATTCTTTTCCCTTCTAATATTTAACTTTTCTTGCCTCTGGGGTACCCAATAATTAATTAGGGTGTCACACTTCTGTTTCTGAGTCTTATGAGTGGCTGGCAAGGTAAAATCAATAGAGTGGAACCAAGTTCCTCAGGCCAAGGTGATTTTTGAAGCCACGTCCCTTGGTTCTGCCACATTTTCAACCTGGTGGCGAATTTGGCCAGTTTCTTATCACTTTTAACAGCAGAACCAGTTATCAAATCTGAGATCTTTTCCCTTGACTTTCATTTTAGTCTCTACCTTTTCTTTTGCAGGGTAGGGGAACCAATATGGAACATTCCCCTTTAATCTCATCTGAGCTGAACATCTGCTCTTCCTTGCCTTTGCCAGGGAAAGCTTTGGGGATCTAGGCTCGCTGGAGAAGGGGGAAATCTGATTATTTAGTCTTAGGGCAGCCTAAGTGTTGAAAGAATTCCCTCCTGTGCCACAAGGAAGGGAAAGTTAAAATTGGCTGGTGTGCACAGAGGCTCTGGGCTACCTCGGCAGTCTGAGAGAAGCTTCTAATTTTATTTTAATGTGACCTCGGGGTACAAAGGGAGCTGGAGCTGATCCCTCACTTAATAAAGCTGGATGAGAGCAAAACGGGGCCGTGTCCCCAAAGCTTTTAACTCCAAACTCGTGTGAGGCAGTGCTGCTCTGGACTGGGAATGCTCCAGCCTCTGCCCTGGTAGAGCACCTGGCACTCGTGGGTTTTGTCTGCTTTTGAGCTGCCTGTGGCACCTCGGAGCTGGAAATGCTCTGTCCCCGTCTGTCCAAGAGCTGCCCCCGAGCTCAGGAGCCCTCAGAGAGCTCAGGGGGACTTTGGGCTCCTTTTCCAAACCCTCCGAGAGCTCAAATATCTTTGTGCTCCCTTTCCAAGCCCTCAGAGAGCTCAGAGGGACTTTGAGCTCCCTTTCCAAACCCTCAGAGAGCTCAAGGATCTTTGTGCTCCTTTTCCAAACCCTCCGAGAGCTCAAATATCTTTGTGCTCCCTTTCCAAACCCTCAGAGAGCTCAGAGGGACTTTGAGCTCCCTTTCCAAACCCTCAGAGAGCTCAAGGATCTTTGGGCTCCCTTTCCAAGCCCTCAGAGAGCTCAGGAGTCTTTGTGCTCTCTCTCCAAACCCTCTGGGAACTCAGCGGTTTTGTTCTCCTTTTCCAAGCCCTCAGAGACCTCAAGGATCTTTGTGCTCCTTTCCAAACCCTCTGAGAACTTAGAGGNTTTGGGCTCCCCTTTCCAAACCCTCAGAGAACTTAGGGGTTTTGTGCTCCCTTTCCAAACCCTCAGAGAGCTCAAGGATCTTTGTGCTCCCTGTCCAAACCCTCAGAGAGCTCAGGGGTTTTGTGCTGCCTTTCCAAACCCTCAGAGAGCTCAGGGGGGACTTTGTGCTCCCTCTCCAAACCCTCAGAGAGCTCAAGGATCTTTGTGCTCCCTTTCCAAGCCCTTCCAATCCCGTGGCTGGAGTAAGCAGCTCAGGCCAGCTGGATGTTTACTATTTGTGTAGATAAGCCTTTTATCTCCCGATGAAAGTGTCTGTGAGGAAGGGCCCCCTTTTCAGGAGTGCTTCACTTCCGAAAGTGTGAGCCACCCAAGGGAGCTCCCTGTCACGAACATGGCATTGTCCTGGTGCAGGTGACACCCCTGGGTTTGTGATGGAGGGGATGGACACGAGGAATCTCCCGGGGAACAGCACATCCCAGCGGAGCAGGAGATAAAAATGAGCTTTTCAATCTCATTAGTGGTTTCTCTGCCAAACTGTTGTGTTTTTCCAGTGGAGTACACTTGTAGCAGAGCACGGATTATCCAGGCTGCAGCGGGGGGACACAAAGCTGAGCTCCCCACTGCTCCACAGCAGCTCTGCTGGAATCAATGGAGCTGCTCCTCCAAGCACCAGCGCCGGGAGCGATTTGCTTTTTGATGTGCTCCTGCGGGGTTTGTCTGTCACTGCCAGGCTGTGCTTTTCTGGGGCCGCATCTTTCCATTCACTGCCTCCCTTGGCTGGCAATTCCCGAAACTGGGAGGGAACAGAGCAGCCAGGTGGATTCCTGGCAGTGCTTTATGGGGTGTGAAGCACAAAATGTGTGTGGGAGCCAGATAAGGGAAATGTGCCCTGCTTCGCTTCCTGCGGGCTCTGCAGCTGAAAGCAGAAATATTTTTTAAATAGTTCTAAGTGCTGTTCCTAAGTTGATTCTATCTTAGACTTGTTGAAGTGGCAACTAACAGCAAACAAAGCTTCTGAAGTTTGGATGTGAAAGGGGAGATGGCTCAAGGTCTATTTAAACACTGCTGAGTGCTCAGTTTAAACACAGGAGGGGTGAGGCTGGCACTGTGTGGGCAACACAAAAAACCTTCTGGTTAAAACACGTACTGGAGAGGCTGATGCCTTAGGGTTTAACTCTGATATTTTCCAATCCTGTATTGCCCAATGTGTAACTCTGGAGTTTCTGTACCCTGCTGCCTTCAGCTCTCTGCTCATCACAAACCTCTCTGGGGCTGCTCTCCAAGGACACCCAGGCTGTGCAGGCCCAGAGCCTCTGAAGGGGGCGAGCTGAGGGGAAATTCCATCATTAGCTAAAGTTTTAATTGGTGAATTGATGCTGATATGCAAATGGACCAAACCTATAAAGGTGTGGGGAACTCGTGACTCGGGGTCCAGCTTGGGGTCCAGCTTGGAGCCCTTGGCTCCCCAGGGTGCACCTTTGAAGGCCTTTCCAATAAATACCCACCTTTATTCCCTTATTCCTGCCCAGTCTCTGTTTCCAGGGAGCCTCTCAAAGCATCAGGGCTTTTGCTAAAGCTGGTGTCTTTAAGTACCATGGCTCAAATTCCAGGTCCTTGAAACCCACTCCTGACCCAAAGCTGCTCTGCTTATTTCTAAAAACACCTCGGTTTTCAGGTTTTATTCTGTGAGATCCTGCAGAGGCTGCTTTAACCAGTCGTGTTTAAGAGGCAGCTGATCTCTCCAAGCAGGGCTGCTCAGCTTCCCTTCCCCCGTTGATGAGTCTTTCATGAGGAGCAGGGATGGAAGGAGCTCAGCTCTGCTCTGATGCCAGCTGCCATTCCTCTGTGATGTTTATTGATGTCTTTTATTTCTCCTGTTAGTCAGTGAAGGCCTAAACGAAATTATTCTGGGCTGTAATTTGAATGCCAAGTGTAATTACGGCAGAGATGATCTGCTTACTAATGCTCTGCTCTCTCTGGAGACATCCCCTCTTCCGAAGGGTGAGCAGGAATCGAGATTTGCTGGAGGCCCAAACCTGTAAACCCTGCCCACGAGGGAGTGTTTGCTTCTGCCTTCTTTGTGATGTGATAAAACTTTTATATAAAACTGTGTGATTCGTGGCTAAAGGGACTGTTTGGGGTATGGCAGCGAGGCTCTGGTTTCTGGCACAAACTCTGCAAGAGGACTCAGGTGAGCTCGGTGCAGTTGGGTTTACAGCAGCATTTATTTTGGGAGTCAGCACCTCCTGGATTATTCCCTTCTGAAGATGAGTGTTGGTGACTGAATGGATGATTTTGCACAATTCTGGGCTCCGAGCAGATGCTTCTGGGGCTTTTTTTGGAACACAATTGCTTGATAAAATTCAGAAATTCACATATCTGTGTCCTATCCCGTGCCGCTGTGGCAGCTGGTGGACTGCCAGCGCTGCTTCCTCAGTGAGAAACCCCACTATTTATAAAACCTGTGAGATGGCTTTTATTCAATCAGCATATTTCAGTGCCCATAAATCTGATGGTGCCTCAGTGCCGTGGAGTGGGATTCTGCTGGAGCAGCTCAGCTGCCTGCAGAGCTGCCAGGGAGGGTCCAGGTCTGGTTTTAAAAGGGGAATTGGGCATCTTCATTTGCTGCATGGGCTGGGAAGGATGAGGACAGCAAAAACATCTCTGTGGTGGGCAAAGAAAGCACAGGACTGCTGGATCTGTCCTTACAGAGCTTTTGCAGCTTGGCAGAGGCATCTCAGAGTCACTTGGATGAGCACTTCCAGGGATAAGGAGAGTTTCTGAAGGGGTCTGATCCTTTAAGTCTCCTCTTTGTGGGTTTACACATTTCGTTCCTTTTTCCATTGGCTTCTGGCTCCCTCCAGACTCCGAGAGGGAGAAGCAAAGAGGTCACAGCAACGTCCAAATCCATGTTAATAGTTTTACTACTACGAGCATGCTCAAAGGTCTGTGCTGCGGGTGCGTTTAAATATGAAAATAAACGAGGCAGAGTTTTGTTGGTGGCAAAAAAAAACCAACAAAAGCTGCTCTGAGTAACAGCTTGGGGTGTTCAAATCCAAATGTGCTGCTTCCAAAATGTCATGAAATGTGTGTGTAGCGTTTGACTGTCTGTGTGCCATCTGTGTGTTTGCTGGGAGAGCTCTGAAGAATTTGCTAATCATTATTGTGTGTTGTTCCTTTCTTTAGCACCCCTGGACCCTAAGCAGAATTCCTGAGATGATTTTTTAAAAATTATTCTTAGGGGGTTAATTGAGCTGATTATTCTGCTTTACTGGAACTCTGCTCTGAGGAGGAAATGAAGTCAGGAACTCCTACACCTCCTCGAGTGTTTTGGATTAAGGAATGAGCCCATTTAAAAAAGCCAAAGGTTCTCATTAAAAGGTGCTCAGGTTTTACAGCTGAGCAACAAAATATGCAAGTTCCTGTAGCAGCGTCAGAGAGAAACTGAAATAATGAAGTGGTTGAAGGAGAGGAATGAGATCACACAGTGGGGGAGTCTGGAGAAGGTGGTTTGGGGCAGAACAAATAAACACTCCCGGAGTCCGTCAGGGTCATTCCGGGCTGAAAATGCAGCCCTGAAGGGTGGCTGCTCTTCCTGGGCTGGAATCCTGATTGTCACTGCAAACCTGTGGGCAGAGTCCCCCTGCTTGTGCTTCTGAGCTGCCCCCTCCCCGGTGAAAAATGGTAATTCTGCAATTAAATTATCAAATACCTGGAACTACAGTGCTAGCCCCAGGAACGTGGACAACAAGCGGATACATTTGGAATAAAAAAGGGAATTTCCCATTAGGAGGGTTGGGTGTGTCTCAGCTGTCAAAGTGCTGGCTGGGAGATGAGGCTGTGGAATACAAATCCTTTTGAGCCCGGGAGGAAAAAAGGATTCTGTATTTGTATTTCTTTCCAAAAGAAATATCGGAAGGTGTTTTCTGACGACAGCACCTTGTGTGAGGCCCCCTCCAGTGCTCAGCCCTGGGGTTTGTCCTACACACTCAATTTCACCTTTCTGAAGATTTAGATTTATGTTGACTAAATACCTTAAATTTTCAGAAGTAGATGGGCATAAATACTTGGGAAAGGAATATCCTGCTGGGGACTGGGCAGAGTCAGCAGTGCTTTAATTGTCTTAAATCCTTCTCTGTTTAAAGCCACTCCACGGCTTGAGTTTCATAAGTTCTGGGGAAAAAAAAAGAGAAAAAGGTTTGGTAAGCAAAGTTCAGGCGAGTTGGAAAATCTGAAACAAATCTGAAAATGTTTCTTTAACTCCTGTAATTGTGTCAAGGAGAGAAGCCCAACAGCCCAAGAACCGGGAATGTTTTCCAGCTTTCTCTGGAGGACACATCTCCCTCCTGCCTGTTTATCCAGCCCCCGTGGCTCCGAGATCGGCAGGCCAAGACAAGCAGGGCTTGTTTGTGCTCTGGAGATGTGAGAGGGTTTTTGGAGGAGCACAGGTACCTCCTGCAGCTGCTCCCAGCAGGGAGGTGTTTGCTTGGGATTGATTGGTTTGAGTGACGAATTTATTCCTGGTGATGGCTCCAGCTCCTTATCAAAGCTGTTTGTCCCAACGGAACCAAATGCTCCACGAATTAACCCCTGGAAAATGTAAAATCCCGAGTCTGGTTCTTGCTGTAGCAATGCTGATCTTTAATCTAAAGCTCAGCTCTGATTCCCTTCACGAGCATGTAGTGAAAACCAATCCTGAGCTGCCCACCGAACAAAATCCTGGAATTTCGATGGCTCTGTTCCATGAAATGATAATTTGCCTTGTGAGTTTGTGATGCCTTTTCCCCACAGGTTTGTTTTAACTCCCTGCAGTGGAGAATGCAGAATTTTCCAGCTGTAAATAGCAAACCTGGCTGGAGAGATGGGTTAAAAAACTGGATCTGCTGATGAGACAAGTAAGGCTGTCCCTGAGCCTTGGAGAGAGGGGAATTTTATAAATAAAGTGTTCTCCGAGTTGGGTTTTGGCAAGCAGTGGGGGGAATGTGAAATCAAGCCGGGCAGGAAGAGGTTTGAGAGCTGTGTGGTGTAAGATTGCAAAAACATGGAATAGCAGGGGTTGGAAAGCTGGGGGCAGGGCAGGAAGTTCGTGTGCCCTGGAATTCTGGTCCTGGGGCAGAGAAGCTTTTCCCTCACAGTCATTTCGTGGAAAATAGGAGCAGCTCCCGTGGAGCCTGTCTGGCTGTGAGCTGAGGCTGTGTGGTTTCACAATATTCCCCAAGCTCAGGGCTGTGTCCTCCAGCTGGAAGGACTCATGTGAATCCCCAAATCAGTGCTTGGACACGAAACTCTTTTCAAGTTAATCTAGCCTGAGAGGGAGAATGGAAAAGGGAAGTAAAATGGGCAAAGAATGGAGAGAAAAGACCAGGATCATAACACCTGTCTCTACCTCAGTACCTTTTATAACCACACAAAATGTTCCTTGCTGATAAAGCAGCCAAATGCTGCAAAAACTCCTTTTTTTTTTCTTTCTGGAAGAGTTTTTGAGGCGCTCCCATATCTGTTTGGATGTTTCCTGTGCTTTCCTTGCCCTGATCAAAGCTCCACGAACGAAGCAGGCCCTGGCAGGGCTCAGCTGGGGAGGGGAGCTGCAGATAACCAGCTGCTCTGATAGTTCCAATAAACAGCATTAAATAATTTGTCTGGGGTTAGTGAACTAGCAAGTGCTGATTAAGGATTAGATTTGACTCATTTGCTGGAGGCTCCTGATCATTTTAAATGCTTATTTCACCATGAGAGAGCAGCATATGTTTACCTCAGAGTGCCATTGAGGGAGCTCGGGGTAACAGCGTCAGACTGAGATGTTGAGGGTGGCTGACTCTTGGCCTCGGTGACTTTAGCACAATCCAACAATAATATGAATTGTTGTGGTTTAATCTTCTGGTTTATGCAGCAAATGGGAATTTCCAGAAGGTTTCTGTTCCAGAGCCTGCAGTTCCAACATCCCCTTAAAGAATAAATACCACGTTTTTCCAGAGAGGCTGATCTGGTGATGTTTGTAGACAAGTGAGATGAATTTTTACCAGGAATATCTCAATTTCCTTTCAGAGCAGGCTGGTGTGTCTGTGAGGCTGAAACCGTCAGGGCTGTGAATTGTGAATTGACAGACTTGTCCCAGTCCCAGCCCTTTTTTAGCTTGGATCACCTTTGATTTGTGCCAGGCTGCTCCCAGGTTTTGGGGCAGCCTGGGGGATATTTGAGACATGTGGGCAGGGTCTGTGGGGTATTTTAGCCACATGGGCAGGGTCTGTGGGGTATTTGGGCAGGGTCTGTGGGGTATTTTAGTGGTGTGGGCAGGATCTGTGGGGTATTTTACCCACGTGGGCAGGGTCTGTGGGGTATTTTAGTGAGGTGGGCAGGGTCTGTGGGGTATTTTAACCCCGTGGGCAGGGTCTGTGGGGTATTTTAGTGATGTGGGCAGGGTCTGTGGGGTATTTTAGTGATGTGGGCAGGGTCTGTGGGGTATTTTAGTGGTGTGGGCAGGATCTGTGGGGTATTT
>VZRO01001512.1:80358-90709 GCA_013397915.1 Daphoenositta chrysoptera | reverse complement strand
CCCACTGCTCTGACTCTGTCTCTGAAGGGTCTCCTGGCCCGGTTTGGGGCGAATCCCAAGAAAGCTGCTGCTCCTGAGGGGAAGCCCCATGTGGGGGACACCTCGGGATGTCACCAGGACCTGCCCGGGACCCTCCTGGCAGCTGCAGGACGAGCAGCTGGTGTTGCAGCTGCTTTCTGTGCTCGCTGAAACGCCAGGGCAAGCCCTGAATTTCCTGCAGTTTCAGCCAGATCAGGGCCAGAGCTGTTATAAATATGAATTTATTTCGTCACAGTTTTGTTTGCTGCCCCTGAAAGCGCTCCTGGGATGGCGCTGGGAAGGGGATCATGGAATCTCCTGCCTGGCTCTCCTGCTTTATCCATCCAGCAGCGTTTCCCAGGATCTGCCGATTCTCCCACTTCTCCCCTTCCCTCTTTTCTCTCCATCCTGGCTGTGCTTCCCTTTCAGCATCCCCGCAGCTCCCGGAGGGCACGGAATAAACGAACCCGGCGCTTTTTGGCGGAGGTTTCCCCGATGGAGATGGCCAAAGGTGATGCCCAAGTTCTCTGCTGGGTGTTTAACCCCACAAGCGCTGCAGCACCGCGAGCATTTCATACATTTCACACTGGCTGTAGGAGATGTGTGCTCTACCGGGCATTTATTGTGTAAAAGTGGCAACTTTAGTTCAAAACCAACCAAATAAAACCAACTACCAGAAAGCAGAGAGGTGTGAGTAGAGGATGTGCAGCAGTGCTTGTTGATTGTAACTCGAGGGGGTTTTTTATGTGGAACAACAGCAGTTTCCGTGATGTGCTGGTGAAGGAAGCTGCAATAAACGTGGAGGAGTTTGCTGCTGGAATTGGAGCGCCAGTGCTGAACAGAGGAAGAATTGCAGGGTTGTGTGGGTCGGGTTTGTAAAACACTGGCTCCTGGGCAGGGCTGGGCAGAGGAAATGATGGATCTGGTTGTGCAGATTGTAAACATCAGTCTCCAGTAGAATTATATGAATTATAAGGATGTCAGAAGTAATATCCTCAGAAACAAGCTCAGTGGTGAGCGCTTCTTGTGACAGAGGGAATTGCTCAGAAAAATGTGAAGGGATCTCAAGAATCTTCATCTAAGCCTGTTGCTTCAATTGCTATTCACATCTTTTAGCTCATTAGTGACCTATTAGAGTGAAATAATGATCTTTGCCCCTTTCTTTTATATCTATCTTAGCTTTAGTTTTATTCTGGATCTCTGCAGTTACTGACCCGGGAGATAAATGCGATTTTCTGCATTTCTTAGAGGCCTCAGGGACATAAACCCTGAGCTTTAGGTGGCTCTCTCTACAAGCAGGTGCCACCTGAATAACAAACCGGAATTTGGGATACCCAAAGCGTGCCCGGGGATGGGGCAGAGCAGTGTCACACCCAGGCAGGGACAGCTCCCTCTGGAGCGGAGCCTGGGCTGCCTCCCGGTGTCCCGGCAGCTCCGGGCTCACCTCTGCTGCTGGGGAGGGGGCTGAGATGCTCTGCCTGAGCCCCTGGGAACCCCAAAACAGCTCCAGCGCCTTTCCAGGAATTTTGTGCCACGCTGAGAGGGAACTCTGCAGCGTTCTGCTCTGGTTTTACCTCTCCATTTGTTTCCCCACTTTGTTGATGTCCTTACTGAAGAGTGTTTTGCTTTTTTTTTTTTTTTGTTTGTTTTAAAAAGGTCTTTTGAGACAGGAAATTTGTGGGTTTCTATTCTTCTGATCCTAATTTTTGGACGTAGGTTCATTAGAGAAAATGATTTGTGGAAGCCCCTGCTGAGAAATTGTGTTCCTACCATGCTGCCCTCAGTAAATATCCAATTCCTGCCTGCTGAGCCAGACAGGAGCCCTTCCCACAGGGACTGAGAATGGAAAGAGCTTTGCTAAAGTCCTTTATTTCAAAGTTCCACGGTCTTCCCTAGGCAGAGTTCGAAGGGGAAGCAGAACAAGCAGCAGGCTGACAGCAGGAAAATGATGGCTTCTTCTTCCTGCTTCTTCTTCTTCTTTCTGAAGTACAGATTGTATTTGCTAATTGGCCACTAAAATTAACACACGGTTCAAACCTTCTTCTCTCAACCTATCCTGATTTAATTCTCATAATCGTAAGTCTCACACAAACTTCTGTACATAATTTTATCAGCTTCTACTGTTCATGTGAACACTCTATCTGAAAAATGTGAACAGTATAGTTCTATCCATGACAAAACCCTATGGAAGAGTGAAGCTGCTGCAGCACAAATCTGTCTTAGGTCTCTGCTGCGATTTTTCAGTGTTTGAAACACTTAAAGTACTTAACATATATTTCTGCTAAAAGTTAAAAATCTATATTTCTATTTTACTTTGGTATCACTTCATGTATCTCGACTTATCCCAAGGTTTTAATTCAATCCCTGAGCTTTCAGCCTCCCCTGGGCCTGGCTCCAGAGCAGCTCTCACTCCAATTCCTGCTGCTGCCTTGGAGTTTGCTGTGGGAAACCCACGGGATGGAACTGCCCAGGGCCAGGGCAGGGCTGGGGTGTGTTCTCCCCTCCCGAGAACGATTTGGATTTGAATTCCTGCTGCAGAGATCCCAGGCTGGCAGATGATGATTATTTTTATTTGTGTGACAGGAACCTTCTGGATGTCTGGAGCAGACGCTGTTGAATCCTCGCTTCTCGAGGGGGAGAGACTCAGGCTGCTCATCCATCTGTCCGGGCTTCTGCCTCCTCATTAGGTGCTCTCAGTTTGGGGATAAATGGGCAGATTGTTGGGATCCGAGCTGCTTGGGGATGCATTTTCACGCCTTAGGCACACAGCTCTGTGTACGTTTGGTTTGTCTGCCCATTCCCAAGCTTGGAGAAATCCAGGAACAACTGCACGGGACTGAATTCCACTGAGCACAAGGGCCTTGTAAGGGCAATTAACAATTAATCTCAGCCCTGTCTTGGTTCCAGCTGGGATCAAGTTCTGTCCTAAAACCAGGACAATCCCAAAAATGTGGTGTGGAGGTGGAAATTTCACTGAAATTTAGTGAAAGTTCTGTAAAATCCAAGGATTATCTGAGCTACGACTGCTATGACCAAGTCACACACAAATCTCCTTCCCCTCCATCCCCCATTTATTTTTTTAGGTAAAATCTGGTAAAATTATTAATTACTTTTACCATTTAATGATTTATTATTTACCTGTGCTGTACTGGAGGGGGAAGCTTAATTCACCATCTGCAAACTCTCACTGGGATTCTAATAATAATAATAATAATAATAATAATAATAATAATTCCTTGTATGGTCCAAGCAAATGCTTGAAGCTCATGAGCTGCTTCCCAACATGCTTAAACCCTGGGATAACTCCTAAACTCACTTAAGGCGACTGCAGAGACAATTTCACATCTTTATCTGAAGATCAAAGATGCAACAGGTCCAATCTCTTAGGGGTGAAATTTAAGGTTATTCTCTTTGGAGTGGAAGAGGATCAACAGGTCCTAAAAACTGACAGATTTGCTGCTTTCCTGGCACATAAATTAATATTTAAATAAAAAGTTTTACCTTCAAGAGCTGCACTGAGCAACTGGAAGTCACCCTGCTCTCAGTCCTGCTGTAACCGTGCCTAATTATAAACCCCATTGTTTATTTCAGACCCAAATCAGCCACTTCGATCAGCTCTGTGCCTTGGATTTAATTACTGGATGTTATTCACATCGGGCACGCTGATGTGTGAAGTAATTGCCAGATTCCAGTGTATTAAAAAAGACATTTATCTGAGCTTCCACTTACTGGGGCTTTTTCTCTCTGTTTAATAAGAGCTTTTTTATTACCACCTTGCAGAGGTGTCATTGTGCAGCTTAGCCCGAGGCGAAGTGACGAGAGGCCCAGGAAGATAATTTTTAGAAAATAATCCTGTAAATGTCATTGTTTGCTCAGATCTAATAGTGGCTGGCTGGGAAGAGGTGGGAGAGAAAGAGCACGAAGGCGAAGATGAGTGGCAGATGTATTTATAAGTAATGAAAAGTTCCTGCAAGGAGCTCAGCTCGTTCCTGCAGAGGTTATTGACTCAGATGCTGAGGCTGGGAGGAATAATTTTGTACCTGAGAGTCAGAACTTCAAAAAAAGCTGAATTTGTGGTTCAAAGATTTCATCCCTTCCTGCTTTCCAGCTCTGCTCCAAATGGAGTGACATCGTTTGGAATCGGCTTTTTCTCCCACACCTCTCACTGGAGCTGGAATTTGAGCCTGGAAAGATGTTCTGCTTGGGAATTGTTAGTTCAGACTTGAAAACGGCTTTGTGGAGAAGTTAAACAATAAAAAACCAAACAGAACAAAGTCTTAAATACAAGAAATTCAAATTAGAGATGTTCTGGAAGGATTTTTCTTCCACACTGGCATCCACACACCTTCCCCGTGCCCTCTGTGCCTCCTGCTCCGTGCACGACTCTGAAAGGAGCAGTGGCTCATATTTGGAACACCCAAAACATCTCTGCTCTGAGAAAGGAGCCCTCGAGCTCAAAATTCAACAGACTGGCCCAAATCCATGAGAGACGTGGCCGCTTTTGAAAGCTCTGAACGAGTTCATGATCAGCCACAGGTGACTGAGGCAGTTGGCTGGGAGGTTTCTCGGGGTTAAAGAGAAGATTTTTGGGTATGGCTGGTGAATTTATGGGATGAAATAGCATTGTCCAGCATGAAAGCACCTGGCAAGGTTTCATGGCAGCTGCAGCAGCTCAGAGTCAGAAATGTTGGGGGCAATTCCTGTGTCTGACAGGGTGGCAGGGGCAAGGAACCCTTTGGAAGAAAACTGCTGCCAGCTGTGCCCTGTCCAGCTGCTCCTGCTGCCCCCGGGGCCCCCGGAGCTGTTTTGGGGGCTTGGGGAGGCAGGAATAGGACGCTGGAGTGAGTTTTTAATGTTTCTGCTGTTTGGGGTTCAGGACACGCCCCTGGCCGAACGTGGGAACCCAAATCACGGTTTGGATGGGGAAGCAAACGGATTTGTAAGGTGAATTTGAGATCATGGAATCACAGAATGTTCTGAGGGGGAAGGGACCCGCAAGGATCATCAGGTCCAGCTCTTTAAGGACTCTCCAAAACTTTGGGTTTTTAGCACCAGGCTCTGACCAACTGAGCCCGGCCCGGGGATGGCCCTTTGCAAAAATTACAAACAAATAAAAGCCCCTTTTTAGGTGGATGAAGGGAAAAGCACAATCTCTGTACCAGGTATCTTTTGGTGCTGGGACATGTGGCTAATTTTGCTTATTTTTAAGATTATCTGCTCTTCCTCTCTTCACATCCTTCACACCACCTTGCACTCGTCCTGCCCCTTGGTTTAGGATGGGATTTGAACATAAATTCGTGTCCTTGCTTTTGGGAACTCACCCGTGCCTGGAGATCATGGGAATCACACAGCAGTGGCCATGGAATTTGGTAGGAGCTGTAAACAAAAAAAGCAGAGACAAACAGCAGAGGTGCAATATTGAAGCAGCCAGATTTATGTTGAACCTGGGAATATTTTCCTGGTGCCTGCAAATTGAGTTACGGTTCAGACAGGGTAGGAGAGAAATTGCCATCATGTTTATGGCAGAACTGGAGAATTCTGAGAACTCAAGCTCAGCCAACACTGGTGGCACCCCCCTGCCCAAATTTAATAAAGAAAAAAAGCACAGTGAGGTTGTCAGACACGTGAATGATTCATTTTCAGCCAAACAGATTTTCTAGCTCAAAAGCAGTCAGATCTGCCTTAGCTCTGATCAGGGAGGAGAAGCAATAAGGAATTACTTGTTTTTCTGTTTTCCACCTTGAAATGGATGCTTGTTTTGTGCTGAAGTTGCTCTTGGTGACAGGACACGGAATTTTCAGCTCCCAGAGCTCAGCTGAACTCTGGAAGTCTCCTGGACTGAACATTGTGAGAGACTTTTGAGATCACCCCGTGCCTCGTGTTCTTTCTTAAATTAAACTTGCACAGCTCCAATACATCAGGCAGCTCTTAATCTCAATGTTATCTGGAAGGAAATTGAGGCAAAATGTGAAATGGGTTTCTCTGAAGGACAAATGAGTAAAATGCAGGAACACTCACATCATCAGCAACAGTGTAACCATACCTCATTCCCGGCTTTAAGGGAAAATAAAGCTTTTTTTGGGTAGTTTTCCTCAGAAGTGACACTGGTTGCAAACCTGAATTGCTGAGAGATTATTTACAGGGGAGGTCGGGTCATGTGTGGTTAGTGACAGACAAAACCTCTTGGTGCTACTCGAAATATCATTTCTGGGTACAAATCTTGGTGTATAAAAACAGGAATTAGGATTATTCAATGAGTCTTAAAAAGCTTTTTTTCCGGAGAAGCATCCCCTGTTGCTACTTGTATGTTAAAAGGGAAGGAAAGGGGAAAAATATCTTTTAGCTGATGGTTATTAGTGGAGTTTGTAGCTCTGGGGATACTTGGAATTGAGCCCTGCTGGGCACTTCAGCGTGAGCTCCCCAGAGCTCCCAACTCTGCCCTCGATGGAGATTCTCTGCAGAGCTTGACCTTCCTCACAGGAACAGAATAATGATAATTTCGGGGGAAAAAACACAGTTTTCAGACCCAACCTGACAGCTCCAAGCTGTTCCATTAAACGCTGACCATTCCATTAAACAACATCCTCAGCAACTGCGAGGATCTGGGTCAGGGAGAGGCTCTGGCACCGAAGCTGTGTGTGTTTATTGTTTATTTTCACCCCGTGCTAGCAGGGGAGCCCACCCCGGGGAATCCCTGGCAAAGGAAAATGCAGAACAAATCGCTGCTGGGGAGGTGCAGCCGGGAGGGTGGGGTTTGTTTGGGCCATAGCTGCGGTTGCTTCTCAGATATTCAAAGATATTCAGGATCTGCTGTGTTTACCTGGTGTTTGACACCTGCAGGTGCACACTCCGGTAAAAATTCCTGCCCCAGGGACTCAGTTCAGTGAATTCTGATTGCACATGACAAATTTGGGATTTGCTTTGCGGCAGAGCTCGGTGTTCTCAGTGTGCAGAGCTCTTCCACACTCATTCGGGTGACCTCTGCTGCCTGGAGATTGTTAATTATCTCCAGAGAGATGCTGCAGATAGATGATGTGGTAACGCCTTATAAATACTGTTATAGGTGTTTTAATGCAATCCAGAAGGGTGGGTACGAGTTTTCTGTGCATATTCCGTGCATCAAACACGTTTTGGGGCTTGTAAAACACACCGAGAGAGAGAAGTTTGTCGGGGTCCTGTGACATGTGGGGGATGAACGTGTGCTGGGGGCGGGGAGCTGCGCTTGGGCGGCTCCATCTCCACAGCACAAGTGCAGGATTAGGGGTGTGAATGGCACGGGCAGCTGCAGGAGAAAGGTTTTCAGTTGTCCACGAAGTATTTTTTGAAGTGGCTCTTGCAGAGATGGGGAGGAACTCTGGCAGTTGTCCTCAGGCATTTTCCTAATTGGAGGCACAGGCTGCTGCAGTTGTGGAGGGCTGAGGTGATGGGCAGCACTGGTATTTATAAATTTATATATATTTAGTATAAAATGAGTTTACCAATCGTAGGAAAGAACCTTTGCTGTCCCTCTGTCACTTTAGTGGCTCTTGGGAGTTCAGAGATGGTTTTGGTGGATTCCATCCGGCCTCGTGCAGAATAAAACTTCCATCTTTTCCTGGCAGATATTCCCTTCCCTGGTATTTCTGCAGGACAAAGACGTGTTCTTTCTCTTGAAATTCCACGAAGGAAGATGATGACACTTGCTGCAGGATTGTTTTTGTCTTGAACACCAGACAGAGAGCAGAAATACTCCAGAACACTCCACTTCCAAACACGCTGTTGGTAGAAAATCATCACCCAGAGGTAGCAGGGATTTATTCTCTTCAGGCTCAGCTGTAGAGCCCTGGCTTTCCTAGATCTGCATCTCCTGGATCTGCATTTCCTGGATCTGGCTTTCCTGGATCTGCATTTCCTGGCTCTGCATTTCCTGGCTCTGGCTTTCCTGGATCTGGGTTTCCTGGATCTGCATTTCCTGGATCTGGCTTTCCTGGATCTGCATTTCCTGGATCTGGCTTTCCTGGATCTGCATTTCCTGGCTCTGCATTTCCTGGCTCTGGCTTTCCTGGATCTGGGTTTCCTGGATCTGCATTTCCTGGATCTGGCTTTCCTGGATCTGCATTTCCTGGATCTGAGTTTCCTGGATCTGCATTTCCTGGATCTGAGTTTCCTGGATCTGAGTTTCCTGGACCTGATTCTCCTGGATCTGAGTCCCCTGGATCAGCCCGGGCAGCAGCAGGGAAGGCACAGCCAGGAACAAGTCCCAGCTCCAAGCCAGACACGAGGGTTAATTGGAGTCAGGGCATCCTAAAAGGACAATCCAGCACTGGGTGGGTTTTTTTCTGAGCTGAAATAAAGGCTCAGGTGGGGAGCAGATCCACATCACCCCTGTTTATGGGAGGCAGGAACTGAAATTCCATACTCACTTGGGAATCAGGGAAACCCTCTCCAGACTGGCTGCTCCCTGTACAAAAAATCCACAGCATCTCCCTCAAATGAGAAATTACCAATCTTGTGAGAGCCCCAGTCGCTGGCCTGGAGGGTGTTCTGTAAAAAACCCTCCTTCTTCTTTAACTTGGGAAGGATTTGTTTTGTCCAGGTGCTGGATGGGAGCAAATACCCCAAACTGGGAGTTCCTGCCTGGGTTCAGACAGCCACCTTGGCTGGGCTGGGCTGGGCTGGGCTGGTGGAGCAGGGATTGCCGCTGGAGAGGGGAAATTCAATGTTCAGAGACCTTTTGCACTCCCAGGCTTGTCCTCCTGTGCTCAGTGGTGTGTTGTGGGCAGTGATCCTTTAGGAGGAGCTCCATGGAATTCCTTCACACGCTGCAGACCAAATCCCAGGTTCCTGTGGAAATTCATTCTAGTGAATTCTAATTCTAATTCTAATTCTCTGTCCTGTGATGGACTGAACTGAACTGCCCCTCGATCCCCTCATTAGATTTAGGAGAAGAAATGATCTTCCCTTGCTGATGCTCGAGCAGAATCACTCGATCAGCGGGAACGGGCAGCGCCAAATAATTCCCTTCACTTCTAAAAACCTAAAGAGAACTCAGACTGTCAAACGGGTTCTGAAACCTGTGCCCTGCTGCTGCCTCCTGATGGATTATCATTGCCAAAGTCATGACATTGATTTAATTTGTATCGCTTGCTATCTTTGGCTCCGCTGTCCCCTTGAATTTGGAGAGAGAACAATGCCTGAAGAAATTAACTGTGAAAGTACAGCCCTGATGCTGAGAAAATGCTCGGTGTGCTGTGCTGCTGGGATCGTATCTGACAGCTCCTGGAATTCTGGGGGTATCTGAAGCATCTGGGGACTGCTGCTGGGCATGAGGTCAGGACCGGAATCCCTGCTGGAGGTGGTGCCCTGTTAGCAGCAATTCGTGCCTTGGAGTCTTTAATGGGAATTTTCCTTGTGAAAGAGAAGGCACAAATAGATATTAATCTCTAGTTAATGCCTTTTATAAATGCACAATATCTGTATGGATTAACCCCTGCGAGAAATCCCCTTTTCCCCATCTTTTCAGGGGTTGTTAAGATGGGCAGCAGCCAATACGTGATAGGATAAATATTCATCAGGTTCTGGCCCTCACAGCAGAGAGGACACGAATTGGTGTCCACAAGGCTGGTGGTGGCACTGCTGGGATCCCAGCAGGAGCTGAGAGCTGCTGCTCCCGATTTTTGGGATGAGTGACCCCCTGTGATGCACTTGGCGTGTGTGGGCTGTGCTTTGCACTGGGAGTACAAGGATGTGCACACCTGGTTTTAATCCAGAAACCAATTATTAGTGACCAAAACCCAGATAAATTCAAGCTCTACACCAGAAAAAAACATTATACCATTTATCCAAAAGCTGATTTTGCCACTGACTGGAGCTTTAATTGAAATATTGCACCGAGGAGGGAAAAATTGAGGCGAGCATGAGCCAAAGGAATGTGTGAGCCTCTCTTTGTCCCAGACTGCCGCTGGTATTTCTTGCCTGGGAAATTTGTGTCATCTGCGGCTCCAGAGAACTCGTGCAGGGATCAGGTGTCACCCAGCCAAAATCCAAGGGCTCTGCCTGCCCGAGGGACAGCGGCTGCTGGGAGGTTTCCCCCCTTTAAAGGGGCAGAGCTGGAGGGCACTGAAGGAAGAATTTCCCTTGGAGCAGGTGCTCGTGTGTCAAATTGTAACAGAACTCAGCTAATTTAATGTGCAAACAGCGAAACGCGGCTGAAGTCTTGGCGTGAGACCCGGCTGCAAAGAGCATCACTGCTCTTGCAGAAGGATGTTAGAATGTGAAAGTGAATGGGGATAAATGTATCAGCTTTTCATTTAAAAATCACAGAATTACTCCAGAATTTTCACACACAAAAAAA
>VZRO01001512.1:44050-76057 GCA_013397915.1 Daphoenositta chrysoptera | reverse complement strand
CCCGGCCGGGAGAGGAGCAGGACCCCGGCCAAGCCCTGCTGGCAGCCCCGGGGGCAGCGCTGAACCTGCTTTGAGAGAGACCGGGCAGGGGAGGGGCTTTCTGCAGAGGAGAGAAGGAGGAAAGAAACTTGAAACTGCTTCCCCTGTGGCATGTCCGTGCGCTGGCCGTCCCCTGCCCACCCCGCTGGTTGTTAAATGACAGCACGTGAAGAACATGAGGTTTCCCGCCTGAGAGGGAGGGCAGTGCCGGGAGAGAGAGGGAGGAGGAAGGAGGAAGGCGAGCCGTGGCTTTGTGGTGTGGTTTACACCGAGATCAGAGTGCCTGGGGGTGGGAGCAGAAGGAGAAAGGGCGTCTGATGCCAGCTGCCAACATGACAGAAACGCTGCAGCTCCCGGCGCTGCGGGTCCCCGAGCAGCAGCTGCTGGAGGGCGGCTGGTCCAGCTCGTCCACCCCGACCCTGCGCAGGAAGCGCTTCAAGATGAGGCGGATGAAGAACGTGCAGGAGCAGAGCCTGGAGGCCGGCAGGTACCAGGAGTCTCCTTCCTCCAGCAAGGAATACCTGCAGCTCCCGTCCATTGAGATCACCCCCTCCAGCGACGAGGACACCCCCTGGTCCAACTGCTCCACTCCCAGCGCCTCCCCGCGCCGCAAGCGCTTCCTCCTTCGGAAGTGGCTGCGCGTCCGAGAGAAGAAGGAGTGCAGTGAGAGCAGGTAGGTTTTCTGGCCGCTCCCCGCCCCTGCTCCCGAGGTGCTGCTGTCCAAAATAGGCAGGGAGGGCCTGTTGTTGCCCTGGAGGTGCCTCTCCCTGGATTTTGTCCTCGCCTGTTGGCTGGAATGCGCCGTGGCGTGATGGTGCCGGAGCAAATGGGCTGATGTTCTCCGGGAAGGGCAGGGCAAGGGTCTGTCCTTGCTCGTGGTCCTCCGGGTGACACAGAGCCGGTGGGTGAGAAGAGTTCACTTCACTGAGGTGTCCTGAGGAGACCCTGAGAGAGAGGAGTGACCTCTCTGCTGGCATTGCTGTACAGGAGTGGTGATGCCAAACCTTCGCCAGAGTTTTTAGGTGATGCTCATTCCCACCACGGAGACTTCCCTCGATATCCTCAGTTCAGTTTCGGGACAAAGTGAGCACAAGAGAGAGAAACCGAGCAGCCCGGTGGGTCTGTGTGTCAAGGTGTGTGGGCTCAGTCCTTGTCAGCTTTCCAGCCCTGAAACTCCCACGCTCCTTTGGCTGGAAAGGGCACAAATCATTCCCAAAGACCTCCCAGAGCCTGTCAACACAGGGAATTAATGCCCGGGCATTGTGCTGTGTGGGCACACGGAGATAAAGCACCTTATGTAACCCTCTGCAGGGCACACCACATGCGGGGTAATTAACCCTTCCTTTAACAGGGCACTGGCGCGATCTGCCTTTCCTGAAGGCCCCAAATACACAAGACACTTGAAAGATTTCTCCAAGAAACTACTCCTTTATAAATCCTTGTGCTGGCTTAGTGTGGGCCAAGTTTTCTCCCACTGTTTGCAGCTCCCGTGCAGCTGATCTGTGGGGTTGTGCTTAAAGGATGTGCTGCACTTCCAGAAAAAGAACAACCTTTAGCAATTCTGTAGCCACCAAACCACACTGACTGACTGCCTGCTGTGGTGCTTGAGTGTTCACAGGGCAGAGCTTTTAATATCCACTCTGATTATGTGATAATTCTTCTTGCATCAGGTCCCTTTAGCAAGGTCAGCCTGTCAGCTTATTAATTTTTAAAGAACTTTCATCAATGAATGCAAGCCATTGAGGAGTTGATAATCCCTCTCAGCAAGTTAACATTGAAAAACATCTCTTGGTTGAGAAATATTTCTGATTTTCACGTAGCTGTTGTGGTACAAGCAGAGATTCAGGCACAGCATACAAAATGGGAAAGATAATGCGTGAGGCACGTGCTGAAGTGTGAGAATATTGAAGTCAAGGTTTGAAGTTCAGAGGATGAAGGATTCAATCCTTTGACTGAAGGACTTAGTTTGGATTTATTGATGGCGAATGTGTTTCAGGCAGGCCAAGACATTTCTTTTGGCACAAGAAAGAACTGCGTTTCCTTGAACACATGTTATTTACACGGCCACGCTGACAACTTTCTGCTTGTTCATCTCCAGGAGATTTCTTGGTGATGTTTTCGCAGCAGTGACTGGAAAGGAGGTGAAGTGGTGGATGGATTAGGTGGCATTAACACACCAAGGCCAGCGTGGCACCTCCTCTCTTCACGTGGAACAGGCTCCAGGTCTGCCCCTCCTGCCGTGGGAAGCACGGTGCTGTACATGGAATTTCCCCTTCCTAGCCCGGATGGAAAGCCCGGTTTGCCGGGCACTGTGCCGAGCCTGTGGCTGGCAGAGGGCAGAGATCCCCCCTGGCCCTCCACACCCCAGCAGAGAGCAGCACGGGGGAAGCAGAACCTCTGGGGAGTTGCCATGGAAAGGTGGCAAACCCTGGCAATCATTTGAAAGAGACTGTGGGGTAAACTTTGCTGTGCCCCAGTGAAATCTGGCTTTTTTGGGGCAAGAAGCTGTTTTCATATAAACCAGATATTTTCTGTTTGCTTCTCCTGCTTTAGACTGGGCATGGAGAGCACCTGCTCCGTCCTGCTGCTGCTCTCCTGTGCCTCTGCTGTTTGTGACAGATGCCACCAGTGTCCCTTGTGTGCCGTGCATTGTTCAGGGCCAGCAGGGCCAGCTGTGCTGAAGGGTTTTGTGCAGCAGTTTGTCCTCCCAGCCCTGGCCTGGCGTTCAGACAGCGGCAGTGCTTGGCCTGTCCAGTGTCACAGCATTCCCAGCGTGTCCCACCCCGTGCTGGGAGTGCAGGTATCCCGTGAGGTGTGCAGATCCCCAAATTTCCCCTGGTAAAAGGGGCAGCCATCAGGTTGTGGCTCCCACTGGGGAAATAAACTCAGTTTGTTGCCTGTTGCTCCATTTCTTTTGGCTGAGCTGCTGTCGAGCTGCTGGAATTCCATTTTTGGAGCCTGGTGACTTTTATCCCCGTTCTGTGGCCAGGTACCTGTGATGCCTTATCCCTGTTCTTAAAATCAAAGCCAAACACGGTTGGAAGGGAAAAAGGGTTTTTTACCTCGGTGTTTATTTCAAGGATCCCTGGTGCGCTCTGTCCAGGTGGAACACTCTGAACATGCACATCGAAATGCCCACCCCAAAATGCACACCCAAAATGCCCACACACGATAGATGGGCTATAGAATTATAGAATTACAGCCCCAGTCCACCCCCTCCCTCCCCAGGAACCCTCCCCTGGCCAGACCCATCTTTGAGTTTACAAAATGTGTCCAGAGAGGACCTTGGTGTCTGAGGCCTCCAAGATGTTCGGTCTCCCAACTCAACAAAACACCAAGTCTGGGAATGTAGGCTAAAAGAAACACCAAGAATACAAAAGGCCACGAAGGCAAACAAAAGAGGTATAAAGAAAAGGCAAAAAAATCATGATGGCATCAGCTGTTGGGTGCAGGGTTTTCCCAGGAAAGCTGGCGGGGAGGGAGCAGGCTCTGCTCTGCTCACTGGCCCCGAGCTCTGTGACCATGAGCATCCAGCCAGCATCCAAGTGAATAAACAAACTTCCAGTGCTCCAAACGCTGTCTCTAATGCTCTGGGTCTGCTTTTCCCATCTGGAAAATCCGAGGTGCTGGTTAGTTTTTAACAGCCGGGGTTTGTTTAGCTGCTGGCTCTCTAAAAGCTGCTGGGGCAGGAGGGAGGCTGCTCCTTTCCTTCCAGAGCCCTTCCTGACACAGCTTTGCTCAAGGTGAGAGAGCAGGAGGGCAATTCCTGGGGGTGGGACTGTCCCTGGAACGTGTCCTTGTTCAAAAGAGTGATGATCCAAACCTCAGGGTCGGCGTGCAGATCATAAATAGGATGAATTTTATAAGGGACACAACCTCTCCTCCGGCCTCACCCATCACTCACCAGCCAGGCAATGAAGTTATTTACCTCACACAGCTTTGTAAACCATCAACCCTGCACACAGGGGCACAGTTTTTTTATTAAGACGTGACAATGTTTCTTTCCTCAGAGGCAATCTGGTGGCATTTTGCTGTGCATGCAGCCTGCATCCATTATTGATGTGGGCATAAGGCAGGGGATCAGCTTTAATTTATTATTTACCTCTTCAAGCCACCCTTGTTTGTAATTTCAGGACCTGAACGTGGTTTTGGGGCAAGAACTGCTGAGTAGATCACTCAGGCTTAAATTTAAGGACAGCTCTCCCTTTGGCCTAAGATCAGGATTGGTTAAGGATGAAATGTTGGTGCTGAAAAAGATGCAAAACTTGTGGATTTCGTTGGATCAGTGGGGAACAGCTCTTGACACTTGTAGAGGTGCAGTTACTCAGGTCGGTTTTCTGCTGGAAACTCCGACACTCGCTGTGGGCTCACCCAAAAGGAAAGGCTTGCCCGAGTCCTAAAATGCCTCCAACACGTTAAAAATGAAGTGTATTATTAGAGGAACCCCATCCCAGCTCAGGAAAGGGTCTGTGCTGAGGGGCTGGAGGTTTCTTGAGCTGCCAGCTGCTCCACTGTGGAGGTTTTTCAGATGAAATCCTGATAATTTATCTTATAGCGTGGGGCAAAGGAGGGGAGAGTCTCCAGCACTGCTCAGCACTGGGCTCTGAGGCTGCTTCCCTTCACATCCTGTGGTGGAAAGAGGTAAAAATCATATTTTTTTCCTTATAAAACTTTCTCTTGGTCACTCCAGTGAGATAAATCAGTTAACAGTGAACCGGTGATTTGTTGGAACTTGAGCTAAAAATAATATTTAAAAATTGGTGGCTTAGATATTTTGAACTGGCTTATAAAGGTAAACGTGCCTTTAATTTCAAGTAGTCTGTAGTGCTTTTGCTTTCCTTAATTAAATTGAAATTCACTCTGAGCATTTCTGGGAATAAATTAATGATCGTTCCCCTTTTTCTGACTTCGACGTGTGTGAAAAATACTGGGATATTTCCTAGAGGAAAAAACCTGAGTGATGTGATTTTTCCTTTTCCCCCCTAAGAAACTGCTGATTGTGGAAAGTGAAAAACCAAAAAGCTGCAAGATGAAAGGCTGCAGAGCTTCTTCCTTTATGGAAAAGTGATCCGAGTCTTTAGGGGGTGTTTGGGGGTCAAAGGGAGCTGCTCCAGCCCCAGCCCTGGTGGGTGAGGTTTTGCTCCTTCCAAAAAGCTGCAGAAAAGCCCCTCAGAATTGTGCACTTCTCAGTTTTTCAGGCTTTGCTGAACTTCCACGTTCTGGTGGTGGCTCAGAGGGGAGGAAGTGGGGCTGCTCCTCTCTCACCAGTTCACCAAGGTGATGCAAGAACTGGGAACTGGGTGTGGACTGGGTTTGCTCATTTCTGCTCAAATTCCCCTCAAAATCTCATTTGTGGGATGGCTCCACCGGGATTTCATCGTGGAAGAGGAAAATGCGTTTTTCCCCCCATTTTTGCTCGTAGCTGGAGCTGGTTAATTGAGGTTTTTGGGAAGATGAGTGTCAGATGGGGAAAGCTGGGGATCTCTGGGGGAAGCAGCTGCTGTTCTCTGCTTTTGGTGGCTCTGGAAAGCCCACGAGCACAAACTTCCCTGTGTGTGGTGTCTCTTCTACTCTGAAATGTGACAGCACACCCACGATGGTTTGGTAGCAGCTCAGTGTTCACGTAACTTTCTCCTTTTTGAACCTGCAAGTTCAAATGAGGCCTGAAGTGCTCCCAAAAAAGGGATTTTTGCTTTCCCAGCTGCTGACGCCTGTCTCCTGGGAGTGCTGATGTGCTGTTTGCTGCCACTGCAGATTTTTTGCCATTTGTTTCTGGTAACCTGTGCCCAGTGACTGTGAATTCCACCAGCCCTGGTGGTTTTTTTGGCTGAATCTCACTGCCTTTGTGCAGTAGTTTGTGGTTTTCTTGTAAAATATTTGCCTTGCAGTATTTGTGTGCTTTAAGGGTGACCAGTCACCCCGGAGTATCAAAACTGACTGATTTACAAACAGCCTGGGACTGAAATGCTGTTGATTTATCTGGTCAGCAAATATTTGCCATTGGGCCATCTGAGATCCGTGCCCTGCGCTGTGCCTGCAGATGGAATTCCACAATTAATTCCGTGTTCTTATCTCTGTGGTTTTCCACGGATTCCGCTTCCCCTGCAAGGCTCTGTTGTTGGGAAATAAGAAGCTGGTGAAAGGGAGGTTGGTGTTGATGTTTTTCTTTGAGAGATGAATGAGGTTAGAGGAGGGAACTTTGTCATCCTGCCCCTTTTAACCCTTCCCAAGTGCAAGAGAAATGATTAAATCTTTAAATCTTTAAATATTTAAATATTTAAGGCATGACAGCAAATTCAAATCTGACTCAAACAAAGGGTGTGGGATCAAAACACCTGGGTTTAGTCTGTAGAAAAATGGGGTTTTTCTGTGTTTGGGTTACCTGGGTAAATTGCTTGGTGGAGGAGTGCTGGAAGCAGAATCTTCGAAGATTTAATTGTTAAAAGGCCTGGTTAATCTGTGTTTAAGGTTTTCCTTCATTTTCTAAAGTAATGAGTTTGCATGAGAAGTCAGGAAAAACCACAGGGCATAAACCTTAAAGTATTTTTATGGTCTTAAAAGAATGAAAGGGACACCCTGGGCTTGTGCACCCAAAGATTTAAGCCTTGTCCAAATTCAAGTTTATCACTGCTGAGCTTTGGAACGAGATAAGCTTGTTTTGCTGATTTCCTGAGAGTTTTATCCAGCTTTTGGCCTTCTCTGTGGGTACAAAACTCTGTCTGAAAACTCCTTTCCATGTTATTCCTCAGTGCAAATCACACCTTTCTTTATCTCCTTTCATTATCCCTGGGACAACACAATTAAATTGTCATTATACCATTCCTAAGGAACACTTAATAGCAGGTTATCCTAAAATGGACTGAAAAACATCCTTAAACAACGGGCTCTGCATTTCAAATCTGAGCATTTTAGTGACTTTAACAGCTTTGCTGCCTGATAACCAGAAGGCTGAAACGATTTTATTTTGAATTTTTTTTTTTTTATTCATTAAAAGCTCACAAAGTTTTATGCAAAGCACTCTTGCAGCTCATGCTGGAGAGACAAGTGGGTCAAAAGTGACTTCTCTGAGTTTTTAATTGCTCAGAATCTCGAGCTAAGGTGTTGTACTTCAATGAGCTGCAATACCTGGCTCCTGTTAAATTTTAAACCTTCATTTGAAATGGGAACTTTCATAGGTGGATGAGCAGGAGGAGGTCTAAGGTTCATCTGGGCCGTCCCAAAGGGAATTTTCACGTGGTGTTCCCAGCACTGCTGGGCTGGGATAGACTGGGAATTCTCCTTGGGTAAGTCTGGTTCCATCTGCTCCGTCTGAATTGAGAGGGCAGAGTGTGGTGGGAGGGTTTTCTGTGCAGAAACAAGAAATTACAGAAATAGGCCCTGCAATGCTTCCTCTTATCGAAAGGGGAAAATTCCTTTGACAGAGGGGGGTAAATGTGGTTCCCTCTGTGCTCTTTCCCCGTTCACTGGGCCATTAATTAAGCTCAGAAGTGCAAGAAAAATGTTCCTTTGCTTTTAGGAATGTATTGTTCTTACTGTTCTTACTGTTCTTACTGTAAATCTGTTGATTTACAGCTTGCAGCCCACACAGAATCCTTTTCCCCTTATTGCAGGAGCTCTGTGCTTTCTATTCCCAGCCTCACGGGCTGATTTCTGCATTGGTTTTTCCAGGATTTTTATAACTATTGGTCACTAATTGGCTTTTTCTGAAGGTTTCAGCTTGCTCTCCTCTCTCTCATGGCAGTAACTGCTCTGTCTCCTGCTCTGGACTGGCAGGAATAGGGGACAATGCCAGGTGATGTCTCCCAAATTCTAAATGTGTCCCCAGGACAGGTGGTGTGCTCTCAGAGAGGTCATTTTCAACAAGGGGGAGCCCTTGAAGGCCTCAGAGAAGCAGCTGGTCAAAATGAAGGTGGTTGAGGAAAATACTGAATGAAATGAAGATTCGTTGGCTTTTTATTCTTTGCAGAAAACTGCAAATTCTCTGGCAAAAACTCCTATCAGGAGGAGGAAGAGAAAACCCATCCCTTTTAATTACCAACTGCACTTCATGGAAATGTGCTATTTGCACTTTTGGTACTGTTTCCCCTAAAATAGGTGTTACTGGCTAAAAATTGTTGCTCTATAGAACAAAAAGATGTAATTTGGTGGGGTTTTTTTGTCTCATATTTATATTTCTGTCCCTCTGGACAACGTGAAGTGCAGGTGTGTGTCCAGTGCAGCAGGAGCTGTGACTGCAAGCATGTGAGATAGACCTGAACTAGTTTAATTTAACAATTAAATCCTGCCAACAGAGAAATTTATCCTAGTCTGGGCTCCCAGACAAGTTTGTTCTGGTGGGTTTCCATGATTTCAGAGCTGGTGGGACCCAGGCAGAGCAGATGAAATCTTGCCCAGGAACACCTCCAGCCTTACCTGGAGGCAGAATCAGCTCTGCCCTTGCTCAGCAGGAGAGCTCTGGCAAGGAAATAAAGCTGTAGCAGGAATCCTGAGGAGCCCCTGGAACTCCACAGGATAAATGTGCAGGAAACACAATTATCTCCCAAAAACACCCATTGCAGGGGGGAGAGTGACATCTTGTGGGCTCAGCTCGCAAGTCTCACCAGAAATTCAGCGCTGGCCACTTCAAAAGTTGGTTTTAAACTGGTTTTTTCTGCTTCTACGTGGGGCTGGGGCGGGTACAAACACCCAGCAGTTTGGTGTTGGAATATTTGGCTGTGAGAAACAATGAGAGGCTGTCCAGGTGATGTGCAAGGTCACTTTTTCCTTCTGGAAAGCTCTCAGGAATGTGTCACTGAGATGGAGAGGCTCCAAACCCTCGTGCCAGTTGTGAATCACATATAAACTTCAAGCCTCCTGCTCTTTTCTCTGTTCAACCCCAGATGTGGAGCGTGAACCTTGTGTTTTCCTCGATCTGGGTTTAAAGCTGAGTGTTCCAGAGGAGGTTACACAGATTTATCCATGAATTCCTCGGTCTGGATCTAAAGCTGAGTGTTCCAGAGGAGGTCACACAGATTTATCCATGAATTCCTCGGTCTGGATCCAAAGCTGAGTGTTCCAGAGGAGGTTACACAGATTTATCCATGAATTCCTCAGTCTGGGTTTAAAGCTGAGTGTTCCAGAGGAGGTCAAACAGCTCTGTTTGTGTTTTTCTTGATCTGGATTTAAAGCTGAGTGTTTTAGAAGAGGTTACCCAGATTTGTCTGTGTTTTCCTTGATCTGGATTTAAAGCTGAGTATTCCACAGGTCACAAAGATCTGTTTTCTGTGATCTGGGTTTGAAGCTGAGTGTTCCACAGGTCACAAAGATCTGTTTTGTGCGATCTGGATTTGAAACTGAGTGTTCCAGAGGAGTTTCTCCAGCTCTGTCTGTCTTTTCCTTCATCTGGATTTAAAGCTGAGTGTTGCAGAGGTCACAAAGATCTGTTTTGTGGGATCTGGATTTAAAGATGGGTATTCCAGAGGTCACAAAGACCTGTTAGGTGTGATCTGGATTTGAAACTGAGTGTTCCAGATGAGGTTCCCCAGCTTTGTCTGTGTTTTCCTCCATCTGGATTTAAAGCTGAGTGTTGCAGAGGTCACAAAGATCTGTTTTGTGTGATCTGGATTTAAAGCCGAGTGTTGCAGAGGTCACAAAGACCTGGTTTGTGTGATCTGGGTTTGAAGCTGAGTGTTCCAGAGGGGTTTCTCCAGCTCTGTCTGTGTTTTCTTTCATCTGGATTTAAAGCTGAATGTTCCACAGGTCACAAAGACCTGTTTTGTGGGATCTGGGTTTGAAGCTGAAGTTCCACAAGTCCCAAAGGTCTGTTTGGTGTGATCTGGATGAAAAGCTGAGTGTTCCACAGGTCACAAAGATCTGTTTGGTGTGATCTGGGTTTGAAGCTGAGTGTTCCAGATGAGGTTCCCCAGCTCTGTCTGTGTTTTCCTCCATCTGGATTTAAAGCTGGGTATTCCAGAGGTCCCAAAGGTCTGTTTGGTGTGCCCTGGATGAAAAGCTGAGCGTTCCCAGGAGGCTGCCCAGCTCTAACTGTGCCTGTCTCGTTTGCAGCAGCCAGCAGAGCAGCCAGCAGAGCAGCCACGACGATGACGCCGCGCGGTTCCTGAGCCCCTTCGTGCGTGAGGACAGGTGAGTTTATACTTGAGGACAGGTGAGTTTGTACCTGAGGACAGGTGAGTTTATACCTGAGGACAGGTGAGGTTGTACCTGAGGGGAGNAGGACAGGTGAGTTTGTACCTGAGCACAGGTGAGTTTATACCTGAGGACAGGTGAGTTTATACCTGAGGACAGGTGAGTTTCTACCTGAGGACAGGTGAGTTTATACCTGAGGACAGGTGAGTTTCTACCTGAGCACAGGTGAGTTTATACCTGAGCACAGGTGAGTCTGTACCTGAGGTCAGGTGAGTTTATACCTGTGGACAGGTGAGTGTGTACCTGAGCTCTGCTGGGACCAGCCCTACAACAGCACCTGCTGAGCTGCTCCAGCTCCTGATTGATTTCCCTTGTGTTTCTCAGAGCTGTTTAACCAGAAATTTGATTTAAATCGATCATATCAATGTCTAAAAAGCTGCATTTTTCATCACCTTCAAAGCAGGACAATGCATCCAGCCCCTGAAATAACCTAAATTTTCTTTTGAGGCTCATTCCCCAAACTCCAGCTGCTGTAGCAGCTTTGTCAGACTTGCTGTGTGTTGGTGATGAGCACCTCTGATCCTTCAAAACACACAAATGGAATTTCCTGTGTGGATCCTGCCCTCAGCAAAGACACCACTGAGCTTGGTTTTGTTCACTTTTGACCGTCCTGAAGTGTAGAACTTGTGTGCAGCAGCTGGGTGAGAACTGCTGTGAATTTCCAGAAGAAATTTTAATTTGGGTTGATTAATGACTGCTTCAAATTGCAGCACTGGCACAAAAGCTGTTGAAAACCCATTTTTGTTGTTTATTTTGGTGCGTGATTTATGAATGTTGCTTTGCTCAGAGCCACATGATGGGGAGTTTTGCTGTGTCTTCTAGGTCAACTTTTGAGCCTGAATCTGCTGAGTTTTCTTGTACTGGGCACGAACTGTGAGCCCTGAGTTAGCACTGATTTATTTTCCTTGCACTTCTCAGAGCCATCTAAGAAAAAATGTGGTTTATGTTGGTCTTAGCAATGTCTAAAAAGCTGAATTTTTCATCAAAGTGAAAGTGGGACAATTGACTCACTTGAGAGTGACCCTGAGGGGCCAGTTAATATCCCATGAGGGTTTTTGGCTCAGAATCAGCACTTGGGAGTTGTAGCTCACCTTTTCCTCTCTGTTTCACTCCACTCATCCATCTCCCCTGGGCTGTGGAGCCCGGACTAATTAACAAAACATCCCTAATTGACTGGCAGGTGACTGCAGCTAGGAAATAAAGAGTGGGACAGCAAAGCAGGGGGGTTATCAGGGCATCACCTCTGTGGGATGTGCTGTTATCCCACTCGAGCTGGAATTCCACAGGTTAAACAGGGTTAGGGTTTGTTAATGAATTTCTGGGTGTAGCAGAAGGGAATTGTTTGGAAGTGCTGCCTGTTTCAGAGGAGGACTAAACAGAGCATTAAGGTTGGTGTTAGGAATATTTTCCTGGCTGGAAGGGGCAGATTTCAGCAGCAGTCAGATCTCAAAACTATTTCTGCAGAGCCAAGGTGATGCTGAGCCTGCTGACCTCTTATATTTGGGACCAGCAACGTTCCTGCTGCCTGAATTTAATTACAATTAACTTCTGTTTTCATGGATAATAAAATGATCCATGTGGGGCATAGTAAATGGCCTTTTCTGCTCGGTTTTTTCCTCATTTGCTGATGTAATTCCCTCAGGCTCCACTCTTCCTTTGGATACTGGTGGTTTGTGCTCATGAAACTTCACCAAAAAAATAACTCAAGCACACCTTTTAATGTAAGCTGGACATGAATTAGTGAGAAGGCAGACAGAGCCTTTGAGAGCTTGCTCTCTGATATTACAAATAACACAGCTGAAGGTTGTTTCTGAGGCATTTTCAATCTTTTAGACCCTCAAAAACTGACTGAGGAGGATTTTTTTGCTGCTTTTACACTGATATTTTTTTGACCAGTAACAAAAATTCCTCCAAGCACAGGTCTGGAGCTCTGAGCTTCTGTTCTGAAGAACTCCAGGGTCGCTCTGGTCGCTTGTGACCATTGTACAGCTCCTTAAAAAACCCCTAAAAACCCCACAACCGCCCAGGATTTCACCATTCCTGTGGGCTGGGAGCAGCAAGGAGGGCAGGGCTGTGCCCTGGGAGCTGCACCCTGCCTTGGCACGCTGCCCCTGGCACCCCAGAGCAGGGCAGGGGCAGAAGGAGCCCTGGGAAGCTCAGAGCAGGGAACGAGCCGCACCCGCCTCAGGACAGCTGGGAAAGTGCTGAAAGAAGCTGCCCCACACGGCTGCTGAGTTGCTGAGTCGGTTCTGAGACGAAAAAACCCAGGAACACACAGCTGGGGATGGCTGGAATCCTCCCAGCCGGGCTCTTCACCCAAGGGTGCTGCTGGCGGGGTTCCCTTCTCAGCGAGGCATTTCCAAGATTCCCGTTTCTCCATCTCCTGGGGGTTTTTAGGAGAAGGCTGAACATTTTGCCCTGCTCTGGCTGCATCTGGGGCTTTCTGGCAGTCCTTTCTGCAGAGGTGGGAGTGCTGCTGGTCCTGGAGGGTTGGGAAGTGCTGCCATGGTCCAGAATCCCTGTCCTGGCACGGCGTCCTGTGGCACGGGGGCGAGGCAGGTCTGCCACCCCTGTGTCTCTTCCCTGAGGAAAAAGCTTTCCCTCTGCAAATCCGTGTAAGTTATCCTGTCTCTGCCGTGCCTGGGTCGTGCTGAGAGGGAGTTAAATTTCATCTCGGGGCAGAAATGTCCTTTCTGGGTATTTTTAGGTGGAAGGATGTAGCGGGATGTGCTGGGAAGAGGTTTTGTGTGAATTTAGGGCTCGTTGCTTTGCTTGCTGATTGCCTGGGTGAGTCTGGGTGAGTCACTTCGTGTCGCTATTTATGAAATCAGGAGAATTCCTTTTTTACCTCACAGGAAAACAGAGGTGGTGAATTAAGTCTGAGCTGCTCAGATGCTGAAACACCTCTTCTGTGGAAGTACAAATTCAGGCAGAGCTGAGTTAGGTGGTCCAAATAATTGTGCTTGACTTAAAATGATTCCAAGGCTGGGATGGAGGCACAGATCTGGATGAGATGTGTGCACATGACAGATCCCATAATCACTGAAAGGAGACAAAGTTATGCATGAATTACCTTCAGTTTTCACCAGATTAACCCCAAATTCATGAGCCTGTCCCTGCTTGATCCACAGACTTGTTCGTTGTCACAGCACTGGAGCACCCATCAGGTTTAAGGACGCAAAGTGTGTTTTAATTAAAAGTTGAGCTACTGAACCAGAGAAAAAAATCAGTCCTTAGACTCAGCCTAAGGAGGAGACAAACTGTTGAAGAGAGGAAAAGCACAAGGTTGGAAATGGAGGAGAGGGAAGTGAGTGGCAGTTTACAAGTGATAATAAAATTATTTACACAAAAAACCCAATGTAAATCACAATGATTTACATTTACACTGCTGTAAATCCGAATGATTTACACAGAGATCATATCAAATGGAGGAAATGGGAGAGCACAGCTAATTTTAAGATCTGTCTTTGATATTTCCGGCATCTCATCTTAGTTCCTTACTCTGTGCAGCTCCTGATTCTGCAGTTCCAGGGCTGCAGGGCTTGCTGTTGCTCTGAGCAATCTAATAAAGGTTTCTCAAATAATGGATCAAAATTCCCAAGAGAGCTTTCAAGGGAATTGGGGAAAAGCTTGTGACAGAGACAAGTTGAAGAAATTCTGTTGGCTGCTTGAATTTCCCCAGGAAGTTGTGGGAGGAGCAGAAAGGAGGTCAGAGTTTGAAAAGGGGTAAATTCCATATTATTTATGTCCTTAGGGCTTGCTTGTGCTGCTTGTTCCTCCCCTTTTCTTTCTGGCACAACATTCTGGGCCCCTTTGCCTGCAAAGATCCAGCACAGACCCCTGGCAGGAAGGCTCCTGATCCACTCAGATCTTTCAGCCCTCACAGATGGAGGGATCATCCTCAGGGAAGTTTTTAAAAGTGCTCTGGACAAGCCTTCGAGGTTGCAGAGCTCTCACAGGATCCCTGACCAGAACCCTGATGCTTTTGCAATAACTTGAGGGTGAGTTTGGATTTGGGTCTAGCTCCAAACTCTGAGTCAGTCGGACTTAATATTAAATAGGAGTTTAACCAGAATGCTGCAAGTTGGGTTTTTGGTAAGAAGGATGGTTAATATTTAGATTATGTCCCTTTTTTGCCCCTCTCACCTCTGGCTGACACGAGCAGCTCAAGCTCAGCTCTGCTCCCCTTGGGCTGCCAGCCTGGCCACTGGCAGGGTCAGTGAATTCAAACACCAAGTGCTCCCTGTTCCTCAGGGATCATCCTCAGCTGCCACCACTGCTCGTCTTGGGTTTTTAGTGAAAGTTCTGTCTCTGCTGGGCTGGATTTAGCCAGGATTAGAGCAGCCCTGCTGTGCTGTGCCTGGCAGACCTCGCCCGGCTGCGTCACTCACTCGTGATGCTCAGGAACACGAGGAGGAGGTGCAGAGGTGTTTTCATGTCCCCTTTCTCCTTCTCTGAGGCACTGGGCAGGCTCCTTACCCTCCCTGGCTGTTCCCAAGAGCAGAACTTGCAGCTTTGTCACTGCGTTTCACTTCCAGGCCTGAAGCGATGGTCACCCCTCGAGCTCTGTGTCCTGGGAACGCTGGTGTTAAAAACGAGCTCCAGTCTCCTGCTAAATGTAAAGGCTTTTAATAAAGAATAACAATAAGGGACAAAAGGTAGAGCAAAAGGATTCCAGCATCCAGGTGATGCTGGGTACCCCTGGCACAGAGCCAAGAGCACAACTGCCCTGGTGAGAAACTCTCTTTATATACATTTTTATTGCATCAGCCTGTTACACAGTCATAGGCAAATATGTATATTCATACTTCTTCCCGAAAAACACATGGCCTTTAAGGGATGTGAAGAATTCCTCCGTGTGTTGATTCTTGGAAGATTTGTGGGTAGAGATGTCCGGTAACAGGAGTCTGTCATATCGTGCTTATCTGAGATTGTCCTGGGGCTGGAGTTATCACTTCTGGGTTTATCTGAGATTGTCCTGGGGCTGGAGTTATTACTTCTGTGTTTATCTGAGATTGTCCTGGGGCTGGAGTTATTCCTTCCTGGGGCTGCAGTCATCACATCTGTGCTTATCTAGTTAAGCTCATAGTTTGTTAGTTGCACTTCAACATATCTTTGGCTAGTAATTTTTCAACTATCTCTAAGGTAGAACAAAAGAAAAAGCATTTAATAATGGTTACATTTCTACAACATAAGGGTTAATATTACACACAGCATTCATTATTTGCGAAAAGCCAACACTATATGTATTTCTAACACTGGGATTCTCGGAATGTTATGGTGGAGAAGTGGCGGAGCAGAGGCTGGGATGCTTTCTGGGGGCTGCAGCTGGGTGTGAGTGACCCGCAGGTATTTCCCTGTGCTCCTGGGACAGAGCTGGCTGCTGGCAGCACCCAGGTTTTGCTCCCACCTCTAGCAGAGAGCCCTGCAGTGGGGGTTTCACATTTTAGCTCCGTTCCCCTGCTCCCACGCCCCACTCAGGGCTGGTTTCCCGAGCAGCCCTTGCTGGGAGGTGCCAACTGGCTGTGGAGAGCAGGGCTGGTTGTTGAGGGGATTAATTCAGATTTGTTCTGCTCTCTCCTCCTTCCGTCCGGTACCGAGTGGAGAGAAGGAGCCCATTCTCAGAGGGGATGTGTGGCCACCAAGCCTGTCCTAGGCCCTCTGAGATTGCCTGAAAATGGTCCAATTGTTGCCCAAGTGAAGGGCAAGACCAGGAAAGAAAGACAAGGCCATTGTGGGCTCCTGTTGCAGCACTAAAACTTCAGTTCTGCTGTAAATTTAACCATCAGAGAGTCTCACAGAACTTAAACTGCTTTCAGCTTTTCCCAGCCAGAGGGTTTATTGGGCAGCCTGGTGTTAATTCTGTCTGTGTGGCCAGGTTTCTGCAGGGAGGGGCTGCTTTGGGGTTTGTGCTGCAGACTCAGCTTTAAATCTCGAGGTCAGAGTTTCCCACCTCATCTCGTGGGGATGCCTTTGGTGCCTTAGGTTTAACTCTTATATTTTCCAATCCTGTAGTGCCCAATGTGTAACTCTGGAGTTTCTGTACCCTGCTGCCTTCAGCTCTCTGCTCATCACAAACCTCTCTGGGGCTGCTCTCCAAGGACACCCAGGCTGTGCAGGCCCAGAGCCTCTGAAGGGGGGCGAGCTGAGGGGAAATTACATCATTAGCTAAAGTTTTAATTGGCGAATTGATGCTGATATGCAAATGGACCAAACCTATAAAGGTGTGGGGAACTCGTGACTCGGGGTCCAGCTTGGGGTCCAGCTTGGAGCCCTTGGCTCCCCAGGGTGCACCTTTGAAGGCCTTTCCAATAAATACCCACCTTTATTCCCTTGTTCCTGCCCAGTCTCTGTTTCTAGGGAGCCTCTCGAGGCATCACCTTTTTAAGCTGGGGGGTGTGGGATACATTTAGGGGTTTACATAGGGGCTGTAACTGTCCTTCCAATCCTGTTGCATGTGCCCAAACCTGAAGGATTTGGGAATTTTAGCTGCACTAGTCACGTCTTGACAGCAGAATGAATGGATGGAAATGAGTGCAGGGCTCCCTGAGAAAAAGCACAGTGTGGGCAACACCTCTTTGTCTGCCTGTCACAGGAGCCCACCTTCCTTGGTGCTGGGAGCATTTGGGCTGGGGTGTCATCAGAAAGCAAGATGTGAGTCAAGCCATGAGTGTGCCTGCTGCTCCTGCTGCAAAGAAAAGCTCTGGGAGTGCATTTATCCCTTGCTCCCACCCTGTGTGGGGCCCCTGCTGAGTGCAGGGCAGTGGAACACGGGTGGTGTTCCAGTAAAATGGGGTGGGATGGGGTGCAGCTCTTCAGGAACCCTTTTTCTCTCACCTCTTGTCCTTGTGAATCAGTGCAAACCCGGTTTGCCGTTGTTACAAAAATGTTTTGTTAATATTATTTGCGTGTCAAATTTCCTAGGGGATGCTCTGGGACCTGTGTGCTGTTTAAGGGGAAGTAAAAAGTGATTTTAGATGCAGAACTCGATCTGTGGGTCTAACCAATAGAGAAGACAAATAATAGCTGAGAATGCACGTAGTTAAACATGTCCCTTAGCTTCTTTGTGACATTTGCAGCCAAAATCCAGTTTGAAAGGGAAGTTTCCCATTTCAGAAGACTTCCTGGGAGGTGGAAATGTGGATCCACTTAATAAAACTCTAAAATATGATGTCAGGCATCCCAGCTGGACCGTGGAGTGTCTCTTCTGGTGCTGAAGAGTCGAGTTAGCAGATGGAGCTGCTGCTTGTGGTGTCTGTGAGGGGTCAATGCCATTTTCCCCACCCTTTTTACAGGGGTTTGTAACTCCCAGCAGTGGGGTGAGAAGGGTGTCTCAGGGTCAGAGCCCCTTGGGTTGCTACAGCTTTAATCTGCCTCTCTTTTTAATAAAATCTCAGAGATTTCACTTAATCCTGGGGGTGAGATGGGGCAAAATCTCTGAATTTATAGCGACTTGTTTGATGTGCAGTGGGCAGAGAAAGGAAAAATACACATGTGGGGAGAAACAGTGCAGGGATGAGGGAGTTCAAACCCACTTGTGGAGCCAATAAATCGGCAGACAGGACTGGCATATGCTGGAGGGCAGAAACAGAAGGTTTATTTTTTACAGCATATCTTTTTCTGTTCTCCCACTTTAATTTTTGGAGAATCCAGGCCCACAATAATCGGAAGTTTTGTGGTCACAGCCTTGGTTTAGGGAAGCTGAAGGCACAGGGGGATGCTGATCCTTCTGCCTAAGCAGCAGGAGGAGAAGCTGCTCTTGGGCCACGCTGGTGCTGCCTCAGCTTCCCCCGGGACTCTGGCAGGTTGTGGAAAGGGATGTGGGAATAGCTTCCTTCAGCTGGAATTCTCCTGTCCTTACGGAGACCTTCGAGGCCTTTGGTGACAGCCAGCAGGGCTTTCTGAAATGCAGCTGCTCACTGCAGGGCATTTCTTCTTAAATCTCTCCAAGAACAGAAAAATTCCTCTGGTCTGAAGTGGGAATTCGAGTTATTCTGCGCTGGTTTGGTGAAGGATCCTCCCACTCTTGTGTTGCAGAGGTTGCTCTCAGTGTGAGTCCCTGAACAAGATGGCTCTTCCCTGACTTTGCAGGCAGCACACACAAACTTCATCATGGCCTGTTCCAGGCTGTTAGTGCTGTAAATCTTTGGAATATGAAAACATTTGCGAGTGTTACCTTGGGAAATTTATGCATCTTCACACTTCGTAGCCAGCAGTCAGAAAGGGGAGGTACCAACCATTCAGAACATCCTTCCATGGGTTCTACCTCTGCAAGGCATCCCCTGGCCTCCTTCTGAGCTGAACATCCACACTTTTCACCAGGTCTTTTCTCCCTGTTTCAGGACTCTCGGGAAAAGCTGTGATAGTGCTAGTGGACAGTCAGGTCGGGAAATTCTGGCCTTGAGAAGTTCATTCCAGCAATCACCGCCCTCCAACTCTCTTTGTTTCAACAGAGAACCCATTCTCTCAGCTTTCTGCATCTTACCCCACAGCAGCAGCGCAGCTGGCAGGAGGCTCCAAGGCAGCTGCTCCTTTAAAATCGAATTGCCTGTGATGGGAGAAATCTGAGAGCAGACAAGAGAGCCCAGTGCCTCCTGCGCAGCTCCAGCTCCGTGGAGCTCTCTCCACAGCTCTGCCCTCTCATCAGCCTCGTCACTGCAGTGACCACAGCAGCCCCAAAAAGCCATCCCAGGGCTGCCTCCATGGCAGCACTGCATCCTTCCACGCTGGATTCCGAGGTCACGGCTCTGTGCTGCTTTTCCCCCTGCCCCACTGTGCGTGTGTAACCCGGCTGGGATTTTATCCTCTTTGAATCCAGCAGTGTTTCCTTCCCTGCTGCTGAAGGGACGCTCCCGCAGGTTGGGAGCTGGCCTGGGACAGACTCCCCCCTTCCTGCCGATGACTGTAACCGTGTGAGTGCTGCTGACCTCTGCCTTTCTTCTTCCCCTCTCCCCTGTCCCTCCCTCCCCGTCCATCCCCTCCCTGGCCTGTGCAGAGTGGTGGATTTGGTGGTTTTGGTGATTTTGGTGGTGAGGGGGCGGCGCGCGTGTAACGAGGTCGGGCACTGCGATGGCACCAGCCGCGCTCTGGCCTTGAGCCCCTCTGCTTTTTTTCCCTCTTCTCCTCCGACTTTAACCCAATCCTTTTCCTTCAGCCTGCTCTGCTGCCTGCTTTCCTTTCCCTTGTGAGTGCCCCGTCCCAAACCTTTGGCTGCTGCCTCTCCTGAACCCCTTCCTGCTGTTTCAGTGCCAGGCCGTGGGCATGTGGGCCTGTTTGGGGGATGTGGGTCGGCCAAAGCTTCCAGCACTGTGAGATTTCATTATTTCTTTGCTCTGGAAAAGGATCTTTTCTCCAGACTTGGATTTCTTTACATGGGCTCGGGCTTTCTGCAGCAGCTGCCACCCACCGGTGCCCTGAGAAGCCAGGGCTGATTCTGGGTCCCCGAGGGAGTGTGGCACTGTGGGGAAGGGGCATCCTCTGCCCCGCATTCCTGTTGCCAGCCCTTGTTCTGCCCTGTTGGTGATGCCACGGCCACTGGGAGAGCCCTGAACGTGCAGGAGGGGCTGAGGGAGGCTCTCAGTACTGATCTGAAATGCCTCAAGTTGTGTTCTTGAGCCCCTGTTTTGGCTGCTTTCTTCCATCTCAGGTTTCAGAAATGAAGGATTCCGGATCTTTCTCCTCCTCTGCAGTCATCCCTCTAGTGGCTTTCATTCTTAAAGCCAAAAAAAGTATCGTAGTTTGCGTTCTTCACCCTTTTATCTGAAACTGGAGGTTATTTTTTATAGGATATTGCGTGAGATACCCCACAGTGTCTCCATGGGTGATCCCTCAGGCAGTGCCAGCCCAGGGGCTGCAGGTTGTTGGACTCCATATAAAGATTTATCTTGATGGCTTGGAAAGACTTAAGTTCCAACAGGTCTAAAGGCATTTAAATGCACTCTGATTCTGCATGTTCAGCATTATCCTCAGTGGAAATCTTGTCCTGTTCCAGTGTTGGGCTGAGGTGTGATGGGAATTATTTCAGGCCATGAGATATTTCAGAATCTCCTTGTCTCTAAACGAAGAAATGATCAGACCACAGTATTTCTGCCCCAGGTAGTGACGTCTTGCTGCCTTCTCACAGCGCCTGCAGGTTCTTGGCAATGACGGCAAAAATTAGGAAATGACTTTCATTGGAATTCAGCAGAAACGAAAGGGGGAGTTTCTCTCTGAGCACGCCGTGCGTCACCGAGTTCTGTGTTCCCCAGCTGTCCAGAGCTGGGCTGGGAGAGGTTATTGCACCACCTCGGGCGAAGGGAAGGCTGAGTTCAAACAGGCAGCACAATGAGGGGAGGGGAAGAGCCACAAGACTGCGTGAAAGCAGGATTTTTTCTTATACTATTGCTCAAGAAAGCAGCAGTTACCATCTGAATCATCCCAGTGTCTCTGCCCTCCTGGCGCTGCCCCTCATTCTCCTGACGCAAATGCTCTTCCTATTCCCAAGGCTCTCTGGGGAATTATTTTTCTCCTTTATATGGAGGGTTTTTTTCTTTCTTTCTCCACTCTCTAATTCCAAGCAGCTGAAGGTGCTGTGCTGCTGTTGCACTTTTCTCTCCCTCCCGATCCCCCGGCGCTGCTCAGGACAGAGCTGCAGTCACAGCTCAGAAATGGCTCTCGGGCACTCTCTGCCCTGGCCATGGGACTACAGCTCCCATCATGCCCAGAGAGACAGAAATGCATATTTTTTTTTTTCTGGAAATGAATCCTCATGTGACTTCCCAGCTGCTGCAGCACAGAGGGAGTCCCTGCCGGGTTTTTTCCCAGGGAGATGGAGGTGTGCCCTGGCTGGCAGATGCTGTGATGGCATCTGCTGTGCCCTGTGAGGCTGCAGATCACTGCTGACTTCGGCAAGGACTCAGGATTTTACCCACCCGCCACATTTCCCGGGGATCTGTACACCTGTAACCGAGGTGCATACCACTGAAACTCTCTCCTCCTCACATCCTGACGTTCTCTGGAGCGGTTCTTTCTCTCTCCCCGTAACATTTCCTGATTTGTTTCTCGTTTCCCCTCCCACTGGTTCTGTCACTAACAGGTTTTGCTTTGCATGCATTTCACAGACCCACAGAAGGGTTGTTTTTTTTTTTTTTTTTTCTGCTTCCCTAACTCCTGCAGCCTTTCCCTCTTTTGCCATATGGGAGAATCAGAGTGTGGCTGTGGTGCCTCACAGGCAGCACGTTGAATTCTCTGCCTGCAGGTCACGCACCTTTCCTGGCGAATTAATCTGTCTGAGCCTCCTCAGCCCTTTGTTTGCACTGCGTGGGCACTGCAAGAAGGGAATTTTTTAGTCACTGGGAGTCTTGGAGAGGTGAGGCTGCTCTGGGGAGTGTGAAGGCACACAGAGGATGCCCTGCTGGCTGTGAGTTGTGACTATTTGAAGGGGCAGGTAATGCTTACAAAGAGCAGTGTTTTCTAATTTTGAAGATATCCTTTTGGAGGCAATTATGAGCTGGAACCCCGGGCTAACACGACCATGGCTGTGGCTATTTATAGAGCCTCGAATTCCTACCCAGAGCTCAGGCATTTCACAGTGGGCTGTTCCCTTCCGAGCACTGGACTTCCTCAGGAGATGTTTCCTGTTTGCTTTTAAGTTCAGGAGCTGCTGCAGCTACAGAGAGCCTCTGCTGCAGAGAGGCTGAAACGTGGAAATTCAGCTTTTTCTGCGTTGCAAAATTATGGTTCTTTAGCTCAGGATTTGCTGAAAGTCCTTTGTGAAGCTGTTGTGGGTTTTTTTCCCTCCCACACTGCTGTGAACTTGGACAAAATCACAAAAGCAGAAATGTCATTAAGGGACATCGGTGGCTTCATGAAAGAGGGATTGGGGGGCAGATTGTCCACTGTGTGTGGATTTGCTGTTTGTGGGTTTCTGTGGCTACACTGGATGTCTTAGGAGGTTAAAATAAGTGTTCGGAAGAGGGGCTTTATGTCCCTGATAAGGCTGTATTTCATGGAATGATGGAATGGTTTGGGATGGAAGGGACCTTAAACCCATCCAGTGCCACCCCTGCCATGGGCAGGGACACCTCCCACTGTCCCAGGCTGCTCCAGCCTGGCCTTGGGCACTGCCAGGGATGGGGCAGCCACAGCCAGGGCCTCCCCACCCTCACAGGGAACAATTCCTTCCCAATACCCCACCTAAAGCCCCTCTCTCCCAGAGGGTTTGTGTGCTGTGAGTACAAAGGTGCCAGCTCTGGTTTGTGCAAGCGTGCGTGAGCGCATCACAGCACAAACACAGGGCAAAACAGACATTTTCTGTGTGCCAGGGCGGGAGCTCTCTGTGCTGGTGGCCCTGTCGGGGCTGCTTTGGGTGCTGATTGCTGCCTGCCGGACCCTCTGCACTGCTTTGGGTGCTGATTGCTGCCTGCCAGACCCTCTGCCCTGCTTTGGGTGCTGATTGCTGCCGGTTCCCAGCCTGCCAGGCCCTCTGCACTTCTGCAGGAGAGTGACATCTGTTCCGTTTCCATCCAGGCTGACGGCAGGGCTGTGGAATATGAAATACCCTAATCCCCCGTGGCTCTGCTCCCCGGGGCTGAGGGTGTGAAACGCCTGTGNGTGCCCTTTGCTGCCTGCCAGACCCTCTGCCCTGCTTTGGGTGCTGATTGCTGCCAGTTCCCAGCCTGCCAGACCCTCTGCACTGCTTTGGGTGCTGATTGCTGCCTGCCAGAGCCTCTGCCCTGCTTTGGGTGCTGATTGCTGCCTGCCAGACCCTCTGCCCTGCTTTGGGTGCTGATTGCTGCCGGTTCCCAGCCTGCCAGGCCCTCTGCACTTCTGCAGGAGAGTGACATCTGTTCCGTTTCCATCCAGGCTGACGGCAGGGCTGTGGAATATGAAATACCCTAATCCCCCGTGGCTCTGCTCCCCGGGGCTGAGGGTGTGAAACGCCTGTGCCCAGGGCTTTGGAGGAGGCTGAGCGAAGCCTCCGGTGCGCTTGAATTTATTTGCCGGTCTCTGCGTGCTCCCGCTGTGCGCCTGAGCGCCGGGGGATGAATAAGCACTTTCAGGCAGTGATGTTCCTCGCCCTCAGAGGCTCTTAATTCGCCTGAGCTCTGCAGTGTTTTCCCTGCCTCCCTCGCAGGCAGCTTCGCTCACGTCTGCCCGGTGCCAGGGCGCTCTGGGGAGCTGCGAGCAGCGTTCCTGGGCTGGCTCACAGGCTCCAGACTGATTTACTGGAGCAAAGTAGGCCAGGAGGGAGAAGCTGGGGGATGAATGGGGAGGCATGAAGTCAGCGTGCTGCGCCAATCCGGGCAGGGCCACGCAGCTACGGGTGCCTCGCGATGCTGGAGCCGAACTCACCTTTAGCTGGTGGTTCGATGCCTCCAGGCCGAGCTGAGCGTGCACCAAAGAGTTACTAGGTCAGGCCCAGTGGTTTGTGAGTGTTCCGAGAGGTGAGTGTGCTCGGGGGGTGCAGCCCAGCCGCCTGCAGCTGGCGTTCTGCTCTGTACACGGGCTCTGGTACGGCTGAGCACCATCGCTGCTCCCCCGCCGCCTGTTCCCCCTCGCTCTCTCCTTTCCTCCCCCCACGTCAATCCCCTCGTGTCTGAGCACTCCTGCTGGAGCTCTGCACTGCCCAGAACGCACCTGCTTTCTCCCTTTCCTCCCGACTCCCCCAGTACCCGCTCGGGGGTGGTGGTGGTGGTGATGGTGATGATGGTGGTGGTGGTGTCACTCCCTTCCCGCACAGTGGCAGGCAGGGTGAGCAGCTGCCTGGAGCTGGGCTGTTCCCGGCTCCCTGCTCTGCTCAGCCTGGAAAGGAAGCTGGGAAGAGGAGGAGGAGGAGGAGGAGGAGGGTGCTGTCTGTCCCTCAGCATCCTGCTCGACCCTGGGGCGGTGGCAGTGGGGAGGAGTTGGGGGCATGGCAGCCACTCAGGTCTTGTGCCAGACTCCGAACGAGTCCCTAACCTGGGGCCGTCTGCTTGAGATGGGATCTTTTTGGGCTCTTGAGATGGGATCTTTTTGGGATCTTGAGATGGGAATCTTTTTGGGATCTCGAGATGGGATCTTTTTCTGCCCTTCTCTGGGGGGCAGAAGGGACAGCTTGGGGCTAACCCCGAAGCGACTTCCATTGTTCTCATCCTCCTGTCAAGTTGTTTGCCTGTTGTTCTTCATCCTCTTTTGACTTTCCCTTTCTCTCCCCTCCTTCCCTCCCTTCTCCCCCGTGCTCTTGTTCACTGCTAGGCCAAGCAGAAAGCATGGAGACGTCTGATATGGCGACAGCAAAGGTAGGATGGAAATGCTGCCGGCCTCACTGTGCGTAAGTGGTTTCGCTTGGCACCTTCTTACTCTGTCACTCGACCCTTTTCCTGTCCCTTGCCCACCCTCCCCGCTGCTGGGAGAGCCAGTGCTGGGCTGAGGATGGGGTTTAGCCCTGGGAGGATGTCACAGGGTGGCCACAGTCGTGAGCTTGGAGGAAATCCTGGAGTGTTGGTGCTGGAGGCAGAGGTCGAGGCTGGGAGGGAGGGAAATTGGGGGGCTTGTGGTCCCTCCATGGCATCTGAGGTGGGAACAGGGATGCGGGCAGAGCCTGCTCGGCTGCTGAGTGAGGGAGTGACACTAGGTGGTGCTTTAGGGGTAGCTTTCCACTCCCAGGGACGGTTGTGTGAGGAGAAATTCCTTCTGGCAGCCTTTTTTTTTTTGTTTTTTTGGAAAGGATCTCGGGGGAGTGTCAAGCGAGAAAGTAATTCGAGCTTATGGATGCATCCGCCCTTTTCTGTGAGGCTTCTCTGTTGCCTGTGCCGCTTGCTCTCACCGGGCTGTGGGTTCTGCTTTCCTGTGGGTTCTGGGCTGGCAGCCTGGAAATCTGGGAGTGGAGCTGGGTGGATCCAGCCGGGTTTGCGAGGTGGAAATGGCTGGGAAGCGCCGGGCTGTCACCGCTGTGTGGCTGAACGTCGTGGCACGGTGCCTTTAGAGCTTAGGGTTTGTTTTCCTGGCCACCAAAGGGACTCTCCTTGGCATCAGAGCGGGGTTAAAGTGCAGGGAATGTGTCTGCAAAACCTGTCTGGGGTTTTATCTCACAAAGTGATGAAGCTCAGCATGGTTGGAGAGAGCCTGGGCTTGCACAGAGTGGGGAAGGGCATGAATAGTGGTAATTCCCTGATTTTGAGGCTGGATCCTCGAGCATGGCAGCATGTCCTGCTGTATTCCAGGGAGAAACTCCTTCCTGGGCGTGGAAATCCATGGCTAAACCCCCAGTGGAGCTGTTCACAGACTGAAGGGCTGTGTCTCAGCTGGAATCCAAGCTGACTTTTCCCTGACACATTTATTCCAGCTGTAACACTCCATCCTTTTCAATTCCACATCCCAGAAGCCTGGATGATGCTGAGGAAGGATTTGCCCTGGGACTGGGTTGATTGTTGATGCAGGTTTTGAGTTTTTCAGTGTTTATCAAGAAATTGTATGAGGTGCTTCTGGAAAAATGTTGCTTTAGAAAGGGGAACTCACCCTCATTATAGTGTTTGCTGAAACCTCAACTGCTGCAAACTGACTCCAAGCTGTAGGGCTTGAAAAAAAATCCCACTGAGGATGCAGAAGGGTCTGTGGCATTTCAGTTGGAGTTGTGGTGGCATTTTGGGGAACTCCGTCTTCTCTCGGTTGAAAAACAGATGTCTTCTGTGACAGAAACAACAGAGTCACTTGAAAACTGTTCTTCTCTGTACCTGTTTTTTATGGTTTTTTGTTTTAATTAAAGGGAAATGTGACCTACAATGTTAAAGCACCATCCTAGCGTGAATGTACTGAAAAAAATCTAATTATCTTTTTGGAGAAATGGAGTTTGAACCTTCTGAAACAGATCCAACTTGGGAATTAGTTATGTAGATATTCCTGGAACGTGCACAGGTTTATTTGGACTTAACCTTGGTGAGTGCTGATGTTTAATCCCCAGTTCTTTATTTAAAACCCCAAAGTTCTGTTTCCTTTGCTGGCTTTGAGTCAGTTACCCCTGCTAGGAATTCAGAGCTTTAAAGGGATGCTGTTCACTTTGCTTCATTTCTGCTGGGGTCAGTCTGGGAGAACTTCCGAGGAGGTTTGAGAGATTTGTTTTCTTATGCTGGAACGCTCCAGAAGAGTCCCTGGGCTGGGATGTCGGGATGCTCTGTCACAGCTGCTCTCTGTTTTGTCACACTGCTGCTTCCTTTTGTGCCGAGGCACCTTCCAGGCTTGTGGACCCCAGCCCCTGACTCAGCTGTGTCTCTAAGCCAGGTTTTCCCCTGATGGGGGAGTGATTCTAAAGAAACTTTCAGCACTCTCTGCTTTAAGATCGTTTATTGAGTCTTATCAGAGAAGTGAAGTCACTGGTGTGACCCAGGCACAGCTCAGAGCAGAGAATGCAGCAGAATGGCCCCTTATCAAGGTAACACGGCCTTCTGAAAGGTAAATCATCCAATTACAGCTTAAAACGAAAGATATTTTCACTTTTCTACCCATGTTAGACAAATGCTTTAGTCATATACACAGGAACTGCGGAATTTTTCATCCAATAATTTTTAGGAGCCTACTACTGCAGAATATGGAGTACTAGAAAAAGAAGAAGAAAGCCTAGAAACAACAACAATCCTCCATCTTGGAGTTTTTGCTTTCTATCTATTTACTACATTAATAAACCCAACACCTTTAGATTTTTCACCCTGTGATAACCTTACATAACACTCTATTATTTAGTTCTCACTGGAGTAGATTCTAGTTCTTCCCAAAGAGTTGGCAGTTTTCTCCATGGATAAAGGTCAAAGGCAGAGTTGTCCAGGGGGGTAGAACCCTTCAAAACAGGCAGGGAAATATTCCCTGCTTTCAGGGCTCCCACACAGGCTGTCTCAAGAGCTGGCATTTCCTGCCATGCCAGAGAATGGCCCCGTGTTTAGCTCACTAAAAAGAAATAAAGGAGAGGTGCAGTTTTAATCCATCGTTCGCCCTCATCCTGGGGCTTTGCAGAGCTGTTGGTGGGCTTGGAGCTCTGCTCTGGGGCAGCTTTTGGGACAGTGACACGGGGCTGTGTCACCTCCCTGCTAAAAGTGACACCCCCGTTTGTTCCATCCCTGCTCCTTGCTGAGGGTGGGGAAAAAGCAATTAAACCCTTGGAGAAGGATGGAAAAATCAGCTCAATGTGGAGCTCCTTGGGAAAGCAGGGTCGCTTCCCAGGTGAAATGAAGATTATAATACAAAATCAGTCAGCTCCTTTCAGCCCCTGGCACTGCAGGGTTCTGCTGCTCTGCCCTGCAAACATACATGGAAATGCTCTGATTTTAGGGTGTTGTGGGAGATATTTAAGCTGATTTCCTTGCTCCACCTTGAGGGAAATGTGTTCCTCTCCTGAGCTGTAAGGGGATGCTGAGTGAAGGCAGCCAAGATGCCTTTTTACAGCATCACAGAGATTTTTAGAGATGATTCCCGTGGTTTTTAGCAGGTAGGGCTTGGCTGGGATTGCTTGGAGAAGTGTCTGCGAGGGGAGAAGGACAGAACAGCTGTGTGGGAATTAAACAGTGCTAAATATGAAACATTATTGCAAGACTTTTACTTTCTGTGGTCGCCTCTGTGCTTCCAGCTTCCCCCCAGGCCCTGACGGTGGCAAAATCCTCGGCAAAAATCGCCTTTTTTTTCCAACACCAAGCCCTAATTCCTGTCCCTTCGTGCAGATGTTCCTGCCTCTGCAGAGGCCATGTAAAGCCCTGTTTTATCTGGACAGCACCATCCAGTATTTCTTTCATCCAGGCAGGGGGTCAGGAAAAAAAAATAACTCAGTTTTTGTGTATTCCAGACCTAACTTCTAAAATTCATGAGGCCTTGACAGTTTGTACTCACAGGTCAGGAAAACATCCGGTCTTTTTTTCCAACCCCTTTTTTTTTTCTGCTGCTGCTCCTGATCTCCAAGTTTTTCTTCAGTTTGAGAAAGTTCTGCCTGGTTTTTGCTTTGGTGCTGTTTTTAGTGTTTGTGTGTGTGCTGCTGGTGCTTGACTTCCTCCTCCTGACTGGCAGTGGAAGCAACCAGGAGCCCCAAGGGAGGTTTTATTAATGGAATTCTTGATCTGGACCAGGAATACTCAAAATGTTACTGGCACTGGACCAGGATCCAAATTATCCTAATTCTTTTTGAAGTTTATGAGAATTTTTTTCCTGGGAGAAAGGACAGGGATGAGGCGGGACAACACAACCACATGAACTTGTCTTATTATTATTTATTGTTTGTGCTTAGTAAACGATGCAGCTAATTAAAAAATGAGATTCCCTTCCTCAAACAATCCAAATGGCATTCCAGTAAAATCATTGGATTTACAGCCTTTATGGCTAGAGGGGAAAATGAACCTCTGGTCTAACATCCTGTATGAAGGGTGGCTGTTGGTGAAAATCTGTATTTATGGCTCTGTGAGGGCACCTGCACATGTTTCAGAGCTGCTCTTCAACTCAGTTATTATGTTTATTTTCACAAAACATCAAAACAAACTCTAAGGAAACCCAGTGTTTACCCTTTTATGACTATTTTTAATTATCTGCATGGAAAAAGAATTTTTACCAAAATATACCAATGGCTTGGGAAAGCTCCTTTGAATGCAAAACATGAAAGATATTTGCCACTTACATTGACATTTATACAAGCCAGAACAATACATCAATGACGCTTTTTACATCCATTTTCTGAATTACAACCTGCAGTTGCACAGAGCAGTGAGAAGCCAGGGATTTATAGGGCTTCCCTCTCCAAAACAGAGGCCAGAAATGGGTTTGGACCCCTCCAGCTGCAGCTCTGGCTGGTTTTTTTCCATTTTCCCCTTTTGTGGGATGGAGTAGGTAGATAATTAATCAGGAATTCAACTGGCATGTGACTGATAGGTATTCTTAGCACTGAGGAGGTGGCTGTGCATAGCCCATCCCTTTGAGATCTACAGCTGCTTTTGGATTGCCTTATTGAAATTTTAATACCTTTTTTGTTTTCTTTTCCCCGCTGAGATAGGTGCAGAGGATGAGGGGAAAAGGGAAGGGCTTGTCCATGCAGCTGGAACAGCTGGATCAGCCAGGATGTGGGATTGGGGTTGGGAATACCTGTGTGGGGGTGAGCCACAGTCCCTCCAGGGCTCCTGCTGGGAGGATTTTGGACAGCACATTCCCGGGGTGGCCACCAGACATTTAAACAAACACCTGCCGAGCCATCTCTTTCCTTTGATCATTTCCCCAACCCCTCACGTTATTTGGATAAAAAAAAAAAAAAAAAAGAAAAAAGAAGAAAAAGTGCATGACTGCTTATCTCTTAATACCTTTCTTGCCTGAGCTTTGATTTCCCAACATGTGACTCTGCAGCATTAGTCTGTCCTAGATTTGCCAAGCTTGCAGGTCTCCTGACCCATTTTACAGCATTTGTGATTTGCCTCCCTCCTTGACAACCTGCAGGCCACAGCTCTAAAGCTTCTCGAGGAGAAAAGCCCAGCCCAAAGCCCAGCCCAAGCTCTGGTGCAGGTTGGACCTAAGAAGGGCTGAGTCTGGGATTACGTGGGGTGAGATGTGAAGGTGTTTTTTCCACGCTGTTTGTCGTGTGGAAAGGCCCGTGCCCAACTTTATGGTTAAATTGCTGCTTTTTGTCTAGAAATAAGCAAAAAAAAAAGCATTGCAAAGTTGTTGGAGCAAATTCCCAAAGCAGGGATTTGGGATCTCCCCACCTGCCCTGGGGCTCTCCTGCAGAACTCCCCATTTCGGTGTTACTTCCCCAATTTCTCAAACTTCAGCCCAAGATCCTTTTTCATTTCACCTGCCCTGGAACGATCCAAGCCCTCCAAAAGTGAATTTCTTCTGAATTCAGAACTGGAACTTTGCTGCTGTTCTTCTCTTCAGGGTTTGGGAGAATCAGAAAAAAAAATCTTTGTCGTTATTAGGCACAATAGGAAAAGCAAAGAAAAACATTTGTTACTTTCCAAAGGGGATGTGGGGATCAGAATCCAAACGTTTCCTCGGCCAAATGTCACTTTGAAAACCAGGACAGAGCTGTGGCACTGCCCCAAGCACCCCCCTGTCCCTGAGCACTGAACAGAGCAAAGGTGGGGATTTTACAGAGCCAGGTTTTTGTGTCAGTCCACTCATAATTACCTGCAGCCATGGGGATGGGGGTGTGAGTGCAAAAAAAATTACAAAATCCCATTAAAAGCCCTTAAAAGAGAGTAGAATCTTTATTTACACACAGCTGCCTGCTCTCTTTCCTCTACCACCCCTAAAACTGACGAATTCCTGCAGGATTTATAATCCAGACTGTTCCTATCCCAAACCAAACCCCTTCAGAGCTCTCTGTGTGGAGTAAGAGTGTGGATGTCCACCCCTGGGCACGCTCAGGCTTCACTTTTTGAATTACTTCATGAAGAAATAATTAAATTATAACTAATTTGAAATACACTGCCCCATTCCCTCCCAGCCTGTGTGCAGGAGCAGCAGGCCGTGCTGGGATCCTGTGAGATGAATAGAAGAATTCCAGGGAAAAGCCTCGTTATTGCAGGAAGTGGGGGGGTAATGCAATAATTGGCATTTTTCCCGTCAGGCCAGGCCTTGCCCTGTGGGTGTGGGGTGCAGGGGCTCTCTGGTGCTGCTGTGGGGGCACAGCTCTGCTCCTGCTCTGATAAGAGCTGATAAGAGATGGTGCAACAAGGGCTCCCTTGTTCCCCGAGTGCCAGAGCTGCCAGGGGGTGGCATGAGATCAGATCCCCCTCCCTCAGCTCCAGAGCAGGGACTTGGCCCCTGCCTCGCTGAAAATTTCAGTTTTCCATTAGGAAATTCGGTTTTCCATGAGGAAATCCGGTTTTTCATGAGGAAATTCAGGTTTCCATTACGAAATTCAGTTTCCCGTTGCTTTCTGTAGTGGTTATTCCTCTGCTGGGAGGAGAGGTGGGTTCATCCATCCCCTGCACAGCCCTCGGGTGAGGGGGACATTTTTCCCTTGGGGAAGCTGCAGAGGGGATCTTTGTCAGGAACCGTGGTGATAGAAGGAGGAGAAATGGGTACAGATTGAAGGAGGGGAAATTCAGGTCTCCAGAGCATCGCCAGAGATGGAGTTCTGTGTTCTGGCCTGAGCAATCAGCTCATCCCTGCTCGGGGACAGTCAGGGAGTTGGAGGGGTGGCTTGGAAAATCCCCCCACAGGCACCAACTACCGAATATTGCAGCCCTGGGGAGGGGGAGAGGGCTGGGGCTCGCTCTGCCTCTGCTGCAGCTCCCCTGATGGAGAGGACCCTGTGCTTGAGGAGAAACCTCTTGCTGCAGAAAAAAGGCCAAGGGAGCACAACCTGTGTGTGTGAGGGGCCTTCAAAACTCCCATCTGTTCTCGCTGGCCCCAAAAATTGATTTCACAGGTGGGGAAGTATGGCCAGGGCTGAGGGCAGTCTGCAAGGGAGATGGAGAGGGGCTTTCACAAGAGTGACGGGGCAAGGGGGGACGGCTTCTCACTGACAGCGAGCAGCTTTCGATTAGATAATGGGAAATACTCTTTACTGTGAGGGGAAAAGGCCCAGCTACACAGACAAGTTGTGGCTGCCTGTAGGAGATACAGAAAAAAGTAAAGGCATTTCTAAGGGTGAGAAGCGGAGCGTCTGCCTTGGCACCCCGTCCCGTTTGGGGGATGCGGCAGCTGCCCCGTCCCTGGAAGTGCCCAAGGCTGGACAAAGGGATGTGGCAGGAGCTGTCCCTGCCCTGCCGCGGGGGCTGGGACGGGCTGGGACGAGCTGGGACGAGCTGGGACGGGCTGGCCCTTGGGCTCCGTTCCCATTGCCCCAGAGGAGGGCCGGGA
>VZRO01001512.1:0-42629 GCA_013397915.1 Daphoenositta chrysoptera | reverse complement strand
CGGATGCGGCTGCGAGGGAGGCACCGGGAGCGGCTCCGGGGCGGATGCGGCGCTGGGCCGGGGCTCTCCGGGCATCTCCGCATCGGCGCTGGGCGCCCCGGTTCTCCCTGCGCCCCGGCTGCCTCTCCCTCCCTGCTCCGCTGCCGGGCTCTGCCTGAACCGCATCACCCGGGCTCGGGGGTCTTGGATCGCACAGGAAAATAAGCACGGGCAGTTTTTGCCGAAGAAAGGTGCAGGGGGGAAAAAGTGTTTTGGATGCTGCGTGCGTGGAATGGCTCCCGCTCGGCTTGTCCTTTAAATAGCGGCTTTTGGGGATGCACCTCACTGGCGCGGTGCTGTAAGAACACACCCGAGGGAACCGAGAGCTGCCAGCAAGGTACCCGAGTGCTCGTTAATTCTGTCATCGTTCCTGGGTGTTTTGGGGGAGAACTCGCCAGGTTTGGTGAAGTGGGCAGTGAAAGAAAACATTGTGTGGGTGAAAGGCAATTGACAAAGCTCTGTGTGTGTGTGTCTAAAATGTTCGCACGTAGATATTTTGTTGGTCAAGTTTGTATTTTACAGGGGTAGGTAAATATATATATATGTAATAGAGGTTACAATTATATATCTATATATAAAATATAATATAAACTTGACCACCAAAGGCTTACGTAGAATCCTGAGTATATCAGAACTATTTAAAATCTCCAATAGGTCAAAACCACTTAGTTGGAATAAATAGTCTTTGAATTATGATGATGAAATTGATTTAGCCAGAACTTTATCAGATGGGAACGGTTCCACAGTTAACAGTGGAATGTGACTTCGTAATTTGGGTTGAAGTGGATGACAAGAGCAATGGGAAAGCCTGTTTCTTTTCCTTAATCCTTTTTTTTTCTGGAATGAAAAGGGAAGTAATCATAGAAATAACAGCCTCCCTCTCAAGTGCGCTGGTTTGCATCAGGATGAATGTGGTGCTTTGAGATCCTTGCCCATAAAGTGTGAGGAAACAGCAAAGTTATTTTGCATTTGTTATTTTACTTATTGTTGCTATTTTAATTTTATTTTTTTTTCTGTGTAAAAAAATAAAAGCGCTTCAGTATAGCACTAGGAAGCATCTTGCACTGGGCCCCAGGGGACAGACCCGAGCCAGGGATGACTCAATAGGTCATCTCTTTTTCTAATTTCTCTAATTCTGTCTTTTATTTAATTACGCTGAGAGCCTTTGAATTTTCCCTGCGTGTACACGGCTACGTCTCACACAAACGATACGGATATTAGCATTTGGAAATATCACACGATTATATTTTTTTTTAAATGAAAAAAAGCCCCTCTCTTGCGGTGCTCTGCTGCCTTCCGTGCTGTGCAGTTGGGCTGAGGAGTTGCATAATAGCCCAGCGTAGTACCAGGAGAGCAGAGCGTGTGCTGGGAGGGCTGGGGTGGCGAGGATCCGCAGTGACACGGCCCCGCCGCATCCCCGTCCCTGCCTCCCCTCCCGCCCGGGAGATCTCCTCATCCTGGAACCGGGGACTTTCCGCTCGCAGCTCCTCACAGCGTTTCTGACAGCTCACGTTGGAGCACCCTGGTGATTTCGCCAGGCCGGGAGCTGAGCGGGGAGGCTGCTGGAGGATTCCTGGGGACATAAGCAGATTACGGCGCTGGAGGAAGCGCTGGCCCGCCTGCAGTAGGTGACGCTCTTCCCTCTCGATCCTCGGGCTCCAGGCAGGGCCTCTGGGCAGTCCTGGGCCCCTCTGTTCTGCTGGGATGCCACAAAGATCCCCATCAGCTCCCCTGGCTCTCCTGGAGACGCTTGGGAAGCGCTGCCCAAGCCGTGCCTCTTCAGCATCCTCCTTCCTCCCAGTCCCAAAATCAAATATTCTGATTGCTTTCCTCATTTAATTATACGGCGTTTTGGATCTCTGCAGCTGTCACTCTGTTCCCCCCAGGATATTTACAGGCAGTTTTGTTTGGTTGTGCTGCAATATCCAGGCACAGGAGGGGGAGTTAGGGATGTTATTTCAGGTCCTGGTTTGCCCAAATAATGTCTGTTTGTCCCTGCTGGATTGATAGGAGGAGCACAGATTTAAGGACAGAATGAATGCAGAGTTCTCTGAACTTGCTTGGGGTGTTTAATGGGGGCTGGCCAGCCTTGATATGAAATGGGTTTACGGGGTCAGTGTTTGTCTAAAGAAAAATCCTCCAGTGCACGGGATGCGGACAAATCCTTCGGTCCTTGGTGCAGGAGTGGCGATTCCCGCCCTGGGTGGCACCGCTGGGGTTAACCCAGATTTCCTCCTGGAGCCACGCTCAGAGAGACACAGATTGCTGTCAGTACCAGGGAGGGACAGAGAGCTGCCAGCAGCAGCAGCCTGCGCTGACCCTTAGGAACAGCACTTGCTTTTCCCAGTTTCCAGGCCCTGCATCCACCCCCTGCTGTCAGATCACACCAAACCTCATCAGGGAACCCCTGGTGTGCTGCTCCCTCGCCCCGTGCGTGCATTTCTTGCAGCACACCGTCTCATCCTGCCCGAAATGATCTCATCCCCATCTGGTGGCAGCTCCCGGGGCTCTGCAGCACAGCCCAGGCCTGCTGGCCAGCCCGGGTGGCCGGGTGACATCCCAGCGTGGCAGTGGCACGATGCAGGGACCTGCTGCTCTCACGCTGCCCCTGCACAGCGGCCTGGAGCCAGCAGTGAGGCTGCAGCCCCCGAGGATGCTGTTAGGACGTGGGAACAGTGATTTGTCTCGTCGGGGTCCGGTGCCTCGGTTTAATCAGTTGTTTTTGTGGCACAGGGTAATGTTTTAGTGCTGTTGCCATCTTTATGTTGCCACCTGGTATTGTGAGAAGGAGCTTTTGCCTCCAGGCTGCCGTCACTGTTATCTCATGGCTCCTCGGGGACTGTGATCAGCCAGGCCTCCAGCTTTAAATCTCAGAAAGCCAAAAACCACAGCAGGCTTTCTCTCCCCTTCCATCTCGGGCTGTGCTCTTCCTTCTTAGGAGTTTTGGGGAGTTTGTGATCCAGCAGAGATGGAAACTAATTCAGATCTTTGCTGAAAAATGAGAATCTAATGCCAGAAGAGCGTTGCAGGGACAAAAACAAGCTGGTAGCTGAACTGGCTGTCCCATAAATGGGATACTGAATAAAACCCTGCTCGTTTGGTTTTCCTTCCTTTGTGGTTCCTTCCGCACTGCTTGTGCTGCTGTGTTGGTTGGAATAGTTCTGAGCTGCAGAACCTGCGATCTGGAACCTACAGAGAAAAGAAGGGCCAAGGGCTCCACTAAAAATAAACCTGTAATTCATTTTTCTGCTAGTGCCTGTGGGTGAGGAAAAAAAAAACCCCAACCTCTCAATGTTCCAACACCCTACTTATCTGAGGGAAGGATCTATTATGTAGTTGTGGGGGTGGGATGGGAACTAGGTAGGGTTACAGAACAGCTGAGCTAAAATTAGAAGTTGTTTGATGTCAGGGAGCAGCGAAGATTGACTTCAGGCAGTTTCAGTTCTGCATCCTGGAGGCTGCGGCTGCAGGGGCTCTTTGTACCCCGCCCAGCCTGGCGACCCCTGCCCTTCCCCTGGCTCTGGAAATCGATGTCTCAGGGCGTGGAAGAGGGGAGGGAGGGGTTCCTGAGCTGTCACACTCGTCCTACCCAGCTCTGCTCTTCCAGCATCTCTGAGATGTAAAATAACAGGTTGGTGAGGCAGGGACAGGAGGGGCGGTTCTGTCCTCACTTGCAGGCATCGAGTCCTCGCTGTGACACACAGGGGTGACAAACAGAGGTGACAAACGTGGGTGTTTGGGATTTGTGCCTCCTTGATTACCCAGGGAAATGATGAAGCTGCTTAAATCACTTCCAATTTGGTATTGAAGCTGCGGGGACTTAAGGAACGGCTGCGTGCAGCGACGATGAACTTCGTTCCGTGGCACTGCAAATGATCCCAAATGAAATTGGATTTCCAAATCAATTCTTCCTCAATTTTTGGAGGAGCTTAGCAAAATAGTTCTGGTAAAGTTACATAATTGTGCTGCTGTGCCCGTTGTGCTGTTCGACCTTCACATTTCAGGTTCAAATGTTGCGTTTTCAGTCTTCTCTGTCTTCATTGATTCTTCTGCGTCCACATCTTCCTTTGTGCCTTTTATTCAGGGCGGAGAAATAGGTGCTGATAATCCTCGGCTAAAAACCCCCAGAGATGACCCACATACATATAAATATGGCTCTGGTGTTTGGGAAAGGAGAGGCCTGAGCTCCTTATGAATTCTGCAAATGGATCCGAGCAATCAGAATGTTCCCGTTTGCTGGCGGTGCGGGAGGAAGAGCAAACCTCATTAATGGGTCACTCACCCTCCCCTGCCTCCAGAACATTCTGAACTGGCCATGCATCCCTGAACATTTTGTCCATGAGGTACAGTTTTTATCCTTTTTCAGCAGGAAGATGTCGAGCCAGGTGACTGGAAGAGCAACTCGGAGCAGCGTTGGTGGTTTATTTTGTGGAGGGTTCTGTGGCACGCGGTTACTAAGGGGTTATTAGCAGGTTTTGTGCTAATTAATCTGCCCTTTGTGTTATTTTTTCTGGTCTTTTCCATAGTGGGAAGGCCTAGGAAGCAGTGAGGAGCCTAATCTGAGTGCAGTAAAGTCAAGGAAGAGCCTTGCACGCAGTTCCCTCAGCCAGGCTGCGCTCGCGGGCACCAGGAGAGCCAGAAATAGAACCAGGATCAGCCCAGCACCAGATTTTGTCCTGGGCTGCACAGTGCCACGCTGGATTAAAACCTGCAGTGGCAACAGAGTGTGAAGTACGGCTTTTATTTTAGTAAAAGCATGAAATTACAGTGGAAAGACACCATTTGAAATAAAACCAAGTCATTTTGAAGGCCTTGATCTGAGGCTGGGGTTGCTGTGTGATAATAGACTGGCAAAAGCATCCCTTTAACGATTTTGTTTCCTATGTGGTTGGCTTTTGGCATCAATGCTTGATTTAAATTTGGATAAACAGCTGTAATTTTATTCTCTAATATACATGTGCACGTTGAAACCTCTCTGAGGACACAGAGGAGGTCTTTGACTTAGGCCTTGAAGATGCTGCACTTGGCAGAGTTTGCTGCCAGCACCCAGAATCTCTCCCCCAGATCTCTCCTTGGGCTGCAGATTTATTTTGGCTAATTGAATCCTAATTGTTTGTTTTGCTGGGAAATTGCCTTTCCTGCTTATCAGAAGGCAAGATCACCTTGCTCTCTGTCTCCAGTCCTTCTGCAGCCTCTGAAATGTCAAGTGAAGGGCAAACTGCTCGGAATTACTCTGGAATTCCGCAGCCTTTGCTCGCTCAGGGCCTTGAGTTGAGGCGAATGAGGCAGCAGTGAGGCTCCTCCAGAGGTTCTTTTCCTCACTAAAAAGCCTGGAAAGGGGGAAAATTCAGTCACTAAGGGATATAAGGTGGAGCTGGGGCTGCTGGGTGCTGTTTGGTCGGTTCCAAAGGGAAGGAAGGTGCTGGCTGTGGGAGCTGGGAGTCACCAGAGGCTCTGTCTGTGCCTGGATCTGTCACTGACCTCTCCTATCCTGGTGTTGTCTCTGTCCCCCTTTCTGGGCCTGCAAAATGAGCCAAACCAGTCTCCCCTTCCTCCTCCTCCTGCCTGGAGCAGAGATTTTCATGGGACAAGTGCTGGAAGGAGGTGCTGGCCGGTGTCCCATGTTTTTAAGTGTCTGATTCACCCTGTTTGTGTTGATAGTTGTGTTGGAAGCACTCACAGAGCTGAGATTTCTGCCTGATCTCTGCTCAGCGAGTGGGCAGGGGCAAGGCCTGAGGGAGGCAAACATTGCCATCAAAACCCTTGTGGGGCTTCCTGCCAGAATCACCCTGTCCTGGTCAAGGCCTCTTCTGCTTTTTCCAGCTGAAATTCTAGCTGAAATTCCAGATCCCTCTCTATTCTCAGCCAGTTCGTGGTTCCTTGGGTTGGTGGAGCAGCTGCTGTGTTTTTGCTTGAACCCTCCCCTGAGTGTCTCTGAGTTCAGGCCTGGTTGGAAAGTGCATCTTAACACCATTATTATTTTAATTGATGCTTATTATGACTGGTAGCTACTAATTTCAGGATTTGGAGCTCGGTTGAAGTAAATTACATGAAGTTGCAATATAGCAGCAATAATATATCCAAGGATAGAGTATCCAAGCTCGGGAAATGGAGACACCGAAACCAAAATGCTGCACAGAATTCGTTTTCCTTCTGGGTGTCCTTGCAGAGCCACGTGCTGAATCCAAGATGCTGGAATGTTCTCGGAGCTTCTCCTTTCCTGAAGTTTTCCTTTTGGCCGGATTTAGGCCTGTGCTGTTGATTGTACTTTACATTTTCCAGTGGTTTATTCCCCTGGAACCATTTTTCCAGGACAGAATGCTCTCTGTGGTCACAGCCAAGTGACCTGGGGGCAGATGCTCTGATGCTCTGCTTTTTTCCCCAACTAAAAAAAGATGCAAAATGCTGCCAGTCTCCTTTGACAATGTCACAGCCACTCCATGCACGTGGCAGAGCAGCAGAGAAGGAGGAATTTGTGGATTTTTTTTGGGAGATACATATATTTGGGGTATGTATTTTGAATAATTTTCAAACCACCTGAAACACCAGGTTTGGAAGAATGTGGTTTGGACCACAGCTAATTTCAGGCCTTGGAGCTGGAAGGAGAAAAACAGAGGAGAAAAAGAGTGGCATGACAGAGACTTTTGGGGAAAAGGAGGTGTATTTTGAGGTGTGTATTTTGAGTAGCAAAGATTTGGTAACAGAAGAAAAGTCCAGAGATGCACATAAAATTAGAACAAATCAGCTGGAGGGGGAACACACGACTTGTGTGTCTTTAGGGCAAGAATAGCTCCCTCTAATTAGAGCCATCCCCTTAATGAACTGCTGAGCAGATGAGGCTGTGTGTGAAGGACAGGAGGAGGAGGTGGCCAGGCCTGGGGATCACAGAAATCCCTCGCAAGGTCTCAGCCCTGGTGCCCTGAGGACACTCCAAGTGCTGTGAATGAAAAGCTCTGCACTGGAGACAGAGGGGTTTCAGGGAGCTGCTGGAGGGGCAGAGCTGTGATTTTGGTGTATTTCTGAGCCCGCAGCACCAGAAATAAAGCAGCTCTGGAGAGGGGACAGAGGTGCCCTTTGCTCGTGGCCAGGTTGGCTCGTGGCTGTGCAGCCTCAGAGCTGTTTTTTGGCTTTTCCAGAGCTGTTAAAGGAATGTGCTGCTCCCGTGCTGCCCCTCAACCTGATGCACATTTTGGGAGTGAGGTTTGGGAGGCAAGCCCGTGCTTAGCTGCAGGCCATGGAAGAAGGATGTGTCTGGAGGCCACAGCTTGGAGAACCCCAGCAATATTCAGTGGCTCCAGGGCACTAAAGCTGCATCACTGCTTCAAATACCTGCTGTGTTATTTTTCCAGCGGGAAGAATGAGTTCCCCCATGGATTCTTTTCTGTTTTAAAGGCAGCTGATAGCACAGCTGATCTGGGAAATAGAACTGCTTCTAAAACTGTGTTGTGTTACAGTGAAAGAGGCTCTTGAAAGCAGAGATTTGCTGTGCTGGGAGATTTTCATGCCCCACCTCCAGTGTGTGGAGGAAGAGATTCCATCCGAAATAGTCAAGATGGACAAAGGGTAGAAGAAAGGAAGTGGAATTAGCCTTGGTTTGCAGATGAGGCACATGGAGATTAAAGGTGTTTTTGCTTTTATTAATAGCTGTGTAGTAATTCCCTACTGGAGGCTTGGCTTAGGAGAGGATAAAACTTGTTATAGTTTACACAATTCTCTAAAAGGAGTGAACTCTACTCAAGTAAGAGCCAGGATGAGAAATGCAAACATCCAGCCCTGTCCCCTGCACTTCTCACAGGGCACTTGCCCAAAGCCACAAACGGAATCCTTATAATTGTCCCAAAACAACCTGTGCCTTGCTCGTGTTTGGAGATGCCATAATTATCTTGAGGACATCTGTTCTTTCAAGGATCACAGCCCAGATTAAGAACTGGGGATGATTTGGATGTCACTTTGCAAGATTTCCCACATGGAACTCAAAATCACGTGGATGTCTGTGTGTGTCTGGGAAGTTTTGGGGACAAAAATGCAGCAAGTCAGAACAATCCTTTAAATTGTAGCACTCAAACAGCTGTAACAGCAATCACTGCAACCCTTCAGAGTCCTGCATTGCTGGACTGGGCTGCTGCCTCTTTAAAAAAAATGAAAATTATGGCAAGCAGAACTAGAGACTGAAAAAAATGTGGTATTATCGAGGTATTGATCCATGCTCCTGCCAATGGGGTGTCCTGTACAGGGAGCTGGACTTGAACAATCCTTGTGGGTCCCTTCCAGCCCAGGATATTCCGTGGTTCTGTGATTCTGTTTTGTCTTTGTTAACAGTTACCTGTTGCTGTTTATGAACATGACAAGTGAACGAGTTCATTCCACTTCTCTCCTGCTCCTGCCTGTGAGGATTTGACTTCAGTCTCATTTCTTTCCCACAATTTAGTATAATCCCGTCGCTCATTGTTCAAAAAAAAAACCCCAAACCTTTTAATACAGCTTTTCTTTCTCTTCAGTATTTACATTCTTCAAATATTTGTTGACCACTCTACTTTGTTTACCCTTCCAGTTTGTTTTCATAAACGAGCCTCATGAGTGCCGTGATGTTTTTGTTGCTTTCCTTTGAACTCATTGCTCTGTAAGAAAATTTCTCTGGTTGTTTGCCACCCATCTAACATGTTCCTGGTTGGGATTAACTGATCGCACAGAGCAAATATTTCATCATTCCATGAGGTGGGATTGATCAGCTCCGAGTCACATCAGTCCTCCCTGCTCCTGTATCATGTTGCAGAAACATTTTTCATTTGCGCTCTGCTCTTCCCCGGTCCATCTGTGCTGCTTTCTTGCTTTCTAAATTCTTTAGATTGCTGGCCGTGGCTTTGTTTCCTCTGTTACACCTGCCTGGAGGAGGTACAAACCCAAGGACAGCAGCAGGGCAGCATTCCTGCTTTTCCCAGAAGGGAGTCAGGCACAGAGCCTCTGTTTATTTTTCCCCAGACAGGTTTTTTAGTGTGTTTATATACACTTTCAAGATGAGTCACATTGTTACCTTCTGCGTTGTAGAAGCTCCGTGCAGGAGATGGCTTTTCCCAGACCTTGCACTTGGAAATGCCCGAGTGTCGAAGGCAAATATTTCTCCTCTTGCTGCCTAGCAGGGAAATCGATGGTTTGTGTTGTCTGATAAGGTTTAGGAGGATGTGCAGCCCCTCGGGGTGAAGAGTCGCAGCTCTGGAGGAGCTCAGAGGAGAAATTTCGGGGTAATTGGGATGTTTATGTCCACGCTGGCTGCTCTGCTCCTTTGTCGTCACAGAAGTGCTCCCTGGTGGTTTGCACCGCGGGGAGGACGGGGATATTTAATAAAGCTCTGCTCGGGATGCCAGGGCTGTGCAGCAGCTCAGAATATTTAATAAAGCTCTGCTTGGGATGCCAGGGCTGTGAGCAGCGCAGAGAAGCTGCACCAGCGCCGCAGAACAGATGGGTAAGAGCAGGAGAAGAGCAGAAATCCTGGAATTTCTCCTCGCTGCCGGCAGCGAGGAGCAGCCAGGGTTAACCGGGCGATGTGGGACATCCTTAAAGCGACAGCGGGAGCTTTTCTCCGCAGTGGGCAGCAGCCAGCTCGGATGCCAGAGCCGGGCAGCGCCCTGCAAAGGCGGCTTTGTTCCAGCCATGCCGAGCCCTTATCAGAGCGGGGAGTCTTTTTGTCAGCTCCTTTGGCGGCCGTGAGATGCCTCGGAGCAGCAGCGAGGTCCCCGGGTGCTTCCATGGTGTCCCCCCCGGCAGAAGCGCTGCCGGCGGCGCGGAGCTGGCACGGGAGGAGCGGGGAAGAGCCGCGGCCGCCGCCCGGGAAGGGCCGTGCGCTAACAGGTGGCCGTGGGATCGCTCAGCTCCTCGTTTTTCATCTCCCAGTCCAGGGGATTCCCTCCTGTGCAGGCTTGTTCCTTTGTGTGTGACGGGAGTCCCTCGGGAGGAGGATGCCCTGGCGCAGTGCGGGGCTGGGACGGGGATGCGGGTGGGTGGGGGAGTCCCAGTCGGGCTGGAAGGGATGTGGGGGGAAAAGCTGGGGAAGGCTGAGGTGGAAAAATATCCTATCTTCATGGGAGCGGCTCTGTAGTGGTTTTGGTGAGTTTCGGGGTGAGCCCAGCAGATTGCAGGAATCTGGAAGAAAGGGCCAAGCAAAGTTAAGGAAATCAGCGGGAGCGGGGATGAATGCAGTTGGATTGGGATTGGAAATCAGAGGTGGCACAGGGCAAGTCTGAAGGTAGAGTCTGGGGCAGTGCAGGAGGCTGGGTTTGGGTGGGATAAACAGGTTGGCACAGTTGGGAGGAATGGAGGAGCTGGAATAGCCGTAACAGAATAACAATGCAGGAGCACCCACTGCGCCAGCCAGCCCTGGAGAAAGAGACCGGACCTTGGGCCCTGTGAGTTCCCTTTTCCTTCTCTTTGTGAACGAGATCCGAGCTATTCCAGCTCAGCCCGGCAGGGAGCAGAGGGCTGGTGGGTGTCTGTGCCAGGAGGCCGCTGCAGCCCAGCCCCTGGCACAGCTCCCCTGGTGCTCATTCTGCTCTCTCTCGCCGCTGGCAGCTGTTGGAGCCTCAGCCAGATGTCAGGGAGCTCCCCCTTTGTGCCGAGCCTGCCCAGGAGCAGCACAGCTGAGCGCTGCTGCTCACTTGCTGGGAGCAGAGAGGGGGTGGCTGTCTCATATTCCCAGTGGTATCACAAGAATTCATTTGGTTGTGTTGGGTTTGAGGTGAATTTTGGTGCTGCTCGTCCCCTGGTGGCTCCCCTGCAATGTCACTGGAAGTGCAGTGCCACGACATTTAACTCTGTCCTGAGGCAAGGCAAGAAGGGTAAATAATGGAGGCACTACTGTAATGATTTCACAGGGACCTGTAATTAGCGTGAGCTCCTGTTTCTGTTATGTTTCGTTGTGTGTAGGGCAGCCTTCCCTGGTCAGTCTGTTTTGCTTTTCCCGTCATCCCCCCTCAGACTGGGAGCTGATCCTGCTGGGATGCACTCGGGCTCACGTCTGCCTGATCTTCCCAGCCCTCAGCACAGTGCTATAACCCGAATAAACGCAGGAGTTCCTTTTATTAGTGCTCCATCTCAGAGACATCTGTTGGCGTTATTGATGTGCCTGTTAATCTTCATTTTTAAGTGCACTGGCTGCTGGATCCATTATCTGTCAGCGCAGAGCAAGGGCTTCTGGGGTAAAATATGCACCAGTGCAGGAGAACAGAACGTGGAATGGCTCCACGGGAAAAAAAAGAGATGGATTTAGTACCAAGGGGAAGCTGACAGGGAACTTCAGATGTGTGAGTGTCTGTGTAATATATGATTAGAAATTCCAGACAGGGGATTTGTGGGTGGGCAGCTCAGCCAGCCTTTCCCACTGCATCATTCCAAACTGGCAGCTTCCAGGTGGGATCAGGCCGTGATGCTGTGTGCTCTCCACTTATCCTGACATTTATCCTGCAGTGCCTGTCTGTCTTGGGATGGAATTCTGTTGGTCTCAAGTACAAACCCAGTTCCCCTTGTGCTACTCTTCCTCCTCATTCTCAGAGATCACATTGATTTAAGGAAGGCCAGAACTGCTTTAAACTGCCAGAACTCATTGCCAGATGCCAGAACGTAAACACCCTCACGGATATCACAGTTTGTGGCAGTGAGAGCTGTGGTTTCCTCGGGGATTCGGGGCAGTTCACGGCAGTGGCTGATGAGGGAACTCTCCAGACAGGTCCTGGCCATGCTGCAAACGCTTGAGCTGCCTGATGGAGGCTCCAGCTCTCGCTCCAGCACCTGCTGATGCTGAAGCTCCCCTCAGCCCTCTTCCCTCCCACCCACCACCCACCTCTCCTCTGCCTCTCCAGTGCGATTGTCTGAGCGTGCTGCTGGGGACAGCAGGTAGGGCTGCGTTTCCTGGGTGAGGTGGGACCTGCTGCTGGCGAATGTCTTGAATTCTGTGCGGTTCCTTTTGTGCAATTAAGGAGAGCTAATTAGCTGCTTTCAGTGCAGCCTCCTTGCAGAGGTAGCTGACCTCTTGTTAATCCTGGATTAAGTTCTTACCAAGAACTGGCTCTTTGTGTGTCCCAGTTAAGATGTTGACACTTTGTTCTCTCTCTCCCCTTGTTCTCCTCCTCCCCCTCTTCCTCCCCATGCCTGTGAGCACATGATTCCCTGCCTCCTCCAGCCCCCACTGCTGGAGGAATCCGTGGACTCCGTGAAAATGCCACTGTCAGCTCAGAAAGAGTTTTGCTTGGTCTGGTACCTGTCTAGGAGCCCATTTCCCACCCGGGAAAAGGGAGAGTGCTTCTGCTTGCACAACAGGGTGGGAATCCTGTGGGGTTTGAGGAGCAGCACCCGTGGGCTGAGCAGGAGTTACCAACAGGACCAACATCCCAGCCAGAGAGCTCGCCCTGTCCCGTGCTCTGCAGTCAGGAGTCCATCCACTCATTCCTAAAGAGGGAGAATAGCAGAAAAGCACCTACAGGTGCAAGGTATGAGCAAAACCCAAATTAAACACGTGCAAAATACTAATTCCCACCCAGTTACCCACTAATGCCAATCCTGCTTGCACATCTTGAGGTTGTAGCACTGAGTTTTCCCTCAGGACACCGTTTCTTGACGTTTCTGATGTGTCTTTTTCAAAGACAAGGCTGGGAATACAATGAAAGTGTGTCCCCCTGGTTCTGTCCTGAACTCAGCTGACAAGCAGAGATGTTGGGGAACAGCTGCCCCAATGGCTTTAAGTTTTCAAACCAGATCGTATTAAAGCCGGACAAAGAATCATGGGGGGAAATGAGAAACCCTCTGTGTTTTCCCATCCGGGTGCTCATTGTTGCCTGACAGTTTGCAGACAGACTTTTAAAGGCTTCTTTTTGTTCTGCACCGCTGGTGTGGCTTACAGGGAGGGTAGGGTTGCTCTGGCTGGCTGGAGAGCTGATCCCACCCCCACCTGATGCTCTGCAGGCCTGGACATTCACGGATCTGTCATCTGTCGTCAGCCCCGGGCTTTAATTACTCGGACAGTGCCTCATTTATTTCCTCGGGGCTGGGAGATGCAATATGCATGAGAGTGCTCGTGTTACACGGCTTTGGGCAAGGTGGAGGTGCTGCCTGCCTGGACGCTGAAGAGCCTGACAGCTGGGCCCGAAATTGGGGCATCCTTGGAGGGAGGGATGCCCAGATGTGACCCAGGTCCTCCTGCGGGGGTTGGTAGAGCTGGGGTGTCCAGGCTGAGGTGTGTGACCTTGCCATGCTCAGCTTGCAGACCCTCACATTGTCCTCCACACGTGAAATAAAGTCCTTCAACACAGACTCGTGAACCCAGCTGACACAAAATGCATTCTTGCAGCTCTTGAGCAAGACAAGAACTGGCAGCTTTGTGTCCAGAAGAGTTTCCTGAGAGGCCCCAAAGATCCTCTCTCAGTGCAGTATTATCTAACTTTTGTCACCACGACACAGGCTGTCTTCAGTGCCAGCGATGGTGCTGCAGGAATGCAAAAAGTGTTTGTCCTTCCAAGAGTTTGGGGTGCAATGGTGCAGATCTGATGAAGTTTGTGAAGCATTTGAGGTGCTGTGTGGTTTTCCAAATTCCCATAACTTTACCCCTTGCACGCCGTGCCAGATAAGCCTAAGAAGCTTTTCTCTAAGTCTTGCATTTTTGCTACTGCTCTTACAGTGCTTTTGGAAGCAGGACTTTTGTTTGATTCATCTTCTCTCCTGACAGGAGAATCTTCTCTCCTGAAGGGTGGGTTAGGCTTAACCTCACATCTGTCCTGCCACTCCATGACCTGCTTGGAGCCTTTGTGTGTTCCACATCTGAAGCAGCCATTACATTGAATTTATCACAGCATTTGGGTCAGTGGAACTCTTGTGGCTGTTGAAAAATAGCATCTTGTTCAGACCTTAATAGTCTTTCAAACTAAATATATCAGAATCTGTAGCAGCTAAGAATCATGGTTTTAACTATTCTCTCACTTTCCCTCTGGAAGAGAAAAAAACACTGAAATATCCATAGGCTGTAAAACAAAATGGGACCATTCAGATATCTCATTCCTAGTCCTGTTGAATGCAAAGTGTGAGGCTTGAATTGATTCTGGTTCGAGGTACAGAACAGCGTTTGGGAGAACACAAACCCTTGCATAATAATGTTTGCCACAGATGGATAATTGAGCCTTGAATTAGTTACAGTGGTTAGTTTTGTTTGCTTCCCAAAATAGGTTTCTCTTGTCTGGTCAGGATTCATCCAGCTTCAGCTTTCAGCACTTTCAGCTGATGCCCAGTGGGATCAAACCTGGATTCCAGGTGAACATTTAAATCCTGGCATTCCTTGGCTGTGTTGAAAGGACTCAGGGCCGCTGCCTTTAGTGCTGGTTGCTCTTATCTGAGTTTATCCCCATGATCCACTCACTGAACCTGGACACAATCCTAGACATGGTGTTTCAGTGGGAATCATGGTGTTTTCAGTGGGAATTTCAGTTGGATGTGAGGTTCTGTTGCATTGGGCACTGGGATTGGGAAGATTTGCCTGTTACGTTTCATTTCCTTGAAATACATCGTAAATTCTCCAACTGGCAAACTTTGGGAAGCATTTGAAACAACAGAATTGACATCAGGGTGATGGATGCAATGAATTTATTAGAACAGTGGCACATAACCAGTGAATTCATGTGCACCTAGGTGTAATCTCTGAGTAATACGAAGGTGGTGGCAGTGCTGTGGTATCCAAAGGTGTGTGTGGTGGTGGTGTTTTCAGTTTAAAATCCTGTGCAGCCTTTGAATTGCACTGGCCTGAGCCTGCTGGAGCACCTCCTGCTCCCACTGATATTGATTATGGTGAAATGATGGATAATCAGCTTTTTGGGAAGATGCTCTTCTGGGAATTAGCACTCAAAGCTGGGACTGATGGTGATGAGAAGAGAAAAAGCTCAACCCTGGGTGTGGAAGGGGTAAAATGCAACAAAAACAGGCAAAGGGCAGAGTGATGAGTATTTACAGCATTTAAGGAACAGCTCCTTGTGTTATTGGTGGGGAGCAGTGTGTCCCTGAGGGATTTGTTCACAGCATCCCGAGTCAAATAATTCAGTGTAATTCCATTCGTGGACACCTGTGCCCAAATCAGGGGTGTTAGTACAGTTCCAGTTCAGTTCTACACTGGTTCCTGGCAAGGCCTGATTTCACAGACTGGGAGGAAAAGTGCAAGCTGGGTGATTGGTTTGGTCCCTTCCTTATCATCCCTCAGCCTCATTTTTATTGTACTAAGAGGGACTTATTGTCCCCTATTTATTGTATTGAGAGGGACTGAAATCCTTCTCCTTATTCTGGAATAAAGATGTCCACGAGCAGGTTTGGAGGGATACAGCGTCTCCAAAAGCAACACCTAATGGTGCTGCCGAGCTGTCAACTTTGCTTGATAATGTTTCTTTAAAAACCCCAGGCCTGTTTACACATGGATAAGCACGACAAAAAAAGAAATAACAAAACCAAATTAGCTTCCTAGACGGAGCCAGCTGAATTGAGTCGAGGTCACCTTAACTCCGAATGAGCGTTGTTTAATTCAGTTCAGATAATCCACGCGGCCGCTTAATTAGGGTTTAATTTTCCTTGCTGTGCTCGCTCACACGCTGTGAAACTTTCTCTGGGGCAGCGCGTGTGCGCAGGGGAGGACAAACACGGCATTCCCAAGCTGCGGGACAGTGACCCGCGGGGTCCCTCCGGAGCAGCGCGGGGGTGCCCCGGAGCAGCACGGGGTCCCTCCCGAGCAGCGTTGGGGTGCCCCGGAGCAGTGTTGAGGTTCCTCCGGAGCGGTGCGGGGGTGCCCCAGAGCAGTGCGGGGGTCCCTCGGAGCGGCACGGGGTCCCTCCCGAGCAGCGCGGGGGTGCCCCGGGCGGGTTGCCCGGGGAGATGCGGGCGGGGAGGCGCTGGCTGCGTTATGTAAAGCGCCGCGCACGCGTGTGCGGGCCCGAGCCGAGCCGGGGCGGCTGCGAGCGCTGCCGGCCGCGCCGGGGCACGGGCACGGGCACGGGCATGGCCGGGGCAGCGCCCGCACGGCAGCGCGGCTGTCCCTGAGAGCCCGGGCGGGCCGTGCCATGCTGCGGGGCGTGAGCAGCGCCCTGCCCGCCCGCCGCGCACGGAGCCTCAATGAATGAGCGCCGCCGGCGCCGGGCGCTCCGGTGAATCCCCGGCTGCTCCGCGCCGCGCCACGCTCCCGAATGGCCGCCAGGTTAGTGCTCGTGTCGCTGTCCTGTCGCTGTCCCTGTCGCTGTCGCTGTCGCTGTCACACACGTGCGGCACTCGGCGCGGCCCCTCCATCCCGCACGGCGCTCTCCAGGCAGATTAACGCTGGAGTCCATGTTGGTTGCTGCTGCTGCTGCTCTCCCTTCGGGGGACTCGAAAGCAGACAGTGACATCATGGTGTGGAGATGCTTCGTTTCTCTTCCTTTCCACGGGTTGATCCCTTGTTTAATTTTATTTTATTTGTTTATTTTTTTTCTCCTCCTCGTTCTCCCCCACGCACGTGCCCTGCCTCTCCTGCAGGGCGGAATTGCTAAAACAGCCTTTTCGATTGTTCAAAACAATGGCTAAATCTGATGGTGTGGGGTTTTGTTTGGGTTCTTTCTTTCTTTTATTTTTTTTCCTTATTTTTTTGCAGCTTTCATTCCCCTCACCCCTCCTCGTTTCCCCTTCTCGCCCTGCCGTGTCCCCCATCCCCCATTCCCACGGGGACACTTATTCCTGCCATAACATCTGGGTCCAGGCAAAGAGAGAGGCAGGAGGGGGTCGGAGTCGGATGCGTCACGGAGCTGCTGCAGGAATATGGTTGGATTTGTTTGCCCATGTGCTCCCTCGCCTCTAAAAGGGCTCGTGGTTCCGCTCTGCCTTCCTCTCCCGGTGTTTGTGTGTTTGCACTGATGGGGAGAGGCAGGATTTGGTTTGTGCCGCTTTTTCAGGCTGTGCTCCAGAGTCTATACAGGTGGCTTTTTTTTTTTTAATATTTTTTGGCAGAGGAGAACAGTAGGAAGGGAGGATTCATTGCACTGTGTTTATAGGCAGGGAGAATCCGCCGAATGCCCTAAAAATTTGCTTTTTCTTAGATGACTGGTGACTGGCATTGTCCTGTGCATCATGGAAATACGCTGGTTCAGAAAAGAGAATATATTCCTGTTCCCTTGCTCCATTAAATCACATGCATCTGCAGGAGAAGCTGGGAGATTTAGGATGGAGCTTGTGCTTTTGACTCAGTAGGATGGAAACTTCAGGTCAAATCTTAGGGATATATTTTACAGCGATGCAACAACTTGAAATCCCCAACATTCTCTTGGAGAAGCCCCCAGCTGCTCTTGCCGCTGCCAACCCGCTGGATGAAGCCAGAGAGAATCTGCTCAGGAGGGGGGACAGGGTTGGGCCAGGTGCTCGGGACAAAGGGCACTTTGTGCCTCTCGCCCTGAGGGGGTCTGACCCTCTTTATTTTAAACCTGGAGCTGGCCAGTGCTGCTGCAGGGATGGAGCCAAGCAGGGGGGACGCACGGAGGAAACCAGCCCGAGGGACGTGAAATTGTTGCATTGTTGTTTTCAGAAAGGTAAAGGGAGGAAACATCAAGGGCTGAACAAAGGAAACCGCTTTGATCCCAGCTTTGAAGATCACACCTTCCATTAGCTTGAGAAGGCTGCTGCTGACGAGTGGGAGTGAGTGGGAGGCTGCAGAGCTCCAGCTTTGTCTCCTGCTCCTGAGATGCTCAATATCCCTGTCCGCCCCCGCGCCGGGCTGCGAGCTGTGCTCGGAGCCCTCCCCAGGCACGATTTTATCTGGAATTGGTGAATTTTATCTGGAATTGGTGAAACCCCTGCCACAGGGCTGGGCCGTGCTCAGGGGGCAGTTCTGTGCCAGGGATGAAGGCCATAAAGCCTTGCTGGAGTGTCAGCAGGAGATGGGCAGCAGGGAAAAGTGCCTGAGCTCTTCTGGAGGGAGTTTGGGAGTTGTGTCACACCTACATCCCCACCCAGAAATGGGCCTGGGTGTTTATCAGCAGCTCCGTTGCTTTATCTCCCTCTCCCTTGAAATAAAGAACATGTGACAGCAGCGTTGCATCCCCAAACCACTGAAAGATTCTGATGTTAGCTTGGAAATGACGAGGATTAAAATAAACAGGCTCGGATTTATTTTAATTTTTATTTTTATCCTTTGAGCCGTCAGGTTTTCAAAACTTTCCTCACATCAAAGGGGGTTTAACAGTGTCTGTTGTTGTTATGTTGATTTTTTGAACAAGGCTTGCGAGCTCTGTTCTGCCCCAAGTCCCAGGCCTGGAGATGTTGATGGAAGCATCAAGACATTGCAGTTCCTGCTGTTAATTACAAGAGCTGCTGGCTTTGTGGTGGGGAGGGGAGGAGAACAAAGCCTGGATCTGCTGCTCCTTGGGCAGTACGGCTGTAGAGCAGGTGACCTGCAGGTAACTCTGGTGGGGCTGTGTCTGTCACCTCCAGAGGGATGTGAAATTCTCACTTTGTGCTGTTTCCCCTTTCTTGCTTCCCAGATTTCTTTGTGTTTTCCGTCGTGCTTTGTTTTATGTGGCTTGCCTTCCTTTGGAGCAAACGGAATGATAATAATTTGTGGCTGATGGAGGGGTTTAGGGTGTGATTCATAACCCATGGTGCTTCTCTGCACATTAACGATCCTCTCCAAGTCGTGACTGGTGCATTATTGGACTTCATTATTAAAATCCGCCTTGTTGTATTGCAGAAACATTTCCCAACTTTTTCCTGGGATTTTTTACTCCAAGCAAGAAGAGAGAGGTTGCTTCAAAGGCAGCCCAGGGGGAGTTTCTGTGAGAGATGAGGCCGTTTGTCCATGGGTCTGTCTCCAGTGGTAACCAGGATCGGGTGACCCACGGGGACAATGACATGGTTAATAATGCATCTGCCCAGCCCCGCACTGCTGGCTGTGGGCAGAAGGCAAATTCCTTCCTGATGCTTGCAGTGATTTGCTAATCCTCTGAGGCATAATAATTGCATTAATTTTATTTCATGAATATGTAAACATGTGATTGGATGTCATGGGAGGACAGCATTCTGCAAGATGTCAAAATAGACTGAGTAAATCTTAAACAAGGCTGGACTTTTCTGCTAAAAAACATGCAGAAGGCAGACTATTTTTGTGATTCTTTGCAAAGCACTTGTCATGAAACACTCCTTGGTTTCTGCACAGCCCTGCAGGTGTCATTGCTTTTTTGACTTATTGCTTTCTCTTTTGTCTCTCTTGCTGGGAGATGTAATAGAAATATAACATTTTGTTATTGCTTGTAGAGCAATGGCGGGCCCAGGGAATTGCTCCAGGATCTGTGGAGGTTTTCATTCTTGGATTATCAATTTGAAGGGAGTGTAGGTTGGTGATCAAAAGTTTTTACCATCTGCTTGCTGTTTGGGAGACTGCATAATGAGCTTCTGAATCTCCTCTTTTTCCACTGATGTCAGGCTGTATGGCAGAAAAGTACCTTTGTAGGCGTCTAATTAACCCCTCTAATAGCTGTTTCTGAGCAGAATTAACTCTCTTTGGAGCTACAGCCAGGCCTGAGGTGCCTTCTTGACCTTTCTGCTCTTTTCCAGACTATCAGCACAGCTCCGTGTTGTGCTCGAGGATCTCCTCTGGTCCTGCCTAGGAAAGTGTAGGCACAGGTTTAACTTTGCACAGCCCATAGATTCCAGGCAGAGAGAGTTAAAGATGTGCTTCAGTACGTGCATCTTTGCTGGTTTGGGGACATACTGCTCAGCACTTTCAGAATTCAGCTCAAATTGCAGAACAAACCCCAATTTTAGGCCCGGAAGAGCTCATTATCAGGTGGGTGCTGCAGGGAGATGTGAGTAATTGCAGGATGACTCTTGGAAAAAAAAATCTTTTGAGAACTGAGGGAGACTTGGAGGCCTCTAAGCTTTGCAGATCAGGAGCTCCTTGGGGAAGTTCGAAGGATTGAGGAATGGGAATGGTGTCAGGGGTGTTTTTCTGCCCCTGAGGAGCTGGTGGTGGGCACAGCGAAGGTGGGCACTGCTGTGTACCTGAAGCTGCTGCTTGCTCAGCTGAGCTGCTCTAGTTGCCAAATTCTTAGGTCCTCTTCCTACTTCTGGCTGAATTCCAATCCACATCCTGCAAGTGGCAGACCCGAAGGGGTTTGCTGTGTTAGTCTGTGTCACAGGTGCAGTGACAGTGCCCTTCTGGAGGTGGCTGCTGGCGCTTGGGGCAGCTGTGATTTGGGAAAGAATTCCTGCAGGGTGCTTGTCCTAATCCCAGGGACGTCTCTGCTGCAGTGGCAGCAGGGTGGTGATTTTGGGTCTGGTGGGACGGACAGAGTTTTGTGTCACTTCAGGACTTCCTGGGTGTCATTCATGCAGAATTCATCTAACAGGCTGCAGCAAAGTCACGTTTCTTGTTGAGTTCTCTGTGAAAGCATTGTAAAGGCTTCCTGTATGGTTTTAAGAACACCAAGCTTAACTTGTGGAATCCCTTTCCCAAAAGTGACTGCTTGGTGAGGTTCTGTTCATCAGCTGGTGCAGATCTTGACAGGAAATACTCTGTTGGAGGAGGAAATTTGGCCTTTCTGTGTCTTGCTTTGTGTCCCAGGGCAGGGTATGACCGGGGCCTTGTCCGTGCACTGCCAAATGTTTTTTCCAGCAGCTGAAGGAAAGTTCGTAGAATCCCAGAATGGTTTGGGTTGGAAAGGCCCTTAAACGTCATCTGTCCCATGGGCAGGGGCACCTTCCACTATCCCAGATTGCTCCAAACCCCATCCTTGGGCACTTCCAGGGATCCAGGGGCAGCCACAGCTTCTCTTGGCAGCCTCTGCCAGGGTCTCCCCACCCTCACAGGGAACAATTTCTTCCATATATCCAACCTAAATTTCCCCTCTTTCAGTTTGAACCTATTATTCCTTGTCCTATCACTACAACTCCTGATAAAGAGTCACTCTCCTGCTTCAAGACACTGTCAGGTTACTAATTCTTTACTACACTGCTGCAGATATTGATGCTTTTCCTCACGTCTGAGCAGAGTTTGGCCCCTTCCCATCCACACCACGCTTGCTGATGGTATTTTTCCAACCATAGGACGAGGTTTTTCCTTTAGGGACAGCAAGGACATAAAGCAAGGAGACAAACTCAGCCTTCTGTGCTTTGGAATGCTCCGTGCAGGGTTTTCACCTCGGAGCAAAGGGGCTGCTGCTTAGGTGGGCTTGTTTGTGTTCTGTCCCTCACTTAATCTGTCCCATCTACTGACGGCCACTCTGCAGGGGGATGCGAGGTCCTGAATGCGCTCTGGGCAATTAGGTCTCTAAAGCGTTATTTATTACAATTATTTTTTTTCAAAGTGGGTCAAGCCGTTTTGGCATTTCAGGCGTTGATTCCTGGTTCAATTGCAGGCCCTGGTCGCCATGGCAACTGCAGAAAGCGTTCGTCATGGCTGTGCCTTGGGCTGGATTCAAACTCCAGGGAATGGGCAGGAGCAGGGGGAGTTCTGAGGGGCTCGGGGCAGGGGCAGCCCTGTGCTTGCTGTGCCCATCCTCGCTGTCACCGAGTTGGATTAACAAACTCTTCGTTTTCTCTGTCGGTGGGGTCCTTCTTGTGAGAAAAATCCAGCTTTTCCCAGTCAGCAGAGAGTAGGAGGGGGATTCAGCCCTCCTGGGTTTGATATTTGTGCCACTGACTTCAGGGAGAGCCAAAGAGGGAGCCCTGGGTGTTGTTTTCCCCCTCTATCACTGCAACCTAACACGATATCCATGGATGGATTTAGTTTTTCAAACTAAAAAATGAGCTTAGAACACAAAATCTGCCTGAGATTGTGCTTGGAAGAGCTGGCATCAAAAATTGTGGCTATGGCAGCATGAGCTGAGCCTGGGCAAACATAAAATTGCCAGCTCTAAGCAAGTCAGTGCTGATGCTGCTCCTGTGCAGCTGCAGCGCTGGGGGTTGCTGGGCTGTGACTGAAAAACCCACCTTGAGGAGCTTTGTAAGACCATAAAAAGACTAAAATAGCTCCAAACTTTCAAGCATTTTTCATCCTGAGTTTCACCTGCACGTGATGCAGCTGTACCCTGGTTTTGAGCTGCTCATTCTGTGCTTTAGTTGAGCAGCAGCAAATTCTCAGAACTGCAGACTGAAAGCAAACAGAGCCTGGGCTGAATCTGCCTTGATCTTCACAGAGCTGCTCTAAGCTCAGAGTGAAACTGTGAACTCGCACGAACCGAAAATGAGACTGGGGCTGTGTGTGGTGCACTCAGGTTTTGTAGAGCTGGAGAGGAAAAATTAATCCGTCTGGTTAAAGAAATTTATCCCAGTGATGTGCTGCAGGGACAGTGGCTTCGAGTTGTTGCCTTGTGTTTTTGGGGACCTCTCGCATAAACCAGCTTATGTTGCCTCAAGCACGCTGGGGGCAAGCAGGGCCAGCACAGCCTCAGAATTCAGAGGTTTTAACTAGAACTCTGCATTTTCTAGAGTCTGTAAAAATGGCAATTCAGAACCATTTGCATCGCTGGGACCACTGCTGATGAACTTGGAGTCACTAATACAGCTCTGCTGGGCTGCTAAAAATTGAGTTTAGCAGGAGGAGGAGCAACAGGAGCACAGACGAGGCGGAACACCCATTTTAACTGGATCAGCTGAAAGTCTGTGAAGGAACCTGATGCTTTTTAACATTCCAGTTCACTGAGAAATCCCTGATAATTTTACTTTATGATATACCTAAACTGCTGCAGGCAGTGCTGCTGGGAGAATGGGCCAGAAAATTTTTTGATTTCTTTTGCTTCACTTATTATTTGGAGGGGTTAAATCTTGGCTATTGCTGCAGTTATTGCTGCACTGGTTTAGCATTCAGTATTCCTGTGCCTTGTCCAGGGAAAGGGAGGGCACAGGACAGGATGATGGGACAGTGGCACTTGGGGGAGGTGCCATTGCTCCTTGGGAAGAACCCCCAGCCACGGGGGAATTGCTCTGCCTGTCTTTGCCCTGGAGCTGCCTTGGGGTTTAGGTGATATTTGAACAGGTTTTATTGTTCTGCATCTTCATTTCTCATCCTGTTGAGTAGAAAAAGGTAACAGAGCAGAGTTTAATTTAATCCAACTTCCTGCCTACAGACCATCTTGCAAACCCATTTTCCCAAGCCTGTTCATTATCTGTATGAACTTCCACACTTTATATTGGTGACAGCATCTTCTCAGGGGCTCCCGTGAAGCTCCTTGCTGCTGTTCCTGCCCGGTGCCAGCTCCTGGGAAATCTGATTCTGGCCCTGTTTGCATAAGCAGCTTGGCTGGGGCTGTGTAGGGAAAGTTTCATCACTTGTGCGTTGACACAAGCAGTGAGCAAATAAAGGGTAATTTACAGGACCAGTTCATCCAAAACCAAACCAACCCAAACCCGATAACTGCTGGAGGAGTGTGTTACGTTGTCTGCTCCTATCTAACTAACGCTTGTAAAATGGTTTGGGCCTCTTCAGAGGTAAGAGGAGATGGATATGATTTTTATCTGGGAATTAATGAAACCTCAGGCACGTGTTCAGCTCTTCTAGATTTTCAGGGAGGAAATGATCCATCTGGAGTACCTTGCTCTGCATCATTGTGATTGCTGGGTGTAATTTGGCCTTAAATTATAGCCCTGAAGAGTGTGATTGTACCAACTTCTTTAATTCAGTCCCTTGCAGTTGTAATTCCTCCTTCCTTTTCCTGTTGCCTCTGCTGTCAGATGTGGCCTGTTTGGTGTTGCTCATGAGATAACGGGGTCCTGAAGAAGTCAGCACAGATCCAGTCCTTGGATCAGCCCAGGCTCCTCTGGAACCTGCTGACTTGAGCAGGACCAGCTGGAAAAGCCTCGAGGATGTCTGGACTGCTCAGAAATAGATTTGACTCCTGAAGGAAATGAGTGACGGAGGGAAAAATGGGTGTAGCATGTGGTATTTTGAAGAGTCTGGCAGGAAGGAGAGGCATCAAAAGAGAAGGAGCAGTGAGGAAATCTGAGTTTTCCTGTTCTGTATTAATACAGACATTACTGGCTCGCTGATCTAGGTGCTGGGGCATTTGCTGAGGAAAGAGGATGAGAAGTTCCATTCCCCTCATAATTTCTGTTAAACTCCCAAAGGCCTTGCTTTTCCCATTGTGAAGGAGGAACTTCATTTTATTTTGTTTTTTAACCACAAAGGCTTTTAGGTCATGGCAAACCGTTGTCATGCCCAGCTCTCACTGGTGTGGGAAAGGATGGTTCTGCACAGGAAATGCTGCATTCAATGTCATCACGACTCCCCTCCCAGAGCCCCGGCATTTCTGATGCTCTTTGATGGGGTGTTTTCTGAAAGGTGTGACCCCCTTTTCGTGCATCCTGTTGAGAAGGAAGGAGGGGCAGAGCGAGGCCGTACCGAGAGCTCGCTGCCACCTCCCTCCTTCTTGAGCGCGCTTTGATTTTTCCAAGCCCAGCTCATCATTTGGAACTCGGGGAGCCCACAGGAGTCACGGAGCGCGTTCTGCCGGGCATCGCTCTGCGGCGTGAGGGCTGGAGGGTGGGTGGAGAAAGGCGCTGCCAGCAGTTCCTCTCTGGTAGGCGAGAGCTGCCTGAGCTCCGCGGGCAGCGGGGGCATTTGCTCAGGAAGCAGCTCTGCCCGCCGTGCTCGGGGAGCTCTGCGGCAGCTCGGGGAGCAGCTGCCCCGTCCCTGGAGATGGCTAACCCCGCTCTCCTTTCCCTCTGCCCCGCAGTACCGCCAGTAACTCCAACCGCAGCACGCCCGCCTGCTCCCCGATCCTGCGCAAACGCTCGCGCTCGCCCACGCCGCAGGAGGCCCCGGGGGACGCCATGGTGGAGAAGGGCTCCGAGCACCCCTCAGACAAGTCCCCGTCCACGCCGGAGCAGGGCGTCCAGAGGAGCTGCTCCTCCCAGTCGGGCCGCAGCGGGGCCAAGAACTCCAAGGTGAGCAGCGGGCGCAGGGCTCCGGCCACGACGTCCCCGGTGATGGGAGCCACGCTGGCTTGGCCCTCTGCCTCTTATTTCTCTGTCTGACCTCCCTCCCTCTTCCCCCGTGGGGTTTCTGAAGGTTCTCCTAACTCGGAGTCCTTTGCCTGGGTCAGACTTCAGCACAGCTCTGAGCCAACTGATTGATGACGACTTTCTGTAGTCGAGGTCCTGCTCCTTGGGAGGCTCTGTGGTTTTGAGGAAGACTTGAAAATCAGCTGTTGCAGTTACTTTTTATCACCTGGATCATGAAGGGGCAAGGAACAAATAACATTTCTCCTGTGAAGGGCCTGTGCATTTCCCCAGAGCTGCCCAAGCCCTCTGAGATGAGGTTCAGGTTGCACAGAATCCGTTTTCCAGCGCTCTGCCCATTCCTTCCATGGCTGCAGTGTTGTGACTGGCTTGCCCAGGGTAGCTGAAATTTCCCCCAGGAAGATTTTGTGTCTTTGGACCATATTAGAAACAGCCTCGTCTTTGCTGTGCAGGGGAGGAGGGTTTCAGGTTTGGCTCTAGGTGTTTGTGTGAGCAGTGGGACCTGGTAAAACACACACAGGAGCCTGGGGAACCAAACAAACCTCTGATTATAACCCTGGTCTGTCAGTGCTGTGTTATAAATCAGCTGTCAGGAGCGCTTGTGTTTGCCCAGATTTTTGAAGTGAGACTTTTCAGCCTGAATAATTTCACAGGCATAACTGATGGCTTGTATCAAATGATCTGTTAGATCTTTGCCTGGTTTATTGCTGGACTTTGTCACACACCAGGAGTCCTCATCCCCTCCCCTTTGTGGCCACTCAGCAGAGGGAACAGGACTCAGTGGCCCACATTCCCATCTCTCACCACCACGGGGGGAGTCTGGGAGTTCCAAAGAGGGGGGAAGAGGGTTTTTCAAGCTGAATCATTGGCGTTCTGAGGGTGCCCTTGAGGTCAGCCTGGCTTCCTGTGCACACAGTGCCCTGCAAACCCCGTCCCAGGCTGGGTGACGCCCTCAGCACGGGGTTGCCAGCTCTGTGTTCCCAAAAGGAAGCTCCCAGTGGGATGGAGGCAGGCGGGACGCAGGGCACGCTGTGCTCGTAGCCACACTGGGGATGCTCTCAGGGAGAGGGGCTCCTTGGGAAGGGGGAATCACAGACAGGAGCTGCCTCGCCCTGGCCCTCAAAATGCTGGGAATTAAGGTCATGGGAGTGAGATTTTTACCAACACGGTGACTGCAAAAGCTTAACTTCGATTCCTGGTGCTTCCACGAGGAAGGGGGGGTACAATGCTCTCTGTTGGGTGTGTGGGTTTTCCTTCTCTTGATCTGCGAGGTAATTTTTCTTCTTTCCCTAATTTCTCTCTTTTCATTCCTGCATGCTTTCTCTCCGATTAAGTCACACAAGCGCCTCTCCAAAGTAAGCCTTCTTTTTTCTCTCCTGTCCCCCACTGTAGAGCTGTCTCATCACTCAGGAACCCTCCCCGTGGTGCTGAGTGCTGACCCCAGCCGGGCATTCTCCTGCTGTGGCTGCGAGAATGTCAGCAAGAGCTCAGCCCCGTGCCTGTAGCTGGAAGCTGGTTTCACTGACATCACTGGGATCTCGCTGATATTTGCTCACACGGAGTGAGAACTGGCCTGCTCATCACCCTCCTTCAGCTGCTTCCAAACCATTTTAGCCTTTGAGTTCTGCTTTCCCCTCTCCCTGGAAGTGAGCTGCTGTCTTTGCCAGGGAGAAATCCTCTGCAGTTGAACAGAACCACGGTCCCTTCTCTTTCCTCTCTTCCTCCTCCATGATTTCAGAGACAAGAGTTGTTCTCCATGACTTCTTCCCTGCTTTTCATGATGAATAGCATTTTTGTGGCCAGTGATCTCAGCTTACTGCCCTTGCACGCTCTCCTGTGTGACGTAAATATTAAAGATCAGTGATTTCAAATGAACCCAGCTTGAACCTGGTAGAACAGACCTGTCCCAAATGAATTGTGAGAATTCATGGGCTCGCTCTGAGAGGTGATAAGTGGAAGATCCCTCTGTGGGTGCTTGAATTGGAGATAAGATCGTCTGGGATTTGATCTCACACCTCTGTGCTACCCTCAGAAGAGTGGAAAAATCAGAAACGCAGGTGGGGTGTTGTTGGAGAAAGTGCCAGGCTGTTGGCATTTCCACTTTATAAAAGCAGAATGGCTTGGATGGCTTCACACAAACCCACAAAATCCTTGTCTTGGCCTTTCCCCAGTGGATGCCTTAGGTTTCCTTCTAGGCAAGTTCTCAGAGAGCAGTGCTGGCTCACTGTCTTCCCTTGGTCGTGGTCCTGGTGACCAGCCTGACCTTGCATGATTTGCTGGTGTCTGCTGGAAGCTTCTTTATGTCTTTTTTTTAGACAGATTGTCTTGTGCTTGGTATCTGTAGCTGGGATAACTGCAGAGGAGCACTGTGGGACTAAAGTCTCAGGTGAGGTGTGAAAGAAGTGCTGTGGAAGGTCTGCAGTAGCAGAGAGGCCTGGCAGGACTGCTGGTGAGTAGAGGTGTGTGGGCCAGCACAGGCTGGGGTAAGCTGGAGGTGCAGAGGTTTTTAGGAGAGGGATTGGTGGGAAGAAGCCTGGAACAGAGCGGTGGCTGTGGAAAACGTGTGTGCAGGTGCCCCTGCTCCTCTGAGAGGGAAAAACCCAACCCCTGCCAGGCAGCTGGAGAAACAGGAGGGACGTGGAGCCCAGATGAGGTCGGGGGGAAGGGGATCCCGGGCAGGACCCCCAGCAGCCCATCAGAGCCTCCTGCCCTGCTCACACACGGAATATTTGTGTCGCTCTAGGACACGAAAAGAAGCACTCCAGACTCGAGTTCTCTCTCAGGTCGCTGAGCCAGGAAAAGAGACCTGGCTGTTTATTCTTTTCATATATCTGTGTTTCTAGGAATGACCATGGATTGGAGGATGAGGGTACCACCTCTTCCATCCACACTGGTTAACAGAACAGTCCATCAAACTCTCTCCACCTCTAAAGAAAGTATGAAAAACAATAGAGTACAGTTAACAAAACATGACTGTGTTTACAGAAAGCGTGTGAGAAACTTTATCAAAGAATGAACACACAGAAAGACTGCAGAAGTCAGGGCAACAATATTCGGAGCTGGACCCACGAGGATCACCCAGGGTGCAGCCTGGAGCTCTGCTCTGTGCTCCCCAAGCTGCTTCCTCTGGCACACACAGAGAATTCCAGGCATTAAACACCCTGCTTCTCCCCACGCAGATAATTCTGTCGTGTGCTCATACAGGGAGAGGTTAGGAACAAAGAACTCGAGGGTGAAGATTTGAAACTCGTCCTTTCTCAGCCTCTTCTCCTCTCCCCACCCATCTCCTGCAGGAAGAGTGGTTTGATTTCCCAGCCTGTCTGGCTAATGAGGTGGAACAGCTTGAGCCCATGAGTTTGCTGCTGTGTTGGTACAATCGCTGCCAGATCTGCTTGAGTCCCCTGCCCTCTTTTGTCTGTCGTGTCCTGTGGTGCTGCGGCGCTGCCGTCAGAGGGAGCGCTTCCCCAGGAGTTTTTAAGCACTGGAATTGCATCCCGAGGGAATCTTTCCCGGAGCTTGCTTTGCCACCCTGACCCCACCAGTGCCCTGGACCAAGGGCTCAGTCAGCCTTAGGCTTTGGCTGCTTCTGCGACAGCTTTCCAAACTCAGGGAAAACCCATCTTTTTGCTAGTAGCCAATGATGAAATATGTATTTTTTAATTATTTTGCTCTTGCCCGAGGATAAAAGTGATTTCCTTCAGGTTCTTCCCAATGCCTGTAGCTAATGGTGAATGCTGAGGATTAAGTTAGGGGGAAAATACAAATTTTGGTGCAGGTCCTGGGGGTTGTAGAACAGTTTAGGTCAGGAGGGCTCTCAGGAGGACTCTCAGCCAAGCCCCTGCTCAAAGCAGGGTTAAATCAGCTTGGTCTAAACCCTTCTCCAGCCACATTTTGCAGCCCTCCAAGGCTGGACATCCCACAGCCTCGCCAGGCCCCTGCTCCAGTGCTTAACCACTCTTGTGAACAGGCTTTTTCCTCCTCTCCACATAGAATGTCCCTTACTGCAGCTTCTGGCTGTTGCACCTTGTCCTTCCAGTGTGCCACGATGAGAAGTTTGGCTGTGCCTTCTCATTCACCCCTCCCACTGGGTGGGACAAACCCCCTTTAGGTAGTAGGTAGTGAAATTCTGGTCATTTTGGGTTGGGGTGAGGGTTTGGGGAATAAATTCCATCCGTTTCCTTGATTTATGGCCATTTAGAAGCCGGGTGGGCAGTGCAGCTTTTGGAAGTGCTCAGATCGGGAGCGAGGGCTTTGGAATCTGTTCTGAGCTCTGCTCTCAGCCTGGTTCTGTGCCTCTGCTTCCCCGGGTGTCAAAGGGAGTTGGGGACACTCCTGGAGCTCTGTGGTGTGTTGTTCACCTGGCAGAAGGTTTCTGCTTCCCTGGGAGCAGTGAGGAGTGAGTTGTGATGCTGCTGCTGGTGATGCTGGGAGGCAGAAACTCCTCTTGGGTGGAGTTCTCAGGGTGGCATTTTACGTGTGACCTGTGTGCACTGCAGAGCTGTAACCTTCCCTAGCAGTGCACCACATGGGAGGCCACTAAATCATGAATATTTAGAGGCAACAATTCAAGGCTTAGAGAAAATACTCCATTTTTCCCATTCCTCCAAAGTTCTTCCTGGTTCCAGCCCCCTCGTAACCACGAGCTCTGCTCTGTGCTCCTGTAGCATCGTCTGCAAACCAGTCCCATCTTCTCCATGTCTGTGTGCAACCCCCTCCTTCTGTTACTTATTTATTTTCTCTTTTCAGTTCTAATGCTTATGGTTTCTTTTTCCAGTATGACAGACTTAACCTGCTCAAAGTAAGAATATGTTTTTCCTTTTTCTTTCTTTTTTCCCCCGCCCTCCATTTTACCATCTCTTGATTTTCACAGTTTGCATCTCCCTTATATTCTGACTCTCAGAGAGTTAAAAAAAAAATAGAATAGATTTAAGGGCTGAGGTTCTTTGGATTTTGGGCAAGTCTGTAATCTTAATGGAGGGAAAAGTTGAAGTCTAAATGTTGGTATAATTAAGGATGTCGGTAAAATTACAGATGTCAGTGTAATTATGGATGTCAGTATAATTTTTTTGTGTGGAAGAGCTTAAAGAAGAACCTGCAGAGCTCCTTTACAGAGGACCCTTGATTTGAGGAAATTCAAATGTGAGGAGGGGAAAAAAAAATAGTTCCTGCAATGAATGCAGCAGAGGGGAGTGAAATCCTGTCGGGTTGTGCTGACACCACAGCATGGGCACCCTGATTTAGAAGCCACGGTGACAGCAGTGCCTCTGTTGTGTGTGTGCCAATTATAGTTCGATTGTGAGGGTTTTTTTCCCCAGGAATTTCTGAGTTACGCCTTTTGCTCATTAAGGCAGACAGATGGCAAAACAAATCTGCAGGAAAATCACTCCATCTCGGGCCCTGTGCTCCTGAGGACAAGGTGCTGTGAGCATGGTTTGGATTAATTACCCTGGTTCTTTTTTTAGTGTAGACTGGGTTGCATAAGGCTTTTTTCCACATCCTACTTGCAGGGAGGGATGACTTCAACCCGGTCCTTTATGAATGGAGGGTATGGCCAAGTATGGAAAAGAGTGGGAAGTAAGAGGAAATTCCTCTGCTTGGCTGATGAGCCACACTCTGTGTGCAGTCCTTCAGCTCATCTCCTTTCCCCAGGATTCGGGGAAAACGGGGTGTTCCTCTTTTTAATGTCAAATTCTTGTCTTTTAGCCCGTGTTCTGTGTTACTGCGGGGCTTTTCATTAGAGAGCAGCGCAGAAAATCTGGGAGCTCTGCAGTGGATCTTCAGAAATGCTGGCTCCAAGAGGGGGATCCAGGTGTCAGCGAGGTTCTGTGGCTGTGGACCCCAGCCCCTGACTCAGCTGTGTCTCTAAGCCAGGTTTTCCCCTGATGGGGCAGTGATTCTAAAGAAACTTTCAGCACTCTCTNCTTTTGTCACATACACAGGAACTGTGGAATTTTTCATCCAATAACTTTTAGACTACTGCTACTGCAGAATATGGCATACTAGAAGAAGAAGAAGAAGGTCTAGAAACAACAACAATCTTCCATCTTGGAGTTTTTGCTTTTTATCTATTTACTACATTAATAAACCCAACACCTTTAGATTTTTCACCCTGTGATAACCTTACATAACACTCTATTTTTTAGTTCTCACTAAGGTAGATTCTCGTTCTTCCCAAAGAGTTGGCAGTTTTCTCCATGGATAAAGGTCAAAGACAGAGTTGTCCAGGGGGGCAGAACCCTCCAAAACAGGCAGGGAAATATTCCCTGCATTCAGGGCTCCCACATGTGGCTGCAGTGGCACACTGGGAACTGCAAGAGGGAGATCCAGGGCAGGGAACAGAGCAGCCCCTGTGTCTTCACAGAAATCTCTGCTCCCGTCTGATCTCATTAATGCTTTCCCTCCTCCCCTGTGGCAGAACACCCCGTGTGTCCTCGGGGGGCTGCCCCAGCGCTGGCACTTTCTGGGTGAACACCAGCTGAGTTCCCAGCAGAACTCCCACATCCTGTGGCACGGCACAGGGTGTTCCCCTTCCTCTTCCAAACTGGGTGCAAAGCCTGGAAAATTCTCCAAGGTCACAACAAGATGGCTTCAGAGGAGGAGAGGCAGTGAAATATTGGTTCTGTCCTGGTGTGTTGCCCTCAGCTGCCACAAAGGGAGCGTGGCAGTGGCTGGGAGAGGGGACAGCACAGCTGGGAAAGGCTGCAGTGCCCCCAGGCTTCACTGCCCTGGGGTAAATCCCCCCGAAAAAGGGGGATTCCTGTGCATCCTGTCGGCTCTGCCCAGTGTCCTGCCTTTGGAAAGCCAGCCTGGCTGGAGTGGGAGTGGGAAGCTCATTTCTTCCTCTCCTGTGCAGATCAATCTCACCTCCAGCTGAAAAGCGCCGAGCGTGACTTTCCAAGCTGAGCCAGCTCTTTTGTGTGCTCCAATGTGTGACATGTGGCCTGTCCTCTCAAACCATCTGAAATGCCATGATAAGGACGAAAAAAGAAATAAAAATCACGTGTGCAGATGATGTAAAACACTGTGCACTGAAATGCTGAAAAAAAAATAAAAATCCCAGCCTTTTTTTTTTTTCCTTGCTTAGCTTCTCTAGCGATCTTCTACAGCACCTTTCCTGGCTCTGTGGGTGTGTGTGTGTCCCTTTTAAAATTCAAAATACTCTTGGAACATTTGCCTTTTGTGAGCAAAGCTGTGCCCTTATCCTTAGCAGTGCTTCGAGGGCTGTTTGAGGCAATGTGAGTTTTGCCACCCGGCCAGTGGAAGAATGAAGCCCCTAAAAACACGGCTGGCAGTGATGATGTGATGATGATGATGATGATGAGCTCCTCTGTTGCTGGCTGGCACTGCTGGTCTGCAGACAAGATGACAGCATGTCTGTGTGTGTGTGCATGTGGACATGCACACCTTGGCCTGAACTGTCTCCTGTTCCAGACTCCTGCTGCTGGATCTGTCCCTTGCTCCTGTAACTGGGGATGACTCTGTTAGACCACACTGTGAAATCCATCGAAATCTTCTGTTTAATCCCACTTTCACTTCACTAATGACACAAACCAAATCGGAGCTGCTTTCTCTGTCCCTCTTTCTTTGTGATCCTAAGATCTCTGTGCTGACTAATGCTTCTCTTTTATTTTGTCCTTACAGAAAAGCCAGAGTTGGTATAATGTAAGTACTCCAGTTTCTCTTGTCCCTGGGTGCTGTGGGCTGGGCGGGGGGAAGGTGCAAAGGGGCTTTGCAGTGGCACTGGGGCACTCTGACCATTTCCAGAAGGAGGAGGTGGAAATGGCTCAGCACTGGCAAAGGAGGGCTGGCATCCTGAGGGAGAGGGATGCCAGAGACAGAGAGCAGAAGCTTTGTCCTTTCGGTCAGTCTGGTGATGCTCCCCACGTCCTGCACCTCTGGTTTCTCAGCACGGGGGCCGTGGTGTGGTGACACAAGGTGACAAACGGAGCTGCCACCCTGCAAACCCTTTGCATCTCTCAGGGCGGCGCGGGGGCGAGAGAGGAGTTGTTTTCTACTGACCACAGAAACACCAACCACCCCTCGCTTCTGCCTTGGTGTTCTTTTCCTGCTGCCAGCACGAGTGGCCCTGCTCTGGGCACAAAGTCGGTGTCACTTCTGCACGGTCGGGCCCCGCCCTCGAGGCTCTGCAGTAGCCAGAGGCAAATGCAGCAGCCATCCCATAATCACATCCCAGGTCTGTCACAGTCCCAGCCCTCCTGCAGCCATCCCATAATCACATCCCAGGGTCTGTCACAGTCCCTGCCCTGCAGCCATCCCATAATCACATCCCAGGTCTGTCACAGCCCCTGTCCTGCAGCCATCCCATAATCACATCCCAGGGTCTGTCACAGTCCCTGTCCTGCAGCCATCCCACAGTCACATCCCAGGTCTGTCACAGTCCCTGCCCTGCAGCCATCCCATAATCACATCCCAGGTCTGTCACAGTCCCTGTCCTGCAGCCATCCCATAATCACCATCCCAGGGTCTGTCACAGTCCCTGTCCTGCAGCCATCCCATAATCACATCCCACAGTCACATCCCAGGTCTGTCACAGTCCCTGTCCTGCAGCCATCCCATAATCACATCCCAGGGTCAGTCACAGTCCCTGTCCTGCAGCCATCCCACAGTCACATCCCACAGTCCCATCCCACAGTCACATCCCACAGTCACATCCCAGGGTCTGTCACAGTCCCTGCCCTGCAGCCATCCCATAATCACATCCCAGGTCTGTCACAGTCCCTGCCCTCCTGCAGCCATCCCATAATCACATCCCAGGGTCAGGCACAGTCCCTGTCCTCCTGCAGCCATCCCACAGTCACATCCCACAGTCACATCCCACAGTCACATCCCAGGTCTGTCACAGTCCCTGTCCTGCAGCCATCCCACAGTCACATCCCAGGGTCTGTCACAGTCCCTGCCCTGCAGCCATCCCATAATCACATCCCAGGTCTGTCACAGTCCCTGCCCTCCTGCAGCCATCCCATAATCACATCCCAGGGTCTGTCACAGTCCCTGCCCTCCTGCAGCCATCCCACAGTCACATCCCACAGTCACATCCCACAGTCACATCCCAGGGTCTGTCACAGTCCCTGTCCCCCTGCAGCCGTCAGACAGCAGAGGGGCCTGCAGGATGTGGGATTTTGGCTGAAACGGCGTGGGCAGGTTGGGCAGAGGTGAGAGAGGCAGCGTTAGGAGCCTGCTGGGTGTGAACAGCACGGGCAGGGAGAGATCTCGGAGGCAGAGAGGGAGAGAGGCTTTAAGAATAAAATACAAACCAAGGTGGGCCAAAGTGGGGGAGAAGTGGCAGATGAGGACTGTGAGCAGATGCTCTGGCCTGACCTGCTGCCAAAACCTGACTCTGTCCCCAGGCTGGAGGTGACTTTGGCTCTCACTGCTTCTGCCTGTAGCTGCTGAGCTCCGTTCCCTGCTGCATGATGCTTTGCTGTGGTCTGCTTCTGTGGGTCTCTTGTGTTTTCATGTCCTCTCTATCTTATCTTTCTGTTCTCTTGTTTTTCCTCCATATATTTTCAGCATGAGAGACAGTACATCCGGAGAGTAAGCACTGGCTGCATTTTTTTGTGGTTTTCCCCACCCCACCCCATTATTTTCCTTTGTAAACAAAACAAAACAAACCCAATTTCTAGTTAGCAGAGACGTTCTGGCCAGATAAAAGCAGCAGTGTGGAAATATGGATGAGGCACAGACTCCAGGAAGTCAGTCAGTCCTACTTGGCAGTGTTACTTCCATTAAAAATTTGCTAATGCACCTCCTTGATAGAGTTTCCCTTCTTTGCCAGCTCCTTCCAGGCAGGATCTTTCTGCCATTTGGACCCTTCTGATTCTGATTCCTCCATTCCTTTCCCCTCTGAGAGCAGCTCTAGAAACGAATCAGTGGAATCTGCCTCTTCACAAAGCCTCCCAATTTCCTGTGCTCACTTTGCCCCACTTTCACTTTATGTAAACCCCACCGTGCCCAGAGCAAACACCCTCCACGCTGTTCTCTGTGCCAGCTCAGCAGCCCTGGGTGCCAGGCACTGTGCAAACCCAACCCAAAAAATAATCCCTGCCCCAAAGAGCACGTGGCCCTCGAAGATCCCCAGGGCATCACCACTTTTCTTCATCTTTTTGCTGCTTTTAACTGGTCTTTTTGTCTCTGTAGCACTGCATCCCTCTTTGCCAGTTGGAACCTTCCCTTTCCCCTCTCCTGGATTCCTTTTTCTCTGGTTTTTTTCCTTAAGATGCCACCAACTTCTCCTGCCTTGTGTGTTCTCCTTTCGACCCCACCAGTGCTTTTTTTTGGGATTGCCATCCCTGCCCTGTGGAGAAGTGGGAGGAAAGGGGTGAAGTGAGGTCACGGGTTGTGCTGGCAGACCTGCCCCTTCCTTTCCTCTGCTTGGCTTCCCAGAGGACAAATGCAAACTGGTGCAGGTGCACTGGGAGGTTGAGAAGAGAACCCCACTTTGGGAAAAAATGCACTCAGCCTCTTGAGGTTGGCTCTGTGTTCATGTCCTGGTGGTGGAAGAGCAGAAGGTCGGTGGAAAGGAAAAGTCCTTGAGGTGTTTCTCGTGCCTTTAGTGAGGAATTGTGGACGTGGAGGCTTTGGTTTGGAAGTATTGTGGTTTTTAGGGAGGAAAAACCTGTTGGTCACTTGTGGTTTAACCATCAGTTGTGTGTGCTTTGGGTCGTGTGTCTGCACGGTGAATTATTGTTAATTGATTTATTATTTTAAACTCATTTTAAAAATAGACCTCGGAGCTTGAAACTAAACTTCCTTTGTAGTTTTGCTTACTGAAACAGAGCTGTGCCTTACTCTGTAGAGCTGAGGTGCTCAGAGAGGAGGGAAATTTGTGTTTCCCTTCCCTGAGGACACCGAGGAGGAGCTGCTCTGTCTGTGGGGGTGTCAGTGACTCCCCCCTCGGGAGAAGGAATGTGTCACCCAGCAGATGTCACTACAGTGAGAGACAAACTGGAGATATTTCGCTGCCAGGGGTAAAATCTCTCTCCTTCCTTCTTCTCTCTGGGATTTGGGCAGAGGGCCCCGTTTCTGTGTCACACTTGAGGCCCTGAGCCTGGCAAATCTGCCATGGGTTTCCTGCCTCATTCTGTCTCTCTTGGACTGTGAATCCTTCCACTTCCCTGTCCCTAAATTAGGGTGTGTGTCTGAATATCCTGCAGCGTTTCAGCTGCTCTCTAGCAAAGCTTGCTTCTCAAATTCAGCACCAGGCATCAGGAGAATCCAGAGGATGGTCTGGAAAAGAGAATTAATAACAAGATCTTGAAAAGTTAGTGAAAACACAATTGACACCAGGGAAGAGGTGAGATTTAAATCCATGAGGTTTTTTCACTTCAGCATTTACATCCCAAGCTCTGCCTTGCTCTGTATTCCTTTATTTTTATGTCACATGCTTTGAATATTTTTCTTCTTCCTGTAACTCACCTGAGCAGTGAAAAGACACCAACTGTCTCTTTCAGGTGTTCATAAATATTAGAAAACGAGGAATATTTGCTGTCCCAGTCAGTCTGTGCAGATCAATAGGAGCCCAGTCCTTCCCACCTGTGTTTGGGAGAGCAAAGTCTGCCCTGAGCATTGCAGGGAGTGGGACAGGGCCCTGCTCCTGCAGCTCTGCAAACAAATCCGTGCACACAGGGCAGCTCTCAGCCTGGCAGGAGCTCAGAGTCTCAAAAATAAACCCAAAATGCCAGGGGGGAGAGCCCAGAGTTTTCCTTTGGGAAAGCTGGCTGAGGGTCCGTGGTGGGTTGTGATGCTGCAAAGGGGCTTTGTGGGGAACTCTGAGCAGCTCTTGAGCTTCTGAAGAAAAACCAGACATCACAAGACTGATAAGAAATCAGCTCTGGCTGGTTCAGAGCGCTGTGTTTTTTCCTGGAGACCTCGTGGATGCCAGAGTGGAGGGGAAACTCAGCTGCTGGAAAAAGTAAAACGTTCCCTGTGGAGACCAAGGGGAATTACGCCTCATTTTGGGGAGAACATCAGAAACACCTTTCCCAGGGGTGGCAGCCTGAGCCCCCCTCAGCAGCAGCAATCAGAGTGGACAGAGTTTAATGCAAAAATCCAGGCCTGATGAGTGAGCAAGGTGTTGAAGAGCCCTTTTCTCTGTCAATCAGCACAATCATCTTCTAAGTCCCAGTAACCATTTCATAAAATTATTTCTGGAGTGACGTTAACTCCCTGCCTTTCAGGTATTTTTCGTCTTGTCAGATTTTCCATGACTTCCAGTGTGTGGATTACCAGCCTGGCTCAGTTGCTGGGTTGTAAGAGGCACTAAATTAGCAGTGAACTTTTGGTGCAAGCTCGTGTGATGATGAACTCAGACCCATTTTCCAGCCCGGATGGCCTGTGATTACTTTGAAGCGTCTTCCTCTGCTTTTCATTCACTTTTAAAGGGAGAAAAAGGCAAAAGAAGGAAAATCTGAGCAAGCAGGATGGGTTTAGAGGAGATGCTGTGGGACAGGTGGCCACTTCCTTTGGTGGTTTTCATATCAGCCCTGCTGTCAGTGGGGTCTGAACTCTCCCACACAAGCAGGGAACGTGTTCTGTTTATTCCAGTAGTTTTCCAGGAGCAATGTAAATCATAAAAGTCCATCAGTCATGCAACTGGATAAATTTTCCATCCCCCTCTCCTCAGTCTCTCCTGCCACCTCTGCTCCCTGTTTTCTGTGGCCTGTGCTGTCCAAGACTGAACATTCCTCAGGTTTTGTGTTCTCATCCTTTGGGAACCTGCCCCATCCAGCAGGGGTTTTATTTGCAATATTTGCTGTAGGTTTCCCGTGGAGGATTTGTTGGTGTGTAACAGGGAGATGTCACCACGGGGAGTGACCCTTTTGTCCCCATTTCCCCCACCTTGGCAGCTCCGTCCTGTCCCATCTCTGTTTGCAGAGCAGTTAATGTTTGCTGCCTCCAGCTCTTCCATCACTGCTGCCTTTCATCTCTGCAGAGGCTGGGCTGGGCACAGAACCATCCTGGAGGGGTTTTTTTGGATTCAATCCCATCTGGAGTTTCCAGCTAAGAGGGCCATTCAGTAAAGCAGTGCAGGTGGCTGTAATCCCAATTCTTTGTCCTTCACAGGCTACGGAATTTGGGGTTTTTAAATATTCTCTCATCTTGGGGTGCAGATGGAGGCCCTGCTTCCCTCTGACAGTGCTGAGTGGAGAGAGCTGCGTGCTCCCCAGCAGCAGGGATGATTTTGGGGTGCAGACAGAGCTCGCCAGTGAGCAAACTGCACCCCTGGCCTGGAGCGGGGCAGTGCCTCTGCACAGGCTGGGCTGTTCGCCTGGTGGTTTTTTGGGATCTGTGTGCCCAGTTCAGGAAGAATGAGGGGTTTATTTCAGGGTTTGCTCCCAGCTGAGCAGCACTGGTGCATTTACCTGGGCACTTCCTCTCCTGGGCAGGGAGATGGAGAGGCTGGGACTCGGGCCAGAGGGGCACGGGGGGTGCCAGCACCCCGCGCAATCTCCCGGGATCTGGACAGAGTTCCTTTCCTGGAGGAAGCCCTTCATTGCCAAAGTGACCTGGCTAATGAACGAATCCCAAAAAGCCCTATTTTTGGGGGGAGAAGAGTTCCCCTCGGATTTCTGCCCCAGTGGCTCTCCCATGGCTGGTTCCTCCCAGCCACATCCTTCGGGCCGGTCTCTCCTCGCTCCCCTCGCGCCTCCCCCGGCACACTCTGTCCAGCAACTTTCCATGACAGGAAACATCTGCTGGGAGGCAGGGCCGAGCCCGGGTTACTGCAGGGCATTGGCCGGCAGAATTCCCCAGCCCCAGTAACTCCAGGCATGTGCGAGTCATTTTGGGATCTTCCCCAGCCGCTCCTGCCGTGAGCAGCGCCCAGACTGAGGAGAGCAGAGAGGGACTGCAGGGGAGAGCCGAGGCAGCACTGAGGAGCAGGAATCGCTGCTTTTCTGCATCCAGAGAGGGGGGAAAGCTGAACTCTGAGCTGTTTGCCTTCCTGTTGGGTCCTGGAAGCCGCGTGAGTCGCAGCGGGGCCGCGGCCGGGGCTGGTCGGGGTTGGATCCGGCACTCCCGGAGGTTGGCTGTGCTGGGGGCAGCTCAGGTGCCCTGCACTATTTTGCCAGGGCTGCCAGGGCTGCCAGGGCATGCCCAGAGCAAGAAGCTGCTGAGGCTGCAGCAGGAGAGCGCAGAGGGTGCCCGCCAGCGCAGTTACCCCGATGAGCCTCTCTGGGAGAAGTCCTCTGGAGGGCAAATCCTCGCTCAGATCCTCAGGGGCTGCCTCAGACGAGCTGGATGTGGGCAGGAAAGCAGGGGAAGGCACCTAAACTCCTGCCAAGCTGCTGCACCTCTCGACTTTGGACATAAACAAGGAGCGGTGGGAGCAGGAAGAGTTGGAGTGGACACGGGGAGCTGTGCCAGGGCTGAGGGAAGGCGATGGATTCCCTGCTGGAGTGTGGCTCTCTCTGGGATCTTTTCCTGGATCAAGAGCTGCCGTGGCTGCGGTGGGACCTGGAGGGACTTGTGGATTTACCTCGAGGAAATGCCAGCCCTGGAGCAGATGAAATCCCGGCTGTGAGTGTCTCTGAACGGAGCTGTTTGCACCCTGGCAGAGCTGCTGGGGCTGAGCAGAGCCTCTGCTAGGACAGGTTTTAGCCAGGCTGTGTTGGAAGCTCCTCCACAGGGAAACTCCTGCTGAGTTGGGCTGCACTGAGCCCCAAAGCTCAGCCCTGCTCATAATCCCTGCTCCCCACTCCGTCCCCATCCTGTCTGCTTGTTCCTGGAAATCTTGGGCTTGGGCTCTTGCTGGAGCCCATCTCAGACCAAGATCTTTTCCAGATGTTCAGGCTAGGAGTTTGGTAAGTAAAATTCATATTTCTGTCATCTGCTGGTTGGCAGATTTTACTCAGAGTGAGATCCCTTCCTTTGGGCCCACGGGGCTGGAGCAAGGCTCGGAAGTGCTGAGCTGAGGCTGGAAAATTCTATTTCTAGTCCATTGAGTCGGTGTGAGGAACAGGGAATGCTTTTGGGGGTGAGGGGTTGTCTGTGATTTGACAACCAGCATCAAATCTGCTGTGATTTGACAGCATTTGGCAGCACTTGAGGATAATTCTAAATAAACTCTGCATTCCTCCCACCCCTGTGACTCCACCACCATTCTCAAGCTGAAGCTGCCTTCTCTAATCTCAGATTTTTGGGGGTTTGCTGGAAGGCTCCCACCTTTCTGCCCCGGGAAATCAGTGCCTCTGGAAGAGGATTTTTGGGAAGGAATGGAGGTAGAGAGGGAAAAGGTTGTACCCCAGGTGGCTTCTTCTCTGTGCTTGTGGGAGAAAGAACATTGCAGATTCTCGGGGAGATAGGAATTGGCACCTGGCTTTTCTGAAGCTCTGAAGCCTCTTCTGAAGCCCTGAAGATGTGGTGGCTGTTGGCAGCGGCTGGCACGGGGTGTAGGAGGGGTGGGCAGTCACATCAGGGCTCAGGAACCCCAGAGAGGAGCCTGATCCCCCTCCAGCAGCAGCCCCGTGTTCCTGAGCCCTTCCCTGGGGCCAGGACACAGAACGAGTGCAGGACACCGTGGGAGACACTTGGGAGAGCCTTTTTGGAGCCCCACAAAAGTGTTCTCACAAAAGTGTCCTCTCAAAGGTGTCCTCACCAGCCCAGCACGTGCCTGTGTTTGCTCGGTGGGGAGAGGGGTGGGCATGAAGAATCCTGAGCTCTTGGTGACAGAGGTTGCTCAGCTCCTCTGGCAGGGTCGAATCACCCATTTCCTGGGGGAAACCACCCGTTTTCTGGGCTAAATCGCCCCTTTTCTGGGCTAAACCACCCGTTTTCTGTGGGAAATCACCCCTTTTTGGGGGGAAATCACTTGTATGAGGTGAATCACCCATTTTCTGGGGTAAATCACCCCTTTTCTGGGCTAAACCATCCCTTTTACCCCTTTTCTGGGGGGAATCACCCCTTTTTTGGGGTGAATCACCCATTTTTCTGGGGTAAATCACCCCTTTTCTGGGGGAAATCACCCCTTTTTTGGGCTAAATCACCCCTTTTCTGGGCTAAACCACCCGTTTTCTGGGGGAAATCACCCATTTTCTGGGGTAAACCACCCGTTTTCTGGGGGAAATCATCCCTTTTTTGGGCTAAATCACCCCTTTTCTGGGCTAAACCACCCATTTTCTGTGGGAAATCACCCCTTTTCTGGGGGAAATCACCACTTTTATGGGGGAAATCACCTCTTTTTTGGGGTGAATCACCCATTTTCTGGGGTAAACCACCCGTTTTCTGGGGGCAATCATCCCTTTTCTGGGCTAACCCACCCCTTTTTTGGGGTGAATCACCCATTTTCTGGGGTAAATCACCCCTTTTCTGGGCTAAACCATCCCTTTTACCCCTTTTCTGGGGGGAATCACCCCTTTTTTGGGGTGAATCACCCATTTTTCTGGGGTAAATCACCCCTTTTCTGGGGGAAATCACCCCTTTTTTGGGCTAAATCACCCCTTTTCTGGGCTAAACCACCCGTTTTCTGGGGGAAATCACCCATTTTCTGGGGTAAACCACCCGTTTTCTGGGGGAAATCATCCCTTTTTTGGGCTAAACCACCCCTTTTTTGGGGTGAATCACCCATTTTCTGGGGTAGCTGCGCCGTTCCTGGGGGTTGGCTGATGTATGGCGAGCAGAGCACACGTTGTACCTTGGGCAGTGTAGGGTTGCAGGGAGAGGGAATTCCTCTGCAGCCACAGCTTGTGCAGCCTTTCTACCCTGGNTTTTTTGGGCTAAATCACCCCTTTTCTGGGCTAAACCACCCATTTTCTGTGGGAAATCACCCCTTTTCTGGGGGAAATCACCACTTTTATGGGGGAAATCACCTCTTTTTTGGGGTGAATCACCCATTTTCTGGGGTAAACCACCCGTTTTCTGGGGGAAATCATCCCTTTTCTGGGCTAAACCACCCCTTTTTTGGGGTGAATCACCCATTTTCTGGGGTAGCTGCGCCGTTCCTGGGGGTTGGCTGATGTATGGCGAGCAGAGCACACGTTGTACCTTGGGCAGTGTAGGGTTGCAGGGAGAGGGAATTCCTCTGCAGCCACAGCTTGTGCAGCCTTTCTACCCTGGGCTTGCCCTTCCAAGCCAGGTTCTCCTCTTCCTCTCACCCCCTGCCCTGAAGCCCAACCCCTCCCATCGCCGGCTGCGATGGGAGCTCCTGGCCTGACGCTCTGTAAGTGCCCCCGACCCCCTCCTGCCGTTCCGAGGTGTTCCCGTTCCCCACGCCGTGCCCTGCTCTCCTGGCCGCCCCTCTCTCTTCAGCAGCCCCTCTTTCTTCCCAGGTGCTGAGTCCCACCTACAAGCAGCGCAACGAGGATTTCAGGAAGCTCTTCAAGCAGCTCCCGGACACGGAGCGCCTCATCGTAGGTAAGGCTGTGCTGTGGGGAGCAAATCACAAATCCACCCAGGTTTTTTATTTTGCCAGGGTGCCACTGACAGCACAAGGCTGTTTTGTCTGCCTGGAGCACAGGCAGAGCCCCGTTTTGGATGGGTTTTGCGTTTTCTGATGGGTTTTCCTCGTTCGGTGAGGAATGATGTGCACACCTCCCTTTTTCCCAAATCCCTGCTGTTAAAAACGAGGTACAGTCACCTGCTAAATTTAA
>VZRO01001511.1:90525-104199 GCA_013397915.1 Daphoenositta chrysoptera | reverse complement strand
TGGGGCCCCGCGGCTGGCAGGGAGGGGTCCCGAAGGAGTCGAGGCTCCCCCAGGGACCCCCTCGCTCTGCCCTGGGTATCCCAGAGCCCGGAAGAGCAGCCCGGGGCTGGGAATCCTCGGGATTTGCAGCAGCAGCCCCCAGCCATGACCGGGATCAGTCTTAGGGATGCCCAGGCCAGGGGTGCTCGAGGTGGGGTCCAACTTTGGAGCCCTCCGAGGTCTGGGGCTATCCCGGTCCTGCCCGCGGAGTCCGGTCCGGGTGTTCCCCCCGGCCCGCCGGACCCCTGCCCGCCGCGGTGGCAAAGCCCGGCCTGGATCCCCGGGCAGGGAGCGGCACGGCACCGGGCACCCCGCGACTTCCAGCCCCGGTTCCCGGCACAGCTCAGGCCGCAGCTCGGGGGGGAGTTCGGGGCGGGCCGGCGCTTCCCGGGGAGCGGCCGGGAGGCGGGGCTGGGCTGCGGGCTCCGCTCCGCGCTCCGTCCCGGGCTTTCCGCGCTCCCGGCGCCGCTCGTTCATTCATGGATCGCGCGCGCTCGCGGCCCATTCATCCCGGCGCGCGGGAGCCCCGTTACCGTGGCAACCGCCCCCCCCTCCCGCTGCACAGCGCTGGGGGGCGGGGGGCGCCCCGGGGTCCCTCAGCCTCTGTCTGTGTGTGACCGGGGGTTCTTGGCTGCGCCCGGGGGTCCCCTGGCTCGCACGGCTGCAGGAGAGGGGGGCTCCGGCCGCCTGAGCCCCGCCGGGGTTCGGGCAGCGGCTGCCACGTCGGCGGGGGCGGCCCCGCTTCGCTCCCCCGGGCTGGGGCAGCAGCCCGGCCCCCGCGGTTTCCATCGTGGGCCGGGCTTGGCGCAGCATAACCTTGACCTTCCCTCCCCACCCCCCTTACTCACAGCCCACTCCCCGTCTCTGTGGTCGTGGCGCTGAGCTCCGGCTCTGCAGAGTGCAATTTTCCCCCCTCCGAGTGGTGGGGACCCCCCTGAAACCTCCTGTGGGGTGCAGCGAGTGCCAGCGGGGAGCTGTGGGTGCGAACTGCCGGGTGGCAGAGGGGCTGTCCCAGGCCTGCGTGTGAGGGTGGGTGCAGGTCACACGTGGGCACCCACGGGTGCAAGTGGGGGGGTTGTGCAGACCCTGCAGCCATCCTTTAGTGCACCTCAGGTCCAGCTCTGTGGGGAGGACAGGTGGGATGCTGTGGGCACCTATCGCAGAGGGGGCTCTGGGAGTGGTGGCACAAAGCTCCGGCATGCAACACAGCAAGGAGCTGCAGCTGGACAAAGCTTCCCCACGGCCTCATCTTCCTCTCCAGGGCATCGGGAGTGAGCAGCCACAACCACAGGTGCGGCAGAAGCTGCTGCTGCAGCCCCACAGGTGAGCCCCAGCCCCACAGGCGGGCTCCAGCCCCCGGGCCGCTCTACAGGCGTGACAGGGCAGTGCCCCAGCTCAGCGTGGGGCTGAGCGTGGATCCTCGCACGGCTGCACTCGCGTGTGCCTTGCACAGACGGGTTCTCCCGAATTTGTGCACGTGGAGGACCCGCTCAGCCGAGAGCACACGTGTGTGTGTGTGTGCGCACACGTGTGTTGGTACTCGCGCCCTCGGGCACATCCGTGCGTGTGTTTGCACCGCGCCCACCGCCGGGGCGGGCCTGCAGAGCCCCCCAACACGCGGGGGTTGCCCTCACACGCGGCCGTGTGCGCGTCGCGGGCTCCGCACGCCGGGCCCGGGCTCCTGGCGCTGCCGGGGTGACTCAGGGCTCGCAGAGGAAGCCGTGACTCAGTCCTGGATTCCTGCCGCTCCCCACCCCCCGCCGCTCCGGCCACCGCGGCCACGTGGAGCCCGCGGGAGCCGCGGCCGGCCCGGCGGGACGCGGGGCAGGGTGCCGGGGGTCCCCGAGGGGCTGCTCGGAGCCGTGCTGGGGGTGCCTGTCCCTTCCCTGGGCCCTGGAGATGGCGGGGGCCCCGGGAAGCGGTGCCCTCCGGCGTGCGGGAGGAGGATGCCCCGGGCTCGGGGTGGCACCACGAACACCCCGGTTCCCGCCCCGGTTCCCGCCCCGGTTGGGCGTGGGGTTCCGGATCGGGCACGTTTCCCCGGTGTCTCGGGCGGCTCCGGCTGTGCCGCCCCCGGGCAGTGATGCCAGGCGCTGCCCCGAGCCCCAGCCCGGGGGGTTCTCCTCTGCGTGGGGGGCCAGGGCTGCTCCACCTGCCCTGGGTTTGCCGTGGATTTGGGCTGTGGCTGCAGCTCCACCTGCCCCTGGCGCTCAGCCACCGCTGGCACCGGGCTCCGCAGCTGGTCTGGCTGCCAGCCCAGTGCTGGGCAAGGGGCTGGGGCGCCACGGTATCATGCAGGAAGCACTGTGGACTCGGGCAGGGACGGGTGGCTGCTGCGGGAGGTGATCAGTGGTGCCATGCGATGCCCAGAGTGCTGTGCCAGGAGCCAGCAGTGCCTCAGGCACCGCACCGGGGGTCAGTGGCACCGTGCAGTGCCCGGGGTGCTGTGCTGGTGGTGCCACGGCACGGGCAGCCTCTGTAAGTCAGAGCAAGCTGCAGCAGCTGCCCCCTCCCCGCTCGCCCGTTCCCAGGCCCTGCTCACCAGATTCACTTTCGCAATGACTGGTGCAGCCACCCCGGCTCTGCCGAGCTCGCCCTGACCCACTCTGCCCACGCTGCCCGTGGCCTCCTGCCCTCACGTCACTGCCCATGACCCGGCACGGTGCTGCTGCTGCTGCTGCCCGCAGCCAAACCCCCTCAACCCTGGCCTTCACCAGCTCCCAGGTGCTGCTGAGCACGGCAGCGTTTGCCTTCCTGAGCGGACCCCATGTGTTCCTGGGGGGCTGCAGCCCCCTCGGTGGGGCTGGGGGCCGGTGGGTGGCACTGGGGGGGTCATGGCCAGTGGTGAATCAGCACAGGCAGGTGTGGACGGGGACACGGGGACGCCTTGATCGGGGACACCGTGATCGGGGAATGACTCATGTGTTAAACAAACAAACAGGCGAGTCCGTGTGAAGCTGCGCTGGCAGCTTCCTCCGCGCCCCGGCACCGGGGAGCTGCCGGTGCACCCCGGTCATTGATCTCCCCCAGCCATCACAGCACCGGGAGCAGCCCCCGAGCTGCTGCCACGTGCGGTGTCACACACAGGTGCACGGGGCACCCCTGTCCTGCAGCCAGAGGGACAGATCTGAGGGTCCCGAATGTGGGGCAGGGGCTGAGGGGCACTGGTGATTCCGGGGATCTCCAAACACCTGCCTTTTGCCCTCGCTGCAGTGGCCAGGGCCAGGCGGGCACCTGGCTCTGGCAGCCGGGGATTTCCAAGGTCCAGGCTCACCTGGGCTGGGGCTGTGCGGCCTCTCCCTGGGCTGGCAGGTGTAAAACCCAACCGTAGGCACCTGCCTGGCTCACGGCATGGCCAGCCTGCCCGGGCGCCCTGCGGCCCGGCCGTGTGCCCACTGGGCTAGGAGTGAGCTCTGGAGTGGCAGCTGACCGCCCGGCTCTGGCTGGTCCTGGTCCTGCAGCTCCTGACCTGGAGGTCCTGTCACTGAGCCAGTTCTGTCTGTTCTCAGCCCAAAAGTGCTTCCCTCAAGCCCTGCTGCAGCCAGGGCAGAGCCAGCGTGTGGCCAGAGTGATGCTGTGCCCTAGCGCAGGGTCCATCATGTCCCCGATCCTCGGGGCTGTGCCACCACTGCCAGCACCGTGTGACCTGGGACCTCGTGCACACACGCACCCAGAACGTCAGGAATGTTTTGTGGTGAGGCTGGAAAACGGTCAGTCGCTCACTGGATTTTTTTCCACCCTTTCTGCTGTGGGTTTGGCCGGGGGCCCGGGGCGGGTGCGGGGGGTGGGTGTGAGCAGGCATGTGATGAGCCGGGTGTGCCGGGGCTGGCGAGAGCTGTGAAAGTGCTGAGCTGGTGTGAACTCGCCATCCCATCCCCATCTCCTCCTCTCCAGCCCTTCCTGGAAGAGCTGCTGGGAAGGTCCCTGCTGGGTGCAGGGTGTGGGCAGCTGTGCCCATCCCCACGGCATCCGGGTGCCTCACACAGGAGGGAGAGCCTGTGAGGCCGAAGGCTGCAGGGCTGGGGGTCAGTGCAGGTGACCTGGGTGCTCCTGCCTCGCTGTTGGGGGGGACAGGGCGAGGACCCCACACTGGATGGGGACATTGCTGCTCTGGGAGTCCCTGAGCTGCTTCCTCTTCCCCGAGGCGGGTGTGTGGGGCTGGCGTGAGCGTGTCCTGCCTGGAGCCACACGCTGAGTCAGGGACAGGACAGGAATAGAGTCGGGTGCCTGAGTCACGGCCCACGTGTGAAACCAGCAGCACTTCCCCAGGAAGGGGGAACCCCGCAGCCCTGACAACCCCTGGTACACATTGGCCACTTCCCTGGGATCAGGGTCACCCCCTCCTGGATCGGCCCTGGTCCCCTTCGGAGCTGGGAGCTGCTGGCTCTGTCCCTCGCTGCTGCCAGCAGCCACAAGGACAGGAGATGGGGCAGGGCTGCAGGCAGGGCACGGCTGCCTCACCTCGGGACCCTCTCCCTGCACCCACACAGGGCACAGAGCCCCCCGCCAGCCCCCAGGGCTGTGCCAAAGGGCTGGGAAAACCTTGGGGAAGGTGTGCAGGGAAGAGCCAGAGTACTCAGCCGCCCTCGTTTGCAGCTCCCCTCGCACGCGTGTGTGCACAGCGCGCCCCCGCACACGCGTGTGCATCGCTCTGCGAGCGCGACAGCCCGTCCTGCACCCCAGCCCCCCCAGCCATCCGTCTGTCCGTCTGTCCCCCGGCAGCTCCCACAGAACACCCCTCCCTCCCGCCTCCCCCAGAGCGTTTCCGCAGTGTCTCCATTGATAAATCTGGAGCGTTGCCACGGCGACGCTGCAATGGGGCGCAGCGGGTGCGGGGCTGCGAGGGGCCCAGGCCCACGGCGGGGCGGGGGGGGACGGCTGGATCCACGCGTGGGATTGCACACAGGTGACTTCCCAGGTGTGTTTTGCACGCGTGTGGGATTTCCCAGGTGCGTGGTTGCACACGTGTGTGCACGGGGCCGGCACAGTGGGTGTGCACACGCATGCAAGAGCTGACGTGTGCTCTGCATGTGCAGGGCTGTGGGGGCTCGGGGACCCCACCGGACGGGGCCCTGCTCATCGCCGGGTTCTTCCTGCAGCAGTGCCGGGAGGGAAACTGAGGCACTGGCGGCATGGGATTCACCCTGCCACAGACGGTCACTTGGGGACAGGGGCAGCTTGGGGACGGGGGGACCTCGCACTGCCACCACCTCTTCCCGCATAGTGCTGGGTCCAGCCAGCATCGTCACACCCTGGCTGTGGTCACACAGGCGTGGGGGTCTGCGGGCAGGTGACCCCACACACACCCGGCAGCAGCCCCCGTGCTGGGATGGGGGTGCAGGTACCCAGTGCTGGGATGGGGGTGCAGTTACCCGGTGCCGGGATGGGATGCAGGTACCCGGTGCTGGGATGGGGTGCAGGTCCCCGGTGCTGGGATGGGGTGCAGGTACCCGGTGCCGGGATGGGGTGCAGGTACCTGGTGCTGGGATGGGGGTGCAGGTACCCGGTGCCGGGATGGGGTGCAGGTACCCAGTGCTGGGATGGGGTGCAGGTACCCAGTGCTGGGATGGGGTGCAGGTACCCGGTGCCGGGATGGGGTGCAGGTACCCAGTGCTGGGATGGGGGTGCAGGTACCCGGTGCTGGTATGGGGGTGCAGGTACCTGCCGTGTGAGCTCCTGCACACGTGTGTTCTGTGCATGTGTGTCCACCTGTGTGCACGGCCCTACGTGGGGGGCTGGGGGACCCAGCATCGTTTGGTGACTGCACCGCACAGGCAGTGGGACCCCACTGGGGGGGTTAGGGGAGGTCTGGGGCGTGTGTGGGGCTCTGGTGCACGAGGGGCGCATGGTCTGGGGGCCAGAAATGGGCCCTGCGCCAGGGAAGCCCCGGGACCACCGGGACCACCGGGTGGCTGCAGAGCCCGGGATGAGCCCTGTGACCAGCTCTGCGTGAGGCTGTCCCCAGGCAGCTCCTGCTGTGCCCTGCTCCCCCTGCCAGGCCACCCACGGCCACTGCACTTGGGGGTCCACGTGGGGAGCCCACGTCTGCCGCGGCCACACGTGTTCAACCCTGTGGACGTGGGCAGAGCCTGACGCTGCTGGTACCCTGTGGTGGGATCGTGGGGTGCCGAGGGGGTGCCGGGTGCCAGGATTAGCTCCGTTCGCAGCCAGGACCCGGGGGGACACGGGCAGGACCCCGGGGCACGGGGTGACACGGGGCTGCCGGCGAGCGCAGCGGGGCCGTGGCACTCGCGTGGGCAGTGCGGGCACACGCGTGCGGTGCCGCGTGGGCAGGACCGGTGCGCGTAGCGTGGCTGCCCTCTGCTGCCACGGCCACGGCAGCGCTCGGCACCCCGGCACCCGTGGGACGCTGCCGGGGGGCCGCGGCAGGGACCCCCTGGGTGCCGAACAATGGCAGCTCTCTCTGCCAGCCCCCGGCCCGCACCAGAACCCCCCGGGCTGGGCGAGGGACTGCCCGTGTGAGGCAGCAGGGGAGGGGGCTCTGAAATGCTGTTGAAGATGAAACCCCCCTCCACCCTGCGCCCCCCCAAGTTGCGATGGGGTCGTGCGGCAGCCCGGGAGGGAATGAAGCATTTTCTGGGCTGTTAGAGGCATGGGGAAGGGGCTCAGCCTGCGGGGGGGCTGGCGTCAGTTCTTGGTGGCCCCCGCTGTTCTCGGGGGCGTGGGGCTGGCACGGATCCTGCAGCTCCATCCCATCCTCCATCCCGCTGCGTTGGGAAGCAGGTCACGTCCAGCTCCCGGCACGGCAGCGATGCCGGGGGAGCTCAGCTTTCTGGGGCAGCTCCGGGCTGCTGGGAGCAGCCAGCTGCCGCTTCCAGCGCTTTTGGGGATTGTGGGAGGAGGATTTCCAGCGGCGCGGGGCTACGTGGCACTGCCATCCCGGGGATGTGGCAGTGGGGAGCTCAGCCCCCGCTCGCCTTCAGCTCACCCCGATGGGCGCTGGGGGTCTCGGCTGCTCTGGCAGGAGCATTGCCAAGCTCCCCCAAAAAGCTCATTGCTCCAGGAGCCGCTCCCCGGTCTCAGGGCAGCTTGTGCTGGGTGGCACCAGCCTGTGCAGTGCCAGGATCCGGCCTTTCCCTGCGGAACGCCCGGCTCCCAGGGCAGGCGTGGTGCTGCTGGAGGCAGAGACGCTGCCTCTACCTGCCTCCATTCGGATCTGCGCGAGGGGGGAGAGCGGGGGAACTTTCCCGACTCGTTTCCCCACCTTAAGGGGAAAAAAAAGAGAAGGAGTCGCATGACTTGGAGCTTCCCGAGAGGCAGCGCGGGGAGAGAGTGACCCAGGGAGCCAAGAATCTGCTCCGCCGTGGTGTCTCATTCCTGCTCTGCGGCGCGGGGCTGGGAGAGGTTGGGTTACGGGAGGCGCGGAAAGGGGACGGTGCAGGATGAGCTCATGCGAGGGCGCGGGAACCTTCTGGGCAGGAAAAAACGTTGATGCTGCAGTTCAGGGATTTCTGCAATCGCGGCTGTTCCCGCAGATCCCGGCTCGCTCCGCCGGGCCGCCCCTCGTGCCGATGGCAATAAAATCACTCGGGGAGGGCTGTGGGCTCAAGGTGATTCACGTGCCCTTGCAGGGAAACAGCGGCACGCAGCGAATTGCTGAGGAGCAGAGGGAGCGAGGGGGGACACCGGGGTCTTGGGGGGACACCGGGGCTCTGGGGAGCCCCGGGACCCTTGTGCAGAGAGCTGGACCAAATGCTACCCTGCATGGGATTGTGGGGGGTGTGAGACCACCGACCCCACCGCAAATCGTGGCAGCAAACCCCAGTGTGAGGCAGTGCCTGGGGGAATGTGTGGAGGAGCCCAAAGGCTTTGGAAAAGCTCCAGTTTCCCTAAACACCTGAGCTGGCCCCCCTCGGTGTATACTTTACCCCTTGCAGGGGAGGGATACGATGTTCCTGATTCCTGGCAGCTTTTCCCCTGCAGACTGCGATAAACCCTTCCCGCGTCCTCAGCCCTCTGTCCCGCAAGGTCACCCAGTGTCAGGCGGTCAGAGGCTGTTTGTCCTGTCCTTGGGTAGCATCTCCTGCCCTTAAGAACTCGACGCTGCAAATACTCTTAGATGATGATTAATGAGCGCTTATATAACCGAGCTGAGTCCTTAATGCAGCCGGGAGGGTGACAGGAGGGAAGGTGGCAGCGACAAACTGCACGTCGCTGGTGCTGCTGCTTTTCCCACACCGCAGCAGCCGCGTTCTGTGCAGGGGGACCCTGGCAGATGTGGGGGAGAGCCCACCCCGGAGGAAGGAGTTGGAGCAGCCCCTGCCTGGGTTTTCCAGGCAGTTTTGGTTCCCGTGGGAACCAGCGGCCAGTGCTGCTGCCCTGCACCACGTTGCCCATGGCACGGCCGGGTTCTCTGGTGTGGCAGAGCTGGGAGGTGAAGGGTTTATGCTGGAAAAGCACTGATGTGTGACAGTGGCTGGAATGTTGTGCTGGTGAGCTGGGAGTGCTGGCGGAAAAGGGCATAAATCCTGCACTAACCCCTTAGTGTGGCCCGTGAGGGGTGTTGAGGCCGCTGCCAGAGCCGCTGGGGGCAGTTGTTTCTAAATTTGTCTGTGTTTGGGCAGGTAGGGACGGTCTGACACACACAGGATTAGGTTTTCCATAATCTGGCTGGGAAGCACCAGCCGTGCTAAAGCTGCTGCTCAGCGCCAAGGCAGTTACATGGTTGTCATGGTTACCACATGCTTATTTTCACCATCTTCCTCACCTCAGCCGGGGTGCACCGGCATTCCCAACCCTGAATCCCCCCTGACCTCAATCGGGGTGCACCGGCATTCCCAGCTCTGAATCCCCCCCGACTCCAGCTGGGTGCACCGGAATCCCTCATCCCGAATCCCCCCTGACCTCAGCTCATTTCCTACACTCCAGTTTGGGCATCCAAACTGGGTGGTTGGTGGTGACCCCCCCGTCACCTCAGTGTGCCAGCCCTGATCTCGAGAGCACCTTTTTGTTGTGGATCCGCTCCCGTTGCTCCCTGTGGATCCAATCCTTCTGCTCTTTATGGATCCGATCCCCCCGCTCCCTGTGGATCCGGTCCTCCTGCTCTCTGTAGATCTGTTCCTCCCACTCGCTACGGATCTGATCCCCGCGGGTCCTGTCCCCCGCTCCCCGTGGCTTTGTCCTACAACCCGGTAAATCCCGGTCACAGGGAAGCGCAGCGGCCGCGCTCCTCGCCATGGCAACGCCGGGATTGCGTCAGGGCTTTTCTTTCCAACTGCAAAGCTGGATGAGCAACTCCCTCGGGGACTGTAGTAAGGGAGAAGGGAATATTCTTTTCCCTGGGGCGCTTTGGGACTGCCAGTGCCCTTATCCAGCCGTGGTTTGGTGTTTTGCTCCCGGGTCCAAGGCTGCGATGGGCCAGACACGTTGGGAAACAGCGAGGGGCTCCCATGCCAGGGACACCGAGGGGTCCCGTGCTGGGAAGACTCCGTGTGCCTTCCCCGTGGCACCTCCCTGCTCGTGGCATGAGCTGATCCTGCAGGGAAACCAGGAAGGAGCCAGAGGTTTGGTGATGGACGGGGTGGAGGCCCAGGGCTGAGCCCTGCTTCAGTCCAGCCTCACATTCCCTCCTTCCCTGCAATCCCAGCAAAAACAAAGGCAGAGGAGGCGGCTCTTGAGCCGTGCAGGATGTGCTGGGACGAGCAGATCTCCCCCTCCGCTGTGCCTGGAGCGGGGAGGGCGGTCCCGGGGGCTTCGCCGAGGCTCAGGGGCAGGAAGGCGGTGCCGGAGCCGGGAGCGGGCGGGGGGAAGCTGCCTGGAGGGTTCTGTTCCCTCCCAGCCCCCGGTAAGGCGCAGCCCCAGAGCGGGAGACGCGGCACCCTCTGCCCCGTCCTCCCCCCGGGCTCTCCCCTCCCCAGCCCCGGCCCGTGGCGGCTGCTCCGGGATTTGGGAACCTCATCAGAGCAGTGCCCGAGGCGGGGGCTGCCCTTGGCTCCCCAGCAGGTGCTGGGGCTGCCGAGCAGGTTTGGGCTCGGCTGCTGCACGGCTCCGGGCAATTCTGTGTGCCCTGGAAACGGGCCGTGAGTGCAGGGACTGGGAAAGGTCCCTGCAAACACCACAGCAAAGTAGGGACCTCCAGAGAAGCCCCTGGTGCTGTGGAAGGAGCTGCCTGGCTGCGGGATGTGCTGGAGGGAGGAGAGAGGCTCGTGTTGACGTGGGAATGGCGCGGGGTGAAGGCAGGAGGGCAGCACAACTCCTCATTATCACTGCTGCCCCACGGTGTTTCCGTGTGGCACCATCCCTGCTGTGCTGCTGGCCAGGCAACACTTCCAGGAAATCAGGTTTGCATTAACAGGATGTTCGGTCCTGCAACCTCTGCCCTTGGAAGCTTTAAAAATGGGTGATAAAAACATCAGTCATGTGGGGGGTGGTTGCTTGAATCAGCTCCAGGTGATCCCTGAGGTCCCTGCGGCCTCTGGTGATTCACGATTTCCCATGGCTGCACCTGAACACACACAGAGCTCCGCTCCGGAGAAGATATTTGCACTCCCTAAGGAAGTGCCAGCACTTTTGCCATATCGGGTCACTGCAGCCACAGCCCTGCCCACAGCCAGCTCCAGGTCACCGAAACTGGGGCTCAGCCAGGGAAAACACCCGTGGGTGCTCAGCCTGGAGCTCACACAGCAGTGAACTCTGCATCTCCTATGTGGTGTTGCCTGTTTGGGACCCCTGGCCAGGGCCCCTCTGCTGCAGGTTTGCTCTGAGGAATCCTGGGCTGTTTCAGTGCTTAATTAACTGCCCTAACGAGTGGTGCAACCTGCCAGGTGAGCTGCCTGCCTGGCTTATCCCAGTGCTGCTTCCAGCCCGTGGTACACGCAGAGATGTCCCTGAGCCCCTGGGGCTGGTGACACTGGGGTGCTGCAGCCCCTCTGTGCAGCCTGATCAAGGAATATCCACGAGGATCATTGAATCCATGTCTGATGCCCTGGGTCAGGAATGATCTGGAGCAGTGAAACCTCCTGGCAGCAGCAGCAGTGGGGCCGGAGCACACAGTGTCTGTTCAGCCCAGCTCTTGCCTTGTGTCGCTGTGTGACTCTCACTGTCAAAGCAAAAACATCAACACACCCCAGGGAGACAGAAATCACACTTTTGGGACACGTCCAAGCAGGGCTGTGCTTGCCATTCCCTGTCACAGGAGCTTCTCTGCTCCCAGCAGCCCCTTCATCCTGCTCAAACTCAAATTCCCCTGAAGCACCAAGGGTGCTCAGTGTTATTTTCACAACACCCGAGCTGCCTGGCTTTAGTGTGAGGAGTCAAATCCCAGGGAATCCCGGTGTTTGTCCCTCCAGGTTTGCAGCAGGGTTGGTGGAGTTGGGCTGGCGCTGCTCCTCTCGCAGCATCCCAGGGTAGAAAATGGCTCTGTGCATCAAGGTCACTTTATCCACCCTCATCACGGACCAGAAACGCTCACGTTAATGGGTCTCTAATTTAATCAAAATGCCGTGCCTGTGATTGCAGGGCTGGGATCTTTTTCTCTCTTGAAGGGCAAAAATCAATTTGCAGTAACAGCAGACGCGTCTCCTCGCTCCTCCAGGCCTAGGAAAGTGAGTGAATTTTTTTCATGGTAGGAAAATAATAATATTGGCTTGGTTGGTCATCAATGTTGGGCTTTTTTATGTGTTTTTGAGCACTTCGGTGGCAGCATTCTGTCCCTGCAGCCCTGTGAGCTCAGAAAAACCACTGACGTGGTGCCTCTGGGTTTCGTAATTACTCTACAACCTATGTACAAATTGCCCTTTTCCTGCAGATCCCAAAGGGAGCACAACAAATCAGGGAGGAAAAGCCTGATTTCCACGCTCTGGGAAGCAGGGAATGGGTGATCACTGCTCGGACAGAGCAATCACAGGCAGATTTCTTTGCATCTCCCTGTGGTTTGTTTTTCCTCTGTCTCAGTGCCTGGTTTGGAAATTGGTCACCAGAGAGTGGTGATTTCAGTATTCCAGTGGTTTTCTTCCGTGCAGCCTGGCTTTGACTGGGAAAGGTGGGAGGGAAGGAAGGAAGGAAGGAAGGAAGGGAGGGAGGGAGGAAGGAAGGNGCAGAGGATAAGATGGATAACAAGCAGCAGGGTGAGAGAAGGCAGTTTTATTAGAGAGAAAGAAGGAAGGAAGGAAGGAAGGAAGGAAGGAAGGAAGGAAGGAAGGAAGGAAGGAAGGAAGGAAGGAAGGAAGGTGGCTGCAAACTGCAATGCGAATTACAAGGAGTTTCTGGAGGCAGAGCCAGTGTGGCTGGTCCTGCCTGGGCCAGGGGACATACAGAGTGACCCCTGATGTGTCCAGTCCTGTCCCCAGACACAGGACACGCACGGTGACACCACAGCCCTGTCCTTGCTGTGTTACTTTACCTTGTTTCCTTCACGCTGCTATTCCCTCCCATGCATCTCCTCCTCTCCAATCTATTTCTTCACGTGCGTCTCCTCCTCTCCAGTGTTTCCAAACACTTTTCTACATGAGATTGTAATTATTGTATGAAACACTAAGAAATTATTATTTTTAGGCCTTTCAAAGCTGTGTAGCCTCTTGCTGAAACATGTCTTTGGCTTTGCCAGTTTCCTCTTTCAATACGGAAGTTTTTACTGCTGAAGGCACTCTCACCTTCGTCAAACCTCAGGATGGGCCTTTAAAGATTTCAATCTTTGGGAAAATGGGCTCAACAAAGACCTTTTATTTTTGAAGACAACTCTGCTTTGGCTACCTCTTACTGATGCCTTAGATTTTAACTTTTGTATTTTTCAAAATCCTGTACTGCTTAGTGTGTAGCTCTGAGGTTTCTTGTAGCCTGGTAATTTCTGTTCTCTCGTGCTGAGTAGTCATAACAAAGCCTCTCTGGGCCTGCTCTTCAAGGACACCTAGACTGTCCTAGGCCCAAAAAGTGTAAACTAAAAGCGTCTGAAAGGGGGGCAAGCTGAGGGGAATTACATCATTAAACTGAAGCTTTAATTGGAGAGTTAACCCTGGCTATGCAAATGAACCAAATCTATAAAGGTGTAAAGAACTTGTGACCTGTTGTCCATCTTGGGGTCCATGTTGGCAACAGCCTCTGGCTCCCGGGGTGTGCCTTGAAGGCCCTTCAAATAAATACCCACCTTTATTCCCTTACTCCTGGTCTGGTCTCTGTTTATAGGTGGCCTGATAAGGCATCATTACCATCATCTCCCTGATGTGCGTGTAGGACAACACTGCAAGTAGACGGCTGAAGGGATCATCCCCCATGGGACACGGAGGAGGCCGGCCGCCCCGGGGGGTAGTTCGCGGGGACAGGACGGGCCCCCTGAGCGGGGCGGTGACCGGATGGGCCGCAGCGGGAGGAGCCGCCGGGGCGGGGCCGGGCCGGGGGCAGCGCCGAGCGCCCAAGATGGCGGCGGCCCCTGAGGCGGCCCTTTGTCTGCGGCCGCCGCCGCACTGCGAGAAGGGCGCGAAACTGGGGCAGCGCGGCCACGCCCCTTTCACGGGGAGGGCGTGGCTGCCGCGCCCCTCGGCCAATCAGCGGCCTCCACTTCCTCCCCTCTCACAGGGGCGCTCCCGCCCGCCCCCGCGCGCGCAGCCAATCGCTGCCGCCCGTGGCGCCCCGCCCCCGCGCGGGCGGAGGGGGCGGGGCCACGCCGCGGTTTTGTTGGCG
>VZRO01001511.1:64077-83580 GCA_013397915.1 Daphoenositta chrysoptera | reverse complement strand
TCCTCAAAGGGCGATGGCGGCCCTGATGGAGGAACGATGACCCTGAGGGGGAAATGGCGGCTCTGAGGGAGAAACGGGATCCTCAAAGGGCGATGGCGGCCCTGAGGGAGGAAGGATGACCCTGAGCGGAAAATGGCGTCTGCGGCGGACGAGGTGTTGCAGTGACGGAGAAATGGCGGCCCCACCGAGGTGACCGCAACCCGCGAGGGGACGACAACAACGACTTGAGGGTAAAATGTCGGAGCCCCGCGGCTCCATGANTTCCTCCTCATCCCCCTCATCCCGCACCTCGGCCGCGCCGCCGCCCCCAGCCCGGGGAACAGCACGGAGCCGCCGCGGGCGGCCGCAGGGAACGAGACGCAGTCGGGCTCGGAGCAGGAGCCCGGGCCGAGGCTGCCGGTGGGGGTGGGGCTGCCGGTGCTGGGGCGGGNGGGCTGCCGGTGCTGAGGCGGGCGGTTTACGTGCTCAGCGCTCTCTCGGCGCTGGCCGGGCTCTACTTCGTGCTGCGGGCGGTGCGGTGAGTGCCGGGGGGGGACGGGCACCCCGCCGGGGCTGTCTCCGTGTTTTGCTGGCCCCGCTCCTGGTTTTGTCGCCATCCCGGTGTCCCCTGACCCGGGGCTGTGTCACTGCTGGTGCCAGGCCCGGTTCTCCTTGTCCCGGGCTGTGTCCCGGCTTGTCCCGGTTCCGGTGTTCTCTGCCCCGGGGATCCACCCCTCTTGTCCTGGTTCCCCCTGCTCTGGGATGTCACCCTGATTGTCCTGGTCCTGGAGCCAGTGCCCCTTGCTTGGGGCAGTGTCCCTGCTTGTCCCGGTGCCTGTCCCCCACGGCAGTGCCCCTGCCAGTCCCGGTCCTGGTCTGGGTTCCCCCGAAGCCCCTCACGGTGTCCCTTGTCCCTTGCCTGCCCCAGTGCCGTTCCTAATCCCGGGATTTATGCCCATTTTCCCTGAATCCCCCTCCCCTCCCTTCCTCCCTTTGCCAGCCGGGGCTCTGCTTCCCCGCGCATCCCCCTTGGCAGCGAGTCCAAAACGCTGCTGTAAATCCCCAGCACTGTTAATTACCCGAGGTAATTAGCGCTAAACCGTCTCCGGTCCCGCTGGGTGGGGACAGCGGCTCACTCACTGTGCTCTCCCTGTCCCTCAGCCCCAGGTCCGAGGGCCCCAGAAACGAGCCCAAAACTCATTTCAGGTTGAAGAAGCCCCAGAGGAAGAAGTACGGGCTGCTCTCAAGCCACGACGAGAACATCGAGCTGGGCTCCCTGGACAGTGACGAGGACACCGTGTTTGAAACACGGAACCTGAGGCGGTGAGGGAGCATTTTGTGTGTTTTCTGTGTTGCTCTTTTTCCTCACAAGGGGCTGAGGCTCCTTTCCCAAAGCCGTGGGAGCTCTGGCACAGCTCCTACAAGCAGATCTGCATAAATTAAAACGCCTGTGTGTGGTCTCTGTGTTGGCACACGGATTTATCTCTCTTTTCCTCTTTTTCTGGCCCGGGAAGGTCTCACTGACGGGGTTATTTCGACACTGCTGTGGGGTCACAGGGCTGTTGCCCTTGTGCCCAGTCTGGGCCTCCCTGTGTTAGACAGGAAAACAAAAATTCTTGGGTTTTTTCCCTTCAGTTTAAGAATTGCTTCCAACTCATATAACAGTTCAACCTCCCAGTCTCATCAGGACATCCATTTCTGCTTTCCCAGCAAAATTCCTGTTTTGTTTTTTGTTTGGTTTTTTTTTCAGTTTGGGAATTGCTTCCAGGTCACATCACAGTTCAAACTCCCAGTCTCACCAGGAGAGACCATTCCTGCTTTCCCAGCGTCGTGTTTGCATGCCAAAAATTCGATTTCTGAGGAGGTTGTTTTAAGCTGAGGAGGAATGTCACCCCGAGGAATGTCACCTCAACTGCCCCCAGCTGTGCTCCCCCTGATTTTGGGTGTCTCTCCTTTTTTTCCAGATGACCAGTGGCACCAGCTGCCCGGACTGATGGAGGGTCCAATCCCAGTGGAATCTCCAGAGCTCAAGTTTCATACCTACTTACAGTGACAATTAATTAACAGTTCAAGCCCTTCCATGGCTGGGGCAGGGGAAAGGGGACCAAACCTGTTTTCTTCACCTGCATTCTTGGGGACATTTCTGGGGAAATACGGGAGCTGTTCACTGCATGGGGAGAGGCTGAGGTGAGGGAGATGCCCCTGGATGATTTTCAGCACCTGAAATCTGAGCTCGAGAGCTGCCCCTGTGCCTCATATCCATCTCTGCTTGCCCTGGAAGCATCAGATTCCTTTTCCAGGCTGATTCTCTTTCCTTCATGCAATATCAGGTTACTTCTTTGGGAAGTGTCTCTGTAATCAGCTCCTGGGAGGAGCTGTGAGAGCTCTGGGTGTCTGTTACACAAACAGGGGTGGGAGGGTGGTAGTTCACACAGAACAGCTTTGGGAATGAGTTAAATTGAGTTAAATTTTGCGGGATTAGCAGTTACTGGGATAATCCTGGTCATTCATGGGTTTACAGATGTGTTTACAAATGAAAGGGGCCACAACCCAAAGGAATGTTTCTCCAGAAGAGCCACCAAAAGGGCTGGCAGTGCCCAGACTGCCCAGCCCCAGTCGTGTGACACCAGGGACACGTGTGACACCAGGGACACGTGTGACATCTGCCAAGATCTGGATTTTGAGATACCCGAGGAAGAGCCAGGTGTGAGCCAGGGAGCATCTTGGAGCAGCTGATGACTGGAAAAGGGGGACCCCAACCCCTCTTGACTGTGATTCAGGGCAGCCCTGGCTGTGACTTATCTCCTCTCAAGGACCCTGGAGTTTCACACCCTTGGCTGCTGCTCAGCCGGGATCTTTCCTGCAGCCCATTGTTATGTGGATATTTGGGATCTGATTGTGTAGGGCCAAAGGGGAATGTGCCAGGAGGTTGTTGTTGGATGGGTCTGCTGCTAAAACAGTGAAAACTGCTCACCAAGTGCTCCTGTCCTGTGGCCTTTCCTTTGAAACTGGCAGCACATCCTTAAATCCCACTTGCCCCCCGAGCTGGTAGTGCCTTTGTTTGGAGAACCCGAGGGATTTGCCCTGCGGGCAGGGAGGTCCCTGTGGCACCTTTAGGGTGAATATTTAGAATGTCCTTGGAATGTCTTTGGCTCCATTCCTTTGGCTTGCAAATCCCCTGTGGATCAGGGGGCACAGGTGACACTTGAAGAAGGGACAGGGGATGTGCTGATCAGGGAGGGGCCGGGGGAGTTAAATTAGAGGGATCCTGGTGTGATCCTGGTCACGTTTTTCCGTTCAGGACCAGGTGAGGTTTCCTGGAGAAATCCCACCCCCGTGGCAGCTCTGTCTCCCATGTGCACGAAGGATTTTAGAGTACATACATAGATATATTTTTAATAACGCTGCTGTGTGCACACAGTGCTTGGATGTGCCCTGTCTTCCTGTTGTTTGGATCCTTTCCCACCTGTTTTGGGGTGTTCTCTGCTTGTTGTAGCTGCTGCAGATGGGAGCAGGCAGAGTTTCCATGTGGAAATACCTGGGATGTCTGAAGTTTCCCTGGGAATGATCCGAGCTCTGTGATCCATGGTCGGGGATCTCTCTTGATCCTGCAGGGCTGCATGTGCTGCTAATTCCCTGGCTCTTGGATTCCCTCTGGAAAGTTGTCCCTGGTGCTTGTTGAAGCCAGATGAGCCCGACTGTCCCAATCCACTGCTCAGTGTTTGACCAACACATTCCTTGACCTTCCTTTACCTGGAGTGATGAATCTGAGCATTCCTTAGGCTCCCCTCTTGTTGGACAGGTGGGGTTTGCAATTCTCAAGTTTCCTCACCTCGCAGGAGTGGAGGATTTGTTTATTGTTAAATGATTCGGATCAGAGGGAACCTCAAGCTGTAGGTCCTGCCCTGAAAATAATTCTGCTGGAATTCATTTTGGCTGGAAGGGGTGTTTGTGTTTGAGCAGGGCTTTAAAGGCTTGGAGCAGGTGATGAGGTGCCTGTGCTGTGCTGTGTAGGTACCAGGGAAGGAAATTGAGGTGCCAGCCTGGAATTTCTGCACCACTTCCGTGTTTTCAGAATCCTGCCAGCTCCCTTTGAAGAGTTCAGGGTACAAAGGTGCTTGTGATGCTGTCACTAGTTCTGGTCCTGTTTGGGCTGGGGACAGCTTGGAGCTGTAATCAGGGACCCTGTGAAGCTGCTTCTACTTCCATCCTGCCCCTTGGCAGCAGTTGGCATCTGGATTTGCCCTTTTTGGGCTGTGACATTCCATCCCTGCCCTGCTCTGAGTCCTTGGAGGCCTTTCCTAAGAGGAGAAAACCAAGTGACAGAGCTGAGGCTCCTTGGGGTGCTCAGCACGATCCCCTTTTTCTGGGAGGAACCAACTGGAGCTGTCACTTCTGCACTCTGAGCAGTGCCAGGGCAGGTGTTTTTGGGGTGGATCCTGCAAATAACAGCACCTTTGAACACCTCATGTGACCTTTCCACAAATGAGCAGTTCAGGTGTTCCTTCCGTTACCCTTTCAGTTCCTCCACGTGTGTTTGATACCCTCATTTTAGGTCTCTTTGCACCGGTTGGATCTTCCAGTAGCTTTCCAGTTTTAGATTTTTAGGCTAAACACGGGGATGCAAACAGAGCTGGCCCTGGGCAGGCTGAGGCCTCACAGCCACTGCTGCACTTTTCTTTCTCTGGGATGCATCAGGGTGTTGGTGGGAGGCTCCGTGTGCAGAATTCCTGCTCATCCCAGCCAAAAGGAGCCGATGGACCTGTGACAGTCACCACCCGTGTGCATCACGAGTGACTACAACACTCTGCTCTGAACTCAGCCAACGCCAAATTTCCAAAGTTTACACAATCCCGCTGTCATTTTGGAGGTTTTATGGGATGCTCTGCTGCTGATACCCACCTGCCCAAACCCACTGGGCCATCTGCAGGGTTAGTGGGATCCGTGGGAGCGGGGTGAGATCGGCTCTGCCCGTCGTGTTCTGTGCCTGGAATGGGATCTGCAGCACTGGGAGTGCTGGGAGAGGGGCCTGTGCTGGGAGCCCCGGTGTCAATAAACAGCACTTGAGCGTGTTGTTGTCTGAACTCCCCAAGGAGCAGCTCGTGTTTCACCCTCCTGGAACTGCTGATGTGTCTTTAAACAACCACCAAGCCTGTATTGATCCATGATTCTCCAGTCCTTTCAGCCTCCCCTCCCTTGTACCTGGAACCCCTGGAATGAAGCATTCCAGCCCGCCCATCCCTCCCTGCTGTGTGCAGGGGCTGCTGAGGAGGCTGCTCTGGTGGGTTCATGGATTTATGGAGTCCTTTGGGTTTTCCCCCTGCCCTGCTCCTGCTCGCAGGACAGTGGCACTGTCCCTCTGTGTGCTCCTAGGGCTGCTGGTCACCTTATATCCCATCTGGAAGTGTCCAAGGCCAGGTTGGATGGAGCTTGGAGCAACCTGGTCTATGGAAGGTGTCCCTGCCCATGGCAGGGGGTGGAATGAGGTGAGCTTTAAGGTCCCTTTCAACCCAAACCCTTCTGTGACTCCATGATTCTCCAGTCATCTCTGGGTTGGTTTCAGTTTTCTGAAGTCTCCTCCTTTCTCCCTGGTCTCACATTAATCCCGTTTCTTGTACAGAAGACCAAATAAGGTCCCTGTGAGGCCAATTCTGGCCTCTCCACAGCAGCAGAACCAAATTCCGTTTTGCTTATTTGGGAGCAACGAAGGAGAGGCTGTTCCCTGGATCATTGAATCTCCTGAGTTGGAAGGAACCCACGAGGATCATCGAGTCCAGCCCCTGGCCCTGCCCAGACACCCCAACAACCCCACCCTGGGCACCCCTGGGAACGCTGTCCAAACGCTCCTGGAGCTCTGGCAGCCTCGGGGCCGGGCCCATTCCCTGGGGAGCCTGGGCAGTGCCCAGCACCCTCGGGGGGAAGCACCTTTTCCAAATATCCAACCTAAACCTTCCCTGACAGCCCCAGCCGTTCCCTCAGGTCCTGCCCCTGGTCTCAGGGAGCAGAGATCAGAGCTGCCCCTCGGGAGTCTCCCCTGAGTCTCCTCCAGGCTGAAACAGGAATGTCCCAGCTCCTCTCTGCAAGGAATTCGTTCCAGAACAAAGCCAAGGGCGTTCCCCGATTCTCACATCTGCTTCTCATCCTTCTCATTCCGGTGGCGCGGATCAGTGGCACTGAGAAAACAGAAGCCACGTTCCCCCTGTCCCCCTCTGCCACCCTGTCCGTGTCCCCTTGTCCTGGCTGCTCCCGTCCTGGAGCAGCCGAGGAGGGAAGAAGGTTTTGTTTGCTCCACGATTTACCCTCGCGGGGTTCTGGGGGGCAGCGGGGTCGGGGCACACCAGGAGCTGGGGCACAGGGGATCCCTGTAGGTGGCACTCACAGACCAGACTTGCGGCTGCCGGGGCACTGCCGGCACCTGGGGAAGCTGCAAATAAATCCTGGCGTCTTGAAAGGCAAATCTCCTTCCTCCAGCAGCTGTCTGGGACGAGCTGGAAGCGCCCTTTGGGGGCTGCGTGTCTCTTGGCCTCGGGGTGGGGGAGCAGCAGGTTTTGGGGTGGCTCCTGGGGAGCTGTTGGGCTGGGGAGGGTCTCTCTCAGGAGCAGGGGAGGGTCTTGCCCCGGCTCCACCTCAGCTGTGTTTCACCTGGTCCTGTCAGTACTTGTTTGGGAAGGATTTTTATCATTCTGGGCCTGGCGAGGTTTTGGGATGCCCAAACATCAAACGATGGAGTGAAGCCGCCGGCTCTGGCACAGACATGAACACCCAAGCCCTGGCACAGCATCGCCCTGGGGGCACCCCGGCTTTCCTGGGCCAAATTAATTGCAGTGCTAATGAACTAACAGAGAGCATTCCCCGTGCAGCAGCATGGGCAGGACAGCATCACCCTGTCCCGTTAGATTGGACATGAGGGAAAATTCCTTCCCCAAAAGGAAGGGATCCAGCCTGGCACAGGCTGCCCAGGGCAGTGTCAGTGTCACCATCCCTGGAAGTGTTCAAAACCCCCTGGATGTGGCACCTGTGGATGTGGTTTTATGGTGGCCTTGGCAGTGCTGGAATGGTTGGACTTCATGATCTTGGGGGTCTTTTCCAACCTAAAAAATTCCATGATTCTGTGCTCTCAAGCTCCGTCTGCGTGCGGTGCTGGGAGCTGCCACAGGATGTGAACCAAGTGCTTGTTCCTTTTCAGGCTCAGGGGGCTGTTACCCCAATTAGCACTAATTGCCGTGGCCTGTGGTGCTGGACCAGCTGCAGCTGTGCTGTCCTCCCCCCATCCCTGTTCCCTGCTCTGTGCCATCCCCTCTTCCCGAGCTCTCACTGGGGACAGGCTCCGGCTGGCGCTGGCTGGGATTCCAGTCACAAACACAAGCTGGCGGCATGGATCTGCTCGGAATTTATTTTAAACTCGAGGTAAAGTGCTCTTGATGCTTTGGATGCAAATTTCCTTGCCTGGAATGGGAGCTGCGGGGCCTGTGGAGTGCCGGGGAGCTCTTTTGATTCCAGAGCCTGTTTGCTGCTGCGGCTCCTCGCTCTGCGCTCCGTGGAGTGCGAAATCACCTCTGCGGCACAGCCCGGGGAGGGAGCACCGCCGGCACGCAGAGCTCTTCTCCTGCTCTCTGTCCCCTGGTTTTAATGAGGGTCGCTGTCTAAAGTTGGGGTTTTTTAGGTTTTTTTTTAGTGTTTCTGTGTGTGACAGCAATCTGTGTGTGATTTTTCTCTATGGGAGAAGAGCTGGTCCAAGTCCCTCCAGCCCCTCCAGGGAGGGAAAAGAGAAAAATACGGAATGGGTAAAGGATGGACTCATGGATTCCATCCAAGTTCATGGATTTTGGAGTTTTTTGTCGTTGGATTCCTGCAGTACCAAATGAACCTCTGTTTTAATAGGTGGCATTAACCAAGGCCAGGTTGGATGGGGTTTGGAACAACTTGGTCTAGTGGGAGGTGTCCCTGCCCATGGCAGGGGGTGGAACTGGATGAGCTTTAAGGTTTTTCCAATCCAAACTATCCCAGGGTTGTCTCCATGGGTCGCTAGGCCAGGGATTGTCCCCGTGAATGCACCGGGCTCTTGGTCCCATTGGGGCCAAGCCCTGGATGGGTGAGGAGATGAGCATGGTCAGGAAAAAAATGCCACGAGTTTTGTCCCTTTTATTGCTCATACACTCACTGCGTGGCTCTGGGGACTTTGGGGTGACTGTGGGTGACTCCTGGAATTTCCCCATAAACGTTTTCAGCTGCACTCAAAATTCCCCTGTGCCCGTGTCCCTCTGGGGCTCGTCGTGGGCAGGGGCTGGCTGGTCTTCCTCACCTTCATTCCAGGGACACTGGCACTCCAAAACGTGTCTGTGGGTTGGTGTGGAATCGGGTGGCACACTGGGAAGGGAGCTGGGAATGTTTGAAAACCTGCTGCGGAGTCTCTGATGTCTCTTCTGTTCCACTCAACAAAGCGCCTCTACACAACGAGCAGATTCTCCTGTAGCAGAAATTACCTTTACTTAGTTGGCTTTTTGTCTAAATCCTCCTTCTGATCTTTATTTTTTTCCCCTTCCATCATGGAAAGGTGAATGGAAGTGGCACTTCAGCCACCAAAGCCTTTCCTTTAGAATTGCTGGTTGTTTTTTGTTTTAAAAATTTTCCAAGGGGGCTTTGCTGGGGAGGAGGAAGGAGCGTCTGCTTTTCAAGTGACTCTGGGGAATAAAAGTATAAAGGACAGGAATGATCAGAACTGTGCTGGCAACGGAACAATATTTTATTTTTGAGTACCAGAGCTAATTGGAGAAGGAATTCACACGACAATTTTTGCAATCTAAGGATGAGTAAACATGAAAGGGGCTCTGTGCTCCTGAACGTGCGAATGCAGCAGGGCGGGGGAACAGCCCAAAAATTAAATTGGAGACAATGCCTTAGATGTTACAATCCCGTGTTTGCTTCTCGTGATGCTGGATCAAAGTCACGAGCTGAAGCTCATATCCAGGGATACCTGTTGGGGGGATGGAACTTCCATGCACCTGTGGGCTGGAATCGCCAGAAAAAGGGGATTTTAGGTCTGATTTTGCTGGCAGCACTTCCACGGGCTGTGGGATCGCTGTGGATCTGAACAGATCCTGCTTCAGCAGGGCTTGGAGAGCCCCTGCCCTCGAAGAGGTGTTTGCAGACAATTACCAGCTGCTTTAATTAACGTGGCACGTGGGGAATGGGGGCTGATGGGTTAGAGCAGCTCACCAGGGGTGGAAGGAGATGATGGGGAGTTCCCTTCCCATCCAGACCACCCTGGGATTCTGTGGTCACCCTGTTCCCAGTCTTTGTGGTTCCTGGGTGTGCAGAGGTTCGTGACTGTCACATCCAGTGCTGGGAAATGGAACTGAAATGGCACCAAACTGGTGTGTGGGCAACCTCCTCACCCCCTCTCCCACAGGAAACATCTCCCAGTGCCGCTGTGATTCCCTCCTGCCACGCTGGAATCCCCAGGAATTGCTGTTGGCAGCTCCTGGGCATGCTCAAAATGCTTCCATCCACCACGTAACCAGAGCCTGGAAATGGGGGTGTGGGGATTTGCAGGTTTGCAGCCAGAAGAGCCCGTTCTGGGGTCACTGTCAGGCAGAGCATCAGGAGGTTTGTCCTGCTCTGTGTGAGGTGAAGGCAGAAGGTTTCCCTGGAGAGGCTCCAGCCCCTCCATGGAGCGTTCACTCCGCCCCGCCCCGCTGCTGTTACGTTCCGGTGGTTAATTACTCTCTCTCTTTAAAATAATAAAACCTCATGTACTTAAAGTAATCCCAATTATTTCATTGTTCAGCCTGAGCTGAGCCCAGCCACCCCCGCTCCTGCTGGAAAGGCTGCTCCTGACAGGGAAAAATTGATGGGCATTAACGCCGTGAGCAGCAGCGTTTGAGGGGATTGAGGCTTTGGGGGGGCTGCTCTACCTGCAGCCCCCAGGTGCTTCTCCAGGACATCCCATGGATCATCAAATCCAATTCTGGGTGATGTGTGGCAGGGCCTGTTGCAATAGGACAAGGAGTGATGGTTTTAAAGCAAAAAAGGCAGATTGAGACTGGATAAAAGGAGGGAATTCTTCCCTGTGAGGGTGGGGAGGCCCTGGCACAGATTGCCCAGAGAAGCTGTGGCTGCCCCATCCCTGGAAGTGTTCCAGGCCAGGTTGGATGGGGCTTGGAGCAACCTGGGATAGTGGAAAGTGTCCCTGCCCATGGCAGGGCGTGGAACTGGGTGATTTTTAAGGTCCCTCCCCACCCAAACCATTCCAGTGTTCCGTGATGTTGCTGAAATCCAGTGCAGGGCTGGTCCGGCTCTGCTTCCAAAGACACCCCAGAGGAGCAGCTCCCGACAGGGTATTCTGGAGGGATGGAGGGCGACCCTCATCTTACAGAGGGGACCCTCAAAGCAGCTGAGCAGGATCGTGGCAGCGCTTCCATCTCCGTGTGTGCCAGAGGCACAGCGGGACCTCGGACGTGGTGGCTCAGACTCGCTCGTGCCGGGGTATATTGGTGTATTTTGATCCTTTTTCCTGCCAGTGTTATTTTAATCCGCTTTTCTCTCACATCAAACTCCTCTTTCTGCAGAACACAGAGAGGCATCGGGTTTGTGCCCTTTGTGATTGGTAGCAAAGGGCTGCGATAGCGCGTTTTTCCTTTAGAACTGGAGGTTTTATCCCTGTGATAACTTTAGCTTCGCCACAGTCATCGTTTGGGCTTCTCGACTGGCTCGGATGAGTGCAGGGAAAACGCTTCCCACGTTTATTAGAGGAAGAGAGGGCTTGGTGTTCTTAGGAAGGTTCCCACTCCCATCACCCAGGAGTTACCTGGTGGCTCAGGTGGGTTTGAACAGCTGAGTTCAAACCAAAATCACCTTCTCTCTCCATCTGAGGTGGGCTGTGGCTTTATCAGACTTCACATCAAGGTGTTGGTTGGCACCACTGCCAGGGTGGATGATTGCCAGGAGCAGAAGTCCCTGGGAGCAGCCTGGTTTTCCTGGGAGCTGCGCAGTCAGAGGGAGCCCTTTCCCTCCAAAGCCTGGGTTTCCCACCTAGAAAATAACACGTAGGGAATGGTTTTGTCAAATGAAGGAAGGATTAAGGCACAGCAAGAGCTGATTTGCCAAAGGGCGCCCGGGGAAGCGGTGATGGATCAGAGATGGAAGTGGAATCCTCGGCTCAGCCCGCGCCTGCCCCACCACCCTTTTCCTTCCCTGCTCCCTGGCTGCCCAGGTCTTATGGGATAACCAGGACTTGGATTTCCATCCTCTTAAAAGAGGCAATTTAAGGAGCTTTCCAGGGCAGCAGAGCTGCAGGTCACCTCCTCGCCGCTGAAGATGTTTTTCTCCCCCTTTCTCCATCCTCGTGCTCCTTCAGAGCCTCTTGGCTCTCCTCCTTTCCCACCGCTCAGAGCCATTCTCCCAGCTTCAAAAGGTTTCCTAATTACCCTAATGAGGTCAGGAGAGACCAAACGCTTCTGTGACTTAAAGCAGGGGTGGGAAGGGGTTGGGAGGGGGGAATATCCCGACTGGTGCCTGAACGAGGTGTCGTGGGAAGGCGGCGTCTCCCCCTCCGCACGTTCCCCCCACCCTCCCATCTCCAGCAGATTAAAAAAAAAAAGGGAAATGTGGACAGAAGGTCTCAAATGTATCAAACAGCTTTTAAAAAGAAATTCCTTTTGCCTGTCAAAAGAACAAACAGATACACCAAAAACTGTCAGAATTAGTGTTGGAGTAATTGCAGCAGCTCTCCAAGGTTAATGCTCCATTAACGAGCAGCTCTCACGCAGCTAAAAGCCAGGACGAGACAGGTTGTCAAAGGCTTCCAGGAGATTAAAGCGCCGCGTTCCCAGCCAAACTCTCCCGTGGATGTTGTTTGGGAGGGAGGGAAGGGGGGTGTTTGTGGGCTGGAAGCATCACCAGCCCTGGCGTTGGCGGAGAAACGCGACCCCGGAGCCCAGGGATGGTTTCCAGGCCTTGGCGAGGTCGCTGCCCTCGGGGCCTCACTCGGTTTTAAACACTCCAGGATTTTTTCAGCACCTTTAGGCCGAGGTTTAAGCGTGTCCTGAGGGCAGCCCCGGGGGTGTGGGATCTGTTCTGGTCACTGAGAGGAGTGGGGCCAGGGGGAGAGGGATGCTGGGGGCTGTGACACCTCAGGAATTAATCCTGCCTGAGTTTCAGCCAGCCCAGGTGATTCCTTGTGAGCCCAGCATAATTTGGAATGGCTCTGGGGCCTGATTTCATCTTCAGGCCAGTGCAAGACTCATTTAAATAGACCTTGATTGTTCTTTTGAAGAAGAAAGGAAAACCATTCCAAACTTCCAAGGGTGTGTGATCCAGCAGTGACAGACCCCGGCGGCAGCTTTGGGATCACCTTCCCGGGTGGATCTGGGTGTTCAGCACCTTCCAGCCCAGCAGTGACTGCTCCTGGATGTGGCTCTGAGCTCAGCGTTTTATGAAGCAGAGCTCAGCCCAGGACCGTCCTGCCCTGCAAAGGTGGGATTTTGGGATTGTCCTGTGGAGCTCTGGGAGTTGGACTCGGATCTCTCGTGGCTCCCTTCCAACTCTCTGGGCCCCAGATCCCTTGTGGGTCCCTTCCAACCCAGGATATTCCATGATCCTGTGATTCTAAGGTGCGTTTTGAGTGGGAAAAGGCAGTTTTGGCCACCCTCAACCATTTCCATCCCAACTTCTGTGTGAGCAATCCCCCCTCAAAAGGTGTCGGTGGCCTCCTGCTGCTCCTCGTGATTCCGTGTCCTGTGTCCAGCCTGTGGCTGTGGCTTCACCTCCTGCATCCATCACTGTAGGGATGTGTTGGAAATCCCTGCCACCACCAGGACTTGGTTCCACGGCCGCTCCATGTGGATGTGGGAGCCATTCCCACGCCCCAGTGCAGCAGCCTCGGCTGAGAAGGCTGGTGAGGGAATGGGAAAGGGAAAGGAAAATAATCCGAGTGGTGAGGCCGAGCCTGGTGAAGGGGCTGGTGGAGAGCGCGGGGGTCCCACAGTGCCAGACCTGCCTGGGGTGACCCAGGGAGCAGGGACACAACGTCCCCTGGGGCCCCTGGAAGCAGCTGCACCCCCGGAATGTGGGACTGGGGACCTGAGCCTGGGATGCAGCTCTGGCACGGTGGGATCTGCAGAATAATGGGTCAGTTTTGGGTGGTGAATGGCCGGGAGTTGACTCAAGGGAGGTGTGAGAGGCCTTTTGGAAGGAGCAGCCGTGGGCAGGGGAGACGAACAATGCCATAATTAGGGAATTAAACCTTTCCTGTGCTTCCCTTCCCCACCCTGATACAATTTGAAACGATCAGACCTGGGGTGCAGCAGGACCAGACGGGGTGAGTCGTCTGTACAAGAGCAAAACAAGCTCCTGCCCAGCCCCTGCCTCTTCATTAAGTCGATTTGCATTCCTAATCTCCATTTGCCGTTATTATTTTCCCCCTTGTGCCGAGTGCGGGAGATTTGCATAAAGTTCCTTTTTTCTTGTTTTTATTCACGCTCAAGGTCAGAGACTCGGTGAGACACTGACGAAAACAATCCCCTCCTCACCCTCCTCTAATTCTTTGCAGAAACATGTCCTGGGGATTTTAACATAACAATTGCTGGGGAAGGAGGGGGGGACCCCGCACGGAGCCCTCGGAGGAGGGACCCGAATAGAGCCCTTGGAAGGGGGGACCTGAAGGGAGCCCTTGGAGGGAGGAGACCCCAACAGAGCCCTTTCAGTGCTGGAAACGAGCTGCCCAAAGGAGAGATGCAAATCCACGGCAAGAAGGGAAGGGGGAGATGGATCTGGGGGCGGCACCAGTCGTGCCTCACCCTGCTGGAATGGGAGAGCTGGTCCAGCTCTCTCGGAGCTGTGGCTGGAGCAGAGCCTGTGCTGAACCCTCTCCGAGCTGGGAGCACCAACCCAGCACACCCAGGTCCTGTGCCTTGGCCAGGGCATGCTCTCCGTTCCTCCCACTCCGTGTGCTCACAGGGAATGCTGCTTCCCCCTTCCAGCTTATCCCGTTTCTTGTCTGGAATCCTCGGAGTTGGGGGATGCCCCTTTTGGGGATGCTTGGGGCACTCTGGGCCCTGGCAGCAGTGGGAGTGGGAGCTCCGGGATTGATTCCTGAGCTTGGGAAGGGATGGGGGTCTCTCAGAGGGAGCCCCAAATCCTCTGGTTCGTGCTGTGATGCTTCAGGATGCTCCTCACCCTTCCCAGAGGGAGCAGGGCTGGGTGATGGGGCACAGGCATCGCTCCCACCTCCAGGTGTTGGGACAAGGACAGCAGCCCCTCCCAAGGAATCCAGTTTCCCTGTGGTTGGGAGGTTAAAGGAGGAGGGGAAAACTCTCAGCCAGCTGCGGAGGGGCTCGTGTGGAGCAGCCCTTTTCCCTCCACGGAGCAGTCAGGTTCTGATTTCCTGATTTTTCCTGATTTTCCCAGCTCTGGTGCTGCATTCAGAGCTTGGGATGGGGCACAGGGGACACCTGAGCTCTGCCTGTACCCATTGGGTTCTGAACCCCTTAAAAGGGGGAAAATCCCTTTTTAGGCCCATGATATTTACAGGTTTCTGCTGGATTTGGGAAGGAGGGAGTGAGAAATTGGTTCCTTTTCATGTGCTCGAGCTGTGACAGTTTTAATGTGTCTAAACCATGTGAATCCCGGGGTTTGGGCATGTCTGAGGTTTCCTGGGGGCTGGTGAGTGACTGGATGGTGGCAGATGGTGGCTTCTGGGGGTGGTGGCCCAGCTGCTCCCGAGTGACCTGGATGGGAATGGGGAGGGATTCACTTCAGGAGCAGTGGAATGTCGGACGGCCGGGCTGATGACGGGGCTGGCAAGAGCCGGGAGCTGGGTTTTGTCTGGTGCTGCGAGCACAGAAAAATGTCTTATTTCCCAGAACTGGGAGGTGCTTTTTTCCCGAGGATGCTCCAGGGCTCTCAGCTCCCGTGATGTGAGTGTTTTCCTGCCCCTTTAATGCTTCACTAAACAGTTTGAGCTGCCGCCTCTTAATGCCCCAGCAAAGCACGGAACGCTCCGGAGCGGAAAGAGCAGCGAGGAAGGAGGGTGATGGAAAAGAGAGGGAAAGAGGCTGCCAGGAGAGACAAAACCATGGAGAAGTCACCTTTTCCCTTCCACATTCCTGGTCCTTGCTGTTGTGAAGGCAGCTGGATGCTGAGGGTCCCCCCAGCTTCTGCTGCTCCTCCAGGCAAGAGCTGGGCTTTGCTCGCCCTCTCCCTGCCCTTCCTGGGCTCTGTCCTGCACCGGGGGGCACATGGGGGGGAGAAGGTGGTCCCTGGGCCACTGGAGGGGACACTGAGGGACAGACACTTGGAGCCTGTCAGGATTCTCTGGCTCAGTCCTTGGTGAGCACGATGTGGCCAACATCCATCGGATTGGTGCCCTGCAGCCCACGCTGGTGATCCCAGCTGGGTGTGTGCTTCCCAAAGCTTGGGAGAGGCCAAGGACAGGGTGGGGGGGAAAAAAGAGAAAGATTTCGAGTTTTAACCCACCCAGGAGAAGTTTGGCTTCCTCCCGCCCTTCTCCGAGGGGAGCCGCCGGCTCTCCTGCTCTTAATTCAAGTCATTGCATCCCCTGCACTCCGTGTCCCCTCCCCGGCACCGCTTGCCCTGCAGTTTGATCCGTCAGCACCAAAGGTACCGCCTCGGGCTGCGACATCGGCATCCTCGGTCGCCATAGGAACGGGAGCCGGGGGTCCCCCGCGCCCGCTCCCCCGGGGCCCAGCTCCGGGGGCTGAGCCTCTGAAGTTGGGCTGCTCAAGGCCGGGGGGAGAGGGCTGTGCCAGCCTGGGAGGGAGCGGCAGCGGCCGCCGAGCCCCGGAGCACAAAGACAGAGGTTATTGGTGTCAAAGAACCCGCAGCTCCAGGGCTGAGCCGCGGCTACAGCTGCTCTTAGCGGAGGGGAGTCAAAACCGGGAGGAGGGAAGGGGAGAGCTTGGAGCTGGAGCCAATTATTGCCGGGGAGGTGTGGGAGGAAGAGGAGGAAGGTGATGGAGATGTCAGCGGTGGGGAGGATGAGGCTCGGGGCTCGGTTCATCACTGATCACGCAATTATTGAATATCCTGTCAGGGAAGGGATCCACAGGGATCATGGAGCTCAGCTCCTGGGGGTGTGTTGTAGGACCTGTTGCAAAAGGACAAGGGTGATGGTTTTAGACTAAAATAGGGTGGATTTGGACGAGGTATAAGGAAGAAATCTGTCCCTCTGAGGGTGGGGAGGCCCTGGCACAGGTTGCCCAGGGAAGCTGTGGCTGCCCCATCCCTGGAAGTGTCCAAGGCCAGGTTGGATGGGGCTTGGAGCAACCTGGGATACTGGAAAGTGTCCCTGCCATGGCAGGGGGGTGGCACTGGGTGATCTTTAAGGTCCTTCCCACCCAAACCACCCGGGGATTTAATTTAGAATCATTTTGATTGGAAAAGACCCTTAGGATCTGAGCCCCTGCCCACGCAGCTGCCGTCCCCGATGTTTGGGGATTCGAGCAGCCCTGGGGGTTTGAACCTTGGCTGTGGATAAGCCGAGGGCAAAGGCAGCTCCTCCCCGAGGGGACACAGCCGCGGGGCCGCTGCCGGTGGTCCCCACTCCCCACCCCCGCTGAGCGATGTTCGGAGCCGCCCAACTCCCCCGAACCACCTCTGCTTCCTAATTGCTGACAGTTATTTACTGTAAAGACAGGAGCACACGCACCACCGGCTCTGACAACTCGTGTCAAAGCCCCGCCAGAAACTATCACTTTACAGCTTTATTTATTGCCCCTTTTTTTTTCCCAAACAGATCTATTCCCTCTCCCCTCCGGGCGCCGGCGGCCGTGCTGCGCCGGGGGGCTCCCTGCCCAGACCCCTCCCCGAGCGCCCCTTTCCCGGTCCATGCCTGGCTGGGCGCTGACGGACGGGTGCAAACGGAGGCTGGCGGAGCCCCCCGCACGCCGCCGTGTTTATTTGCTGTCTCTCAGCCCCTCGATGTTCAAACATAATTGGTTCTGCTCGGCGCGGTAAACACTGATGTGTCGCATCAGCGAGCCGGAAGGGCACCTACACGCAATTAAAATAATTGGGCGCGTACCTGGCTCCGATCCCCCCCTCCCCGACGCTGTTCTGCCTTCATCTCCTCCTCTCCGTCCTTTGTTCCATCCCGTCGGCCCATCCCAGTCCTGCCGGTGCCCGTTCTCTGCCAGCGAGGGGTGAGGGGGTGCCCCGTGGAGCGGGAGGTGTCCCTTGGAGAGGGGCATCTGGCACCGCTGGCCTTGGCACAAGCGCAGGATGAGTTCTCCGATGAGGGAGATGATATTCCAGCCCAGACCCATGAAATATAATGAAGGCCCGAGGGACTGTACCAGCTCCTCAGTTAAAAATGATGCTGTTATATTTAGACAAGGTAACTGGAGGCCCCTCCGGACAGCGCCGAGTACAATTTTTTGTTTAATGATTCCATAATCTGATATAATATCGGGCCTGTAAGACATAATGAAGACCTGGGGGAGTTTACATCTTCGCAGCTTTAAAGGGTCCCTGCTCGGGGACGCGGCCAGGTGGAGGTTTGAACTTTGATGCAGTCAAACGTGTTTTTCTCTGGGTTTGTTTGACATGATTGAGGGAATCCAGCAGCCACAGGGAGAGGGAATGGAGCGAGTGCAGCCGTGCTCACACCAACCCCGCAGCCGGTGCTTGTGCTGAGGGGGGGCACCGGGAGGGTTTGGGGGGCCCAGCCGGGCTGTGCTGGGATCTGCACAGAGGTGGTAGCAGCGGTGGGGGCTTCAGGAGATCACGGTGGGCTCTGGAAGATTGATGTGGGCTTTGGGAGGTTGTGGTGGTCTTCAGGAGGAGGTTGTGGTGGTCTTTGGGGGCAGTGATGCCTCTGGAGCAGAACGGCCAAGCCCCACGGCGGGCAGGGGCAGGAGAAGGGGAGAGTGAGGGTGCTCCCACCCCAACTCAACCTCTGCTTTTGCCGACCCCTGAGATCGAGTTTTTGGTGCTTTCAGCTGTTTTGGCCCAGCCTGCGGATTCCTGCTCCTGCAGTGGAGCAGCACTGGCAGTGCCAGCAGTGCCAGGCTGGGCACAGCCATGCTCCCTCTGGCTGCTCCCACCTCTCCGAGCCCAGACCCTCTTCCCTGTGCTGTGATCCAGAGCTGAGAGCGGTTCCAAGGCTGCTGGCACCACAACTGGGAGGAACGGGGCCGGCAGAGCCTGTGCCACGCTTTGCTGAGCAGCAGATCAGAGGCTGATCACAGGGTGAGGGTCAGGATTAGGGTGAGGCTGCCACACAATGGAGTGACTTTTCCCCCAAAACACACAGTGAGACCAAACACCTCCAGGATCAGCATCACCAGTGAATCTCCCCGCCGCGTCCATTTGGGAGCAGATCCTCGGTGGACGAGCCGATGGTGACACCTCCATCGTGTCTGCTGAGTCCCACCAGTGCCGGGCTGGATGCTCCGGGACCGTTCCTGGTGTGCTCTTGTCTGGGTATCCGTGCCGGGAGATAACCTAATCCCATTTAGCCTCGGAGAGAGCCGGCAGATCCCTCCCCTGGGAGCCCGCGCACGGCGGGGGGTGGTCTGTAATGAATTCCCATCATTCCAGCACAAAGGGAGCTTACAGGAGCGCTCGCCGCAGAAAATATGAGGGTCGCTGCCCTATCATCCCTCCGAGACATCCGTCGTAGTTCAGTGATTCCCGGCTGCTGACAGGCAGCGGCCCTGGGAGGCAGAGCCGGGCCTCGCCTTCCCGGCTCTTTCCTGCCTGGAAAACGCCTTTTTCTGCCAAAAAGAAGGGGTTTAACGCCCTGCCTGGGGCTGTGCTCGCCCGTCACCCACCCGAGCAGGTGTGTGGCCCCACGGTGCCCATTCCCCTTAGCCCCGGTTTGTTATTGATCTGTATTCCAGCGGCTCCTCGGGATTCCCCGTGGGAAAATCCAGCCTCAGATCCCGGGGGAGCTGGGAGGTGCCTCAGCCCCTGGATGGAAGCCAGGGGACGATGCTGTGGTGGTCGCAGGGGGATTGTGCCTGCAGACCCCAGGGTCAGGTTTGGGGGTGTTTGAGGAGCCACCCCGGGGGTCCCTGTGACAGGGAGGCTCCAGGGAGCCGTTCCCCCTGCCAGGACCTGTTCCAGCTCCCTGCTCTCCCTCCCTTCTCACCTTTATTTATTTAATTTATTTTATTTTCCCCTCTTGGAAAACCACACGGTGGAACCTGCCCCCTCCAAGCCGGGTTTTCCTGCGGCTCCGTGGCTCGGCCGGGATGTCTCACCTCGGGAGCTGCCAATCCGTCTCTGTCAAGCTGTCAGCCCGGAGCGCGGGCCGGAGCCGCTGCAATTCAAAGTGGATTAACTCCTCNGGGATGCCGGATTTGGGGGCGCTGAGGTCTGCGGGGCTGAGGGCTACGAGGTTATGGGGTTGGGGGCTACGGGCCTGAGGGGATGCAAAACTGGGGGGATTGGGGGCTGCAGGGTTGTGGAGCTGTGGTCTGGGGGGTGGGGTTGGTTTCCCGGGTGATCAATTCTCCCAATCCAACCTGGGGTCCGGGCTGTGTCGCGTTAGCGGCCACCCGA
>VZRO01001511.1:41891-58684 GCA_013397915.1 Daphoenositta chrysoptera | reverse complement strand
AAACGGGCCTGAGGGGGGCACGGCGGGTGCGGAGCTGGGGATGCCCGGCCCTGCTGCTCCCGGGTCATTCCCATCCTGGAAGTGCAATCCCCACAGCTGGCTTCGTTTCATGACTCCAGTTGGAATTTCGATATTTCTGTGTGTTTTTTCCCCACCAAGTGTTTTTTTTTTTTTTTTTTTTTTGGGGGGGGTGGGTAGAACATCTATAATTCANCAAGAGTTTCGTTTCTGTCGTGCTTCTTTGTTCACGATTTTGAGGAACCAAAAACTGTTGGTGAGTTTGGAGCGGGAGGAATTCTGCTCTGGGAATGCTCAGGTGGTTGGGACCCTCGGGACCCCCCACCCGCCCTGTGGGGACACCCCTGGGGCTCTGAACGGGCCCGTTTGTGGGGATTCCTGTAAAAACAAAAACCAGCCATCAAACCCCCAAATTCCTCAAAGTTCTCCCAAGCCTGGCAGCGCCCGTGAGCGGCGAGGGATGAGCTCTGTGGGTGCTGCTGCCCCTGTGGCCCCTGGCTTTGGGCTGCCCCGATTTCTGGGTCAAACAGGGGGTTCTTTGTCCCCCTGCGTGATGAGTGGGGCACAGCGTGGCCTTGTCCTTGTCCCCTGGGCTGCCAGCGACCTGAGGTGGCTCCTCCAGCACGGGGTGGCTCATCCCTGCTGCCATCCCTGCGGGCACCCTCGGTGGCACCTTCTCTCCCTCGATGCCACCGGCGCAGTTGGGCGAAGTTCCCGGCGGTGTTTCGGCGCTGGGACGGGCGCGGGGCCGAGGACCCTCAGCAGCACCCACCGCCCGTCCAACCTCCTCACGTCCCTTTTTTGGGGGGGACCCACCCGTGCCCCTCGCGCCGCCCCGAAATTGGGGCGAGCCCGTCCCTTTGTGCCTTGGTGGCGGTGCCTGCGCCGCGGGCCGCCCGCGGTGCATATGGATTTTATTATCTCCCTCACATTTTTGTGGGGGATTGTAAGAGCCAGGGAATTATATATTTTTTTTTTAAATTTTTTTTTTTTTTTTGCCCATTGCGAAGTTTTTGGTTTCGGCTCCTGGTGCTCCCCCCCCCACACCCCCAGCTCGCACACTTTGAGCTTTTTTTCTTTTGTCCTCCCAAATGCCAAACATGTGTGAGGGGCCCCCCCCGGTCCGACTCCGGCATCCCGGAGATGAGGGCGGTTGGGGCGGTGGCTGGGATTTGGCACCCAAGGGTTCCCAAGGTGATGCCAACAGCCAAAAGTAGCCCCTTGGCTGCTGGTGACGGGCGTCCCGGGACCCGGCACCGGTGATGGCGTCGCCTCCATCCCCTTCGCCCCCTCGCAGACGCCGCCGAGAATTCCTCCTCGGAAAATCCACGGTGGATCGTTATTCCATATACATTTCTACATTTCTAAATCTGCTGTTGGCAGGGAAAATATTTTCGAGGAGCGGTGGGGGGAAATAAAATGGAGCGGAGGGAAGCGCGAGGGGCTGGGAGGGAAGAGCAGACAATGGCTGGTGGGTTCAGCAGGCACGTCCGCAGCGCCTGGCTCCGGGATGTGACCCAAATTTCCCCAATGTGGGAGCGCCCCGTGTGTCGCCAGCGCTCCCCGCCTGCGCCTTCGGCTCTCGGAATTCGAGGCAATTTATTAGGGGTTGCAAAGATTGAAATTGCCATTGAGTTTCCTGCTTATTCCCTTTTTGAACCCAGCGGTGGGTTTATTTTGTCTCTGGAGTTACTACAAGACCGTCTCATTCTTAAAAATGAAGGAAAAACGTATTTATGCTTTTTCTGGTTCCTCGTTTTCATTCTTTTTTTCCCCCGCTCGCCAATACCTCATTTAGAAAGGGGGAAATAAAAGGGGGTTAAAGAAAAAAGGGGAAAAGACCCAAGGTTAAAATGCCCTGTTTGAACCCACAGACCTTCTCTGCCGCTAAATATTTTTTCCTCAGGTTTATACAGCAATCTATATTTTATAAAAGACAGGAATAAATCTCATGGTCGATATGATTTGCCCAGATTAGAATAATTCTATATTTCATAATTGGGGCTAAATTAAAAATAAGTGGTACCTCGGGATGCTGCAATTTCCCTGTTCTGGGGAGAGATTTAACCACTCGCTGTGGGTTTACAAGGTTTATTTTTATTTTTAAATGCTTTCGTGAGGATGCGCTGGGAAAACGTTTGGCTGGATGGAACTCCTGGGTTATCCGGGAAAAAACACGAAGGATGATGAAGGTGGAATTATATAATAACGGGTAGTTTTGGTACCGTGTGGAAGTGTGGATTTTTGCTCCGTGGCACGAACAGGCGCTGCCGATGGTCGCTCTCCGGGCGTGGATCCCTTGGCCACGGCCAGGCCGGGCACGAGTGGATCCATTGGTCATGGATCCCATCCATGGATGGGATTTTGGGGCTCTTCCCGTGTCCGGCACCACAGGCAGGGCTCTTCCCGCCGTCACTCCATGTTTTCCGGCCGGTGCTGCGGGAGCCGCTCACCCGCAGGATTCCGGGATGGATTTGCCTTGGGAGCCAACTGGGTCGACCCGGAAATCCTGGAGTTTCCAGCAGTCCCAGCAGGTTGGAGTGTCCAGTTTGGCCCCCATTACCCCCCGTGCCACAGCAGGTTTAGGGTGGATGTCTCGGCGCGCGGCACCGCGCGGCAAAAAATCCGGGATCTGGGAAAATCTCTGTGCTATGGGGGAAAAGGTCTGTGAGAAGGAGTGACCTGTCCTCGGAAGGTCCTCTGATCCTGACCCATGGCCTCGAGGCCGTGCTGGAAACCCCTGGAAGGCCGAGGAAGGACGGAGGGTTTGGGATTTGTTCCCGTCCCCCGCTCTGCCGACAGCCGGGTGACGGGCAGGGAATCGTCATTCCCGAAGGCTGGTCGGTGTTCCTGCAGCAATCCCGCGGTCGCTGCCGTGTGCTGGATCCACGGCTGGAATGTGCAAGGTGCCGGGGGTTTTCCTCCCTCCCTTCACGGCACAGATCCCTGGCACCGGGCGGGATCGTGCCCGTGGCCTGGTTTAATGCCGAGGTCACGGCGCTGCCTCCGAACGGTTCTTTTGCTGATTTCTGTATTATTTTTCGGCGTGGTTTGTGAGCACAGCTGGGATTTCTGTTCTGCTCCTCTGCACTCCCCAATCCCGGGATCGGGAACCGGAGAAATGGTTTCTGGCAGGGGGATTTGCAGAGCCAGGTGATGCTCGGGGCTGGCGGTGACGGCAGAGCAGGACTTTGGGGGGTCCTGTGAGGGGCAAGGTGCCCGTGCCACAAGGGTGGTGGGCTTGGGGTGAAGGGGGCACGTCTTGGAGAGGATTTGGATCGTGTTCCTAATCCCGTTGGATTTTGTTCCCCTTTTTTCCTGCATTCCCATCTCCTGGAGCTGCAGCCCCGGCGCCTGCCGGTCTCTGGTGCTTTGTCCGAGAGCCCGGAGCGCGGTGGCCGTGGCCAGGACAGCCGTGGCCGTGACCGTGACCCACTGGCCACCCAAGCCAGGGCCAGCTTGCCCACCTGTGTGCCACGAGGGGCTGTGGCCAGGCCGCTGGTGGCTGCGTGTGCCACCTCTCCGTCAAGGGAGCGAAGATGATGCCACTTCTGTGTTTTCTATTTTTTCCAGGGGAATTTGGTGCTGCAGAGGGGTTGGCCGAGGGGATCCCATCCATGTCTCCATGTTGGAGTGGGGCTGGATCCCAAAACCTCGGTGTCCTGGCTCTGGCTGGGACTTTTGGGGTCACCCCGAGCCCTGTGTGTCCCCCTGTGCTCCCGCGGGCACCATACTGGGGCCCACATCAGCCTCTGAAAAAATCATGCCCCACTCCCCCCTTGGAGTGATTTAATGTGAATTTTAGCCCTGGCACTGGGGTTGTCCCTGTGTCACCATCAGGCCGAGTCCCCTCTCGGGGTGCCAGCGCGGTGCCGGCTCTTTGGGGTGTGCCAGCGCTCGGCCTCGTCCTGTGCAACCCCTGCTCTTTTAGTTTTCCTCCCTCTGCTCTCCCTTTGTGCCGAGATCACTCCCAGCCCTTCCCACCCCTCTTTTCCAGCCCGTTAAGCCGTGTTAGCAATTCCTCACCAGCCCAGGGCTGCGGCGAGCGGTTAATGGAGAGCAGACACCACCGGGCCGGCGTCGCTGACAGGATTCTCTCTCCGTGCCCGTCTCCGTCTCCGCCTGTCCCTTTCCAGGGACCGCAATTACATTCCCTGCTGGTTGCACATTTGGTATCCAAATGCCGGCCATGCGCCGCATCCTAATGCGAGGATGGGCCGGGGGCACGCGGAGCTGCCGGAGGGTCAGAGGGTCCTGGAAACCCCCCTGGATCCCGGGGTGTCCTGGTGAGGGGGGACACGCAGAGGGTGGGCAGTGGGAAGGGTGCAGGGGGGCAGAGATGCCCTCAGGTACCTCGGAAAGGTTTAAAAGTGCTGCTGTATAAAGAAAGAGACGTATTTATATACATATATATTTATATACAAATATATTTATGTATATTCTAGAAATTATATATTTATTTGTTTACGTGGGTGTTTATTCACCCCATACACACGTAAATACACTTTACACACACAGATAACCCAATGCCAAAAGCCCCCCTGCGTGGCAGTGCTGTGCCACCCCTGTGGGACATTCCCCTGGAATTCCTGCCTGGGGGCTCCGGGATGTACCTGGCTGTGGGTTTACCTGGCTCCAGCCGCAGGTCCGTCCGTCTGTCCGGCTGTGTCCGTCCCAGTGCCGCATCAGGAGCCCGCTGGAGCCGTACCTGCCTGCTCCTGACAAGGTTCAGCTGCTGGGTTGGCTGGAAAATTGCAGCAATTGTTCCTTAAATAGCTCCTCGTTCCTGATGGTGACAATTTCGGTTCTTTTGTGTTAGATATTAATCATGATTTCCGAGGCTCCGTTTTGATCCGAGCTGGTTTTCCCCACTCGGGGCAGAGATCCTGCCCTGCTTCGTTGGATTTAATGGGATTTATGGAAGGCGAGCAGCTCGGAGCGCTGTTACCTTCAGCCCCTAAGAGGAGTTTAAATTCCTTTTCCCCCTTTTCCATGACCCCAGTGCTCATCCCAATGTCTGGCCGCTTCCCTCTGCTTGGAGATCCATCCCAAAACCGGGACCAGGCCCTGTTTGGCCTCTGCAAGTGCAGGAGGAAGCGCCGCGCTCCGAGGGTCCAGGTGGGATCATTGCCTGGAATCAATGATCTTGGAGCTCTTTCCCACCCCAAATGATTCCACGATTCTCCCGAGCCGGAGAAGAGTCGGGGTGAGCTGGTGGCCGCTTTGGCTTTCTCCAGGAGAATTCCCGAGGCTTCTCTGAACCCCCTCCAAAGCCAGGGCTGGGTTTAGGGCTGTCTGTGGGTCCAGGCTCTTTGTCCCCAGCTCAACCCTTCCGTTTTTGGGGACCCCAGGGCTGTTCCCCAGGCGGGCTGGGAGCTGTGTCAGGGTGACAGCGCCCATGGGGCCGTTTGGGCGTGGGATGCACCAGGGCTGGTTTGATCCCGGCAGGAAAAGCGGGAAGGGACGAGGCTGAGAGCAGGGCAGTGGGATGGAGCCCGGACCGTGTCCCTGCTCCGTCCTGGCTTGTTCCCGGGTGGTCACAGTGTTGTTATTTATTTATTTCTCCTCCCTCGCTCCCCCTTGGCTTGTTGCTGCCGCTGTGCCTGGGCTGCTAAAGAGCTTCCCATTGTTCCGGAGCTAATTACCTCCTAATGAGGCTCCCGGCTCAAAAGCCGAGCGGAGTGGGGGCCCTGGGGGGATGCGAGGGGGCTGTGCTGGCAGGGGGGTGAGGGCAGGGCTGGGGTCACCGCCGGGGTCACCACTGGGGTCACCTGATGGCTTCGGCTGTGCCACCCCCACGGTGTGAATTGGGGTTGGCAGCGGGAGATCCACGGAGCTGCCGGCCTGGAGCTTCATCCCAAAGGGCGGCTGGGAGGTGGTTTTGCCAAAATTTTCTTGTTGAGCCCCAAACCCCGGGGAGAAATCCAAGCTCCGTGGATTTTGGCAAGGCGGGGCTGTGCTGGTGCTCGGAGCCCCAGAGCATTCCTGGCGTCTCCCTTGGGGTGACACCTCCCCGCCAGCCCTGTCTGGGACAGGTGTCACCCTTGGGGCACATCCTTCATTTTGGAAGTTGTCCTCAAACCAGGCATCCTTGAAGCTTATCCCATCCGTGTGCTGGGCAAATCCTGCTCCACTTCACCGCTTCCCTCTTTACCTTATCCCATCCTGACCTTTTATCCCATCCCTCGCCAAGAGACTGGGATGAGCCCTGATCCTTCTGGGATTCACCACTTTGGCTGGAGGGAGTGTCCAGGAGTGTCCTTGTCCCTGCTGGGACGCGGAGCAGAACTTCGGGCTCCGCATCCTGGATCCTGCTCTGCCCCTGGAGCGTCCCGCGTGTCCCTCGGGGTTGCGGCGGCTCCCGTGGCTCCTCCATGTGCCGCAGACGTGATGGGGGAAAGGAGGATCCTTCTCCAAAGGCATTGGGAAAGCCCCCACCTCCGCCCCGCTCCGATTGAAGCCGGGCTTTGTGCCCCCGCACGGGGTGGGGGGTCCCGGACTTCAGAGGGGGACGAGGCGCTCAAAGCAACAACAGTGGGGGAAATCATTCCGAAGGAGGAAAATTTACTCCGTGGAATAATAATGAAGACAAGGGAATGCGTTCCCCTTCCCTGCGCCCTTGACGGGTGCCCGGGGCAGTGAGGGGTCCAGAGTGAGCCCCTCCAAGGGCGTGGAGGTGCTGGCAGTTTTGGGATCCCCCCGTCCGGCCCAGCTTGCCCACGGATCCATCTCCGGCTGCGGCACAAAGCCCGGGATCGATGGCGCTCGGCTCTGGTGAAGCCAATCAGCGCCGGGGCAGCGAGATCCGCGCTCCCGTTCCTGCTCGGATCCATTCGACGTTTTCCTTTGGGTCATTAATGAAGGGAGAGGGATGCGGAAGCAGGGATTTAGACTCCTTTTTGCTTTTTTAATTCCTCCCCTTTTAAATTTTTCCCCTCTTCCCGTGTTTGCTTCCCAAGGCCCAGCGGGGCGGAGGAGCAGAGAGCGATGCCGCTGCTGGGAGAGGAACGGCCACGGGGCCGAGCCATGGTGGGATCCTGTGGGATGCACCTGTGCCGTGGTGGGATCCTTTGGGATACACCTGTGCCATGGTGGGATCCTTTGGGATAAACTTGTGCTGTGGTGGGATCCTTTGGGATACACCTGTGTCATGGTGGGATCCCGTGGGATACATCCCTACACTCCCTCAGCACATCAGCTCTTCCTGACCTCCCAGTTTTCTGCTTTCCTTAACATTTCCGACCTCTCCGGCCTTGTTTTGTGGGATTTTCCCGTTTTCCCTGCAGCCGTGACCTCCAGGCACACGCGGGTGTCGGTGCAAACGCCGGAGCTGCCCGTGCCAGGTGGATCCCACCAAAAACCGTCCTGGTGCTGGACCTGGAGCTGCCACTCCCCGTGGGTGCCAGCACTGGTATTCCCACCTCTGGTATTCCCACCTCCAGTATTCCCACCACCGGCATTCCCACCGCGCTGCCATGGCGTTCCCAGGATCCGCAGGGTTTTACCCCATCACTCAATATCTTATTTTTCGTTTGACTCCAGCAATGGACTTTTTGTTTCAGCTCCTTCCCTACCAGCCCCGAAAAGCCCTCAGGAATCCAACTTTGGATTTCGGATCTTTTGTGCCAAACCCGAACGTCTCCCGGCTTCGATTCCCAGCACCGCTGACTTTGGGAAAAAAGAGGAATAAATGGGCAAAGGGTTTTTTTAATGACTGGCAATGGGGAAGCCCCATTCCATCCCCTGCTTCCTCCTCCTGCTGCATCCCAGTCGCCTCCTCCATCTATTTCCTTGGCATTTGGCCGAATTTCCCTGGAAATATTTTGCTGTTTCCCCTCAATCCAACCAAGTTTCGTCGGATTTTTTTCTTTTTTCCCCCCTGCAGAAGAGGAGGAATTATCCGTCTCGGTTTATTTTTCCTTGAACATTACACGGGAGCAAAACTCACCCATGTGCTGGGAAAGAGATAAAGTGTTTAGACAGCAAATACAAATATTCCAGAGCACTCAGCCCGGCTACAGCTATTCCTGCCAGGATTCCGGGTTCCGTGCCGTGTCTTCCAGGGGGGTTTTATTTAGACTGTCTTATTTTTTTTTTTATTATTTATCAAAAACCCTATTTATATTTGCGGTAAAATAAAATCAGCCTGACCCTGTAGAGAACTCGAAAAATCCCAATTCTTTCCTTTTCCAATCCTGTTTCCACTGAGGAAAAAAAGCCCCTGGACCTCGTGCCCTGCACAAAATCCAACCGCGACGGGATTATTTCGGCGGCTGAGCTTCTCCGCAGGCGCTGGGACGGCGCCGGCTCCGTGTGTCCCTCCCAAAATCGGGATGCAGGGAAGCTCCTGCAGAGGTGGGGATGGAGCTGGGGCCCCCGGGGTCTTCCCATGGGATTTTGGGGGCGCAGGCTTCCTTCCGCACCCAAAAAGGGGTTTATTATTCTGATTTTATTTTAATATTCAAAGACCTCCTCGGGAGCATCCCGGCTGTATCCCAGTCTCCCACCAACGTCCCAGCCCCGCTGGGGACCCTGCGGGTGTCATTGTCACCCCGGTGCCGGGCGCTGGTGCCGTCAGGAGCTGAGGAAGCTCTTTCCCAGCCAGCTCGATAATCCCAATTATTATCTGGATTCTCGATCAGGGTTGCTTATTAAACTTGGCACCGCTGGCTTTGCCGTTCCGGCCGCCTGCCTCGGCAGAGGGATTTATCTCCCGCCGACGCGGGAAGGAAATTGAGTGGAAAAACGTGGGGCAGAGCCCCCCGGGACGGCGGGGGGGCCGGGGGTACCCGGCTTCCGAAGGGCCGGGAGATGCCGGGGTGGGTTGGAGGAGCTGCCCGGGCCGTGTCCGTGTGTCCGTGTGTCCGTTTCCATCCCTCCGTCCCCACCCTGCGCCGGCAGAGCGGCCCCAGCTCCGTTTTTATTCCAAGGTTATTTTGGAACGGTCGGTGTTTTTGTACGACACAGCAGCGGTTATTTTCTTTTTTTCCTGGAATCTAAAGGACCTTTTGTCAGCCCCTCTCCCCCTTCGCACCAGGAGTATCAGCTTTTTCCATATCCAGGCCTTTCCGCTGGAATTCCCTGCTTCCCATCCCACAAACCTGCCTGGTTTGCTCACTGACCCTTCTTCTCACATTGTACCCACTAATTGTGTTTTATTTTTACCCGACACGGTGCTGGAGCTGCCCGAGCCGGGGCCGATGTGCCGACCCTTCCGAAGGGGCTTTTCCCAAATTTCACCCAATTCTCAGCCCCGACCAAGCAGGGCATCCAGTGGAGTGGGATAGATGCCCCTGGGAAAAGATGTTTCCCTCCCTCCTGGTGTTCGGATGTTTCAATTTTCCCGTTGCTCTACTCTGCTTTTTCCTGCCTTTCCACCATTTTTTCTGCATTTAAAAAAACCTGTACAAACCCTGTGACTGGAATTCCCTCTCGTTGTGTGTCTGGCCGCTCTCCCGCTCCTGGGATCCCCGTTTTAGGGTGGGGGCTCTCGCCAGTCCCCTCCCCACGTTGCTGCTGGGGGATTTGGGTGAGGACTGGGTCAGCCCCAAAATCCTTTATTTAGGAAATTACCATTATCCCGAACCCTGCAAGGTTCTTCCCTCAGGANTGTCTTTCAAACCAAAACAGATCTGTGTCCATCTTGGGAGCTCTCCAGGCTCTTTCCTTGGCTTTTCCAAGATCCTTCATGCCGGGTGCTTGGGAGAACCTGCTGCCCTCTGGCTCTGGCTGAGGGACTCGGGATGGAGCCGTGGCCGTGCCAGGCTGTGCCTGTGCCTGTCCCAGTGACTGTCCCATTGTTGTGGAACCGCTGTCGGGTACGGCGCTGGCACACGGCAATTCCGGCACCGGCTCCGGCTGCAGATGCTGGTCAAAAATGGTGCTCCTGTGTGGTTTCCAACAGAGAATCCGAGCCTGTCGGGAACAGAAATGGCTTCTGGCTCCAGGCTCCGTCCGTGTCTCCGTTGGATCACCACGGGGTTTGGTTTGGCCGGAGCCGCGCGGGCGCCGAGTGCTGTGGAACACCAGGATCGTGTGCCCCGCCACGGCCCTGGCATCGCTCCTGACCCTTTGAGGTGGGGTTTAAGGCTAAACTGGGAGAGCTGGGAGCAGGTTTGGGAACAGGGATCGCCGCTGCTGCGGGATTTGTGCTCCAGGGGCAGCACCCAGCCCAACCAGTGCCGGCCTTCCTGATGCTCACTGCCGCGAGTGACCTTCACCTCGGGCCAGCTCCCGACTTCCCCTGCCTGCTCTTCCTGGCATTCCCAGCTTTCCCCTCTCCGTGGTGGCTCCTGGGGTCAGTGGCCCTCAGTTCCAGCCACCCAACCGCTGCCTCTCCCGACCCATCCCGCCACCATCTGCAGTTTTCCATTGTTCCTTGGCTCTTCCCGATGCTCTCTCCGGCGCTGGGTGATGTCCGGGGCCCGGTGCCGCAGCCGGGATCTGGACTCCAGGAAAATCTGGACTCCATTTCAAAGCTGATTAACGATAATCATAAATCATGATGTTGTCTTTTATGATAGAAAGCTTTGGATCGGGAGCAGGGACTCTCATCCTGCGAGCTGGGGGTGATCCTGGATCCAGCTTCCAGCTCATTACCCGGAGACAAATGGCTTCTCCCTCCCCCAGCCTCAGTTTCTCCGTGGGTAAGGTGAGGATCGCTGCCAGGGGCTAAATTAGGGAATTAATGCTGGTGGAGTGATTGAGAGATGGAGAAGGACGTGGCTCTCACAGCGCCGTGTCCCGCTGCACAGCGCGTCCGCCCGCGCCGGGGCCGGATGCGGGAATTTCGGCTGGGAGCAGGGATGGGGCGTCCGCAGCGAAGCTTCTTCGTATCCACAGAGCTCAGGGCTCCACGAGGAGGGACTGGAGCCCCCCAGCTCCTTCCACGCTGGTTTGGGATCCGTGTGGGGACACGGTGGCTCGGATCCATGGCTGATTCCAGCATGCATCCTGCATCCAGGTGGTTTGGCAGCTCCGGAGCCCAATTCATTCCCGGCGTGTCCCTTGCTGCCCCAAAATCACGGTGTCACCGAGCCCCCGTTCCCGTGGGAGCGGAATCCAGCTGGATGGATTTTTGTGACTTTTTTAATATTTTTCCTCAAACGTTGTAATATTTGTTCCGCCGTATAAATCACTTCCTTGCTCCGGGGGGAGGGAGGATTTATGGGCGCAGGTGGGAGGAACGCGGCTCCCGGGACCGACCTGCTGGAATGGTTTTGTGGTGATGGTCACAGCAGCCATTCCAGCCAGGGGAGAGGGCTCCAGCTGGGAATCCTGCCTGGGAATGGGATGGAATGGGAGCAGGGATGGCCGGAGGTCGGCACGTCTGCGGTGCTGCTTGGGATTTTCTCCGTGCTGGAAACTGGCACCAACAGGTCGGACCCCAAACCATCGTCAGCTGGGGGACCGCCAAAAAAAGGGGGTTCCAAAACCTTTTCCAAGTCCCTCAAAGGCCGGTTTAAATCCCGGGAAGGGCTTTCTTTCCCACTGCAGCCGTCAGTGTCACACTGGGGCCATGGGAATATCTCTGGGGACGCGGGAGTGTCGTTAGGATGATGACGGTGACCCCAGGGCGAGGGGGCCGGGGGGTGTCGGGGTGCGTGGTGAGGGTGGGGATGCTCAGCCCTGGGCAGACCCAGCCGGGGCTCTCCCTGCTCCCTGGGGGCCAGGCCGGCTCCGGGGGGGATTTTCCCAGCGCCAGCGCTGCCCGCAGCAGCACAAACGAACCAAGTAATTGGCAACATGGAAATATTTTGTGCTCATTAAGCAGTGGGAAGCGGCGGGTGAGGAAGCGGCGGGTGAGGAATCCGGGTTCTCCGGAGGGGTTCTCCAGAGCCGTGTTCTCCAGCGGCACTCCCGGGGGCCCAGGGCAGGGAGCACGGAGTGGGAACACCCCGGGATGGGGGCCTGGCGGTGGGAAGGAGGTGGAGGTGGAGATCCCGACGTTCAGGAGCTCCGTGTGTTGGGGACAAGGACAAACCAGGGCAGCAGGGCGATCCCGGCTGCTGTACCTGGGGTCACCCCCCATTTCTCCCAGTTCCCGTCAATCCCACGGATTAAAACCTGAATCATCCCATCTCAGCAGCTGCCTCGGAGCTCCCCAATGCCGGCACTGCCGATTCCCAGGAGCGGCACCGAGGGGAGCCCCGGGGGGCTCCGCGTTCCCTCCGCTGCCAGCAGTGGAATCGGGGGGCGATCCCTGAGGATCCTGTCTCTGTTTCGGGGGGTCCCGGAGGGGTCCCCCCACCATCCTCAGCCCCGAGCACTGCTGGGGCCCCGGCGCTGTCCCCGGCGCGGCGCGGGGAGCCCAGCGGTGCTGCAGGCGGGGGAAGCTTTATGGCTGTAGTTAAAGCGACTTTATGATATTGTATCTGAACAATTGCCGGCTATTATCCGGATCGATGCCGCGGGATTGAGACGCCGGTTGATAACCCAGGCAGGGCTCTAATCGCTTTTAAACCACGCAGGGTTGGTGGGGCTTTCCATAAAACCCCTCGGTGGTTTCTGTTTTAACTCCCTGCCCCTGGCTCTGGTGGGTTTTTCCCCGGGATGTCCTTTCGTGGGTGCAGGTTTGTCCCTCTCCACCCTGCCCCGGGTGGGGATCAGGATGTTGGGACCTGGTTTGGATGCTGGAATCCAGCGTTCCTGGGCTCCAGGGTGTCCAGCACTGCTGGGTCCTGCCCTGCTGAGGAGCGAGGGGCAGATTTTGGGATCCTGTTCCCACCTTTGCGTGGCTCGCAGCGACCTTGGGTGAGTCACGTCACCTCCGCGCGCTCGGTTTTCCGCAGCTGTGAAACGAGGACAATGATACCTTTCCCACCTCGCAGAGGGGTTGGGAGGCTTAATTAGTTAATGTTCGTAAAGTGCTTTGAGGATTAATTAATATTGTGACTCTAATTTTTTCCGATGGTGAAACGCCACTTAAATATCTCCGCGCTGGTTCCTTCCTCCCTGACCCTATAAAGCAAATCCACATGGGAATGCCGCTGGTCTCTGCAGGAGCCGTGTGGCCCTGTCCCTGCTGGGTGTCACCTCCCCAGTGCCGAACTGGGAGGCACTGGTGCAGGGGCACTGGTTCGGGGGTGTCCCAGAGCGTGGGGTCCAGTTCTCCATCCCGGCTCCCCAGCGTGTCCGCCTGGGCCTGATCCTCCTTGGCCAGGCTTTCCTTTCTTTTTGCTGGGAGCCATTCCTGTGTTGGGATGAAGCCGCTGTCACCTCCCTGTGACACTGCCCGGCCCTGCCCAGCCTGCTCGGGCACCTCTGGCAACCCCAGAGGGCTCGACCTCCTCGGAGGCTTCCATGGGAAACCTCTCCCAGCGAATCCCACGTTCTGTGCCTGATCCCGTCCGGAATTTTGGGGGCTGCTGGACTGGGAGGGGGCTGTGGGGCTTGGCTGGGGGGTGACCGGTCCCTGGCGGGTTGGGGACGCTGTGCTGGGCATGATCCAAAGCTCTGGGCAGCCTTTGGGGGCACAATCCTGGTTTTCCTGGTGGGAAATCACACCTGTTGGGATCACACCTGGCTGGGACACGGCTGGCAGGGGCAGCAGGGCGCGTTCCGATGTCCCCGTTCCCGTGTGCCATCAGTGGGGACGCTGACGGGCAGCTTTGGTTTCCTCCACGGTGATTTTGGTTTCCTCCACGGTGATTTCTCAGCTCTGCTCCTGCCACGCTCCCCTGCTCCGTGTGAGCACGGAGGGGACGGGGACAGCAGAGGGTCCCCGCGATGGCAGCGCCATCCCCCAGCCCCTTGGGGTGTGACACCCGGGATTAGCTCAGCTCTGGTGCTGGGAGGGTCTCAGGCCAGCACCAGTGGGGGGTTTCCTGCTGGGAGCAGCCCAGGGAAGAGCTGAGTGTGTGTCCCAGCTCTGGGTGACCCGAGAGATCCCGGCCTCTGGGAGGGATCTCCTCTTGGAGATGTGGGAATTCCGAGAGGGGCTGGTGGAGGGAGCGGGCGGGGGGACGGTCCCGGGTGGGACACGATGGAGCCCTGGGGCTGGAGAATCAGGGACATCAGGAGAATTCCCAGTTGCGGAGCACTGGAGGGAACTGGGACCCGCCATGGAGCGAGGAAGAGGAGGAGGGAGGTCTGGAGGGAGCCACCATCGTCTTCCCGGGAGCTGCTGGGTGCAGCTGGAGGAGAAGGAGCATCCAGGCCGGGAGAGGACGAGCCAGGAGGGTCCAGCCCTGGTCGATGGCTCCTGTCCCTGTCCCTGGTCAATGGCTCCTGTCCCTGGTTGTCACCAAGCTCTGGTGGTACAAAGAGAGGCACGTGCAGGGTCTCAATCCCAGCTCCTCCACGGCGTTTGGGACAGGACACACCGACGTCAGCGTCCCCACGCCCGGACCCTGCTCCGTGCCGTTAATGACATCCCGGCAATTAAACTGGAACTAATGCAACGATAAAAATAACCCTCTGTCCTTCCGCAGCGCCGCATCCCACAAGCTCAGAGGTGTTTAAAAACCCATTTAATGCCGGATTCTGGGCGTGGGGTGCCCAGGGTGGCACCGGGATCTGCATGGCCGTAATGGGGTTTTCCAGCCCTGACCCGTTCCTGGCCTTCTGCAAGGTGTGAACATCCCCAGTTCCCTCCAGTGCTGAGACTGGTTTACCAACTGCTGGGTTTTAAATAATCTAAATTACATGAATATTTTATTTTTCTTCTTTCTAGTGTTGTGGAATTCCCAGGGGTTGGTTTTCAGGCTTTTCTCCGTAATGGAGGAGCAGGAACGCGTTCTTTTAATGGTAATTGAGATTCTTGCATCATTGCAGGACTTGGGAGCTGGATGGGCTTTAAATAACAGGAGAGGGGGGGAATTCGGGTTCTGGCTCCTCGAACGGGTTTTTGAGGTTTTTTAGGTGGTTTTCCTCAATCTTGTGGAGGTTGGAGGGGCTGGAAAGCTGTGTCCCCATCCCACTGCCCTGGGAACCCTCCCCAAAGCAGGAGGTGACTTGATGGGGTGACAGGGACCTCTGGGTGTGGTGTCCTTTGGGAGACCTCTCAGGAATGGTGCTGGGGGTGACCTGTGTCGTGCACCCCATTGTTGGAGCCTCCTGCCAGCCCTTCCCCAACCCATGTGCACCCGGATGCTGGAACTGGGTCCTCCCAGGCTGAGTTTTGGGGTTTTTTTATGGCTTTGTTACCTTCTGCCCAGCAGGGTGGGCGCTCAATCCATCCCGGTGGGCACCCACCCCGTTCCCTGGTCAGGATGATCGTGGATCATGGGAAGGGTCGGTGCCCCTCCTCTGCCGTGCACCAGACCGGGGTGGTTCCGGAAGGGGCTGAGCAGGGTGAGGATGAGCAGGGGTTGGAGCGTGGCTGTGCCAGCCCTGGACATGTCACTGTGAGTCCCCAAACCCAGAGCGCCGGAGCAGCGGGGCAGAGCTGGCATTGCCACCCCTGTGCCCTCCCGAGCTGCCTTGTCCCCCGTGCCAGGCCAGGGTGGATCCCAGCCGCTGTGCTGGCAGGGCTGGTCCCCACCAAGGCCTTGTGGGGCGGTGGAAGGGGCTGCCGAGCACTTTCTGGATGGGGGAAGCGGTTTCCGGCTGCTGGGGGAAACATCTGGATCCAATTCCTGCTCCACGTGCAGCCGGCCGGGCCGGACCCGCGGCTGCCGCACGGCGTGACGGGAGAGCTCTGCTGCAGAGGGACACCCCGGGACCCTGTTCTGGGGCTGGGAGCCCCCTGCCAAGTCCCCTTCCCACTGAGAGCCCTCCTGCTACATTTCCATCCCACTGGGAGCCCCAGCACTGCATCCCCATCCAGTGGGAACCCCAGCACTGCATCCCCACCCCACTGGGAACCCCACCACTGCGTCCCCATCCAGTGGGAACCCCAGCACTGCATCTCCATCCCACTGGGAGCTCCACCACTGCATCCCCATCCCTCTGGGCGCTCCACCACTGCATCCCCATCCAGTGGGAACCCCAGCACTGCGTCCCCATCCCACTGGGAACCCCAGCATTGCATCCTTATCCTAGTGGGAGCCCCTGCACTGCATCCCCATCCCTCTGGGCGCTCCACCACTGCATCCCCATCCAGTGGGAACCCCAGCACTGCGTCCCCATCCCACTGGGAACCCCAGAATTGCATCCTTATCCTAGTGGGAGTCCGTGCACTGCATCCCCATCCCTCTGGGAGCTCCACCACTGCATCCCCATCCCACTGGGAACCCCAGCACAACATCCCCATCCCAGCAGGAGCCCCAGGACTTCATCCCCATCCAGTGGGAACCTCACCACTGCATCCGCATCCCACTGGGAGCTCCACCACTGCATCCTCATCCTAGTGGGAGTCCCTGCACTGCATGCCCATCCCATGGGGAACCCCAGCACTGCATCCCCATCCCCGTGGGACCCGTGCCATCCTGCCCTGGAGCTCCCCTTGTCCCGGTGCCACCTCTCGGGGCTGCCGGTGCCCGTCCCGGTGTGCTGCCGCCCCGGGCGGGGGCGGGGGGAGCCGCTGCCCGCCGTGCCTTTTGTCAGCCTCGGAGAAGTTGACCTTGAAGCGCGCTGGCAGAGCCCTGCAGCTTAATCGTGTTAGAGGTGTCTGACTGCGGCTCGCGCGGCTCTACCTGAGCGGCATCAGCAAGGGGGACGCGGCGGGCTCGCCGCCCCGGCTCAATAATTGATGCGTTTTTCTCAGCTCCCCCTTCCGTGAAAGGAAACCCAAGTGCTGGGGGGATGGCAGGGCTGGGATGGCAGGACTGGGATGGCAGGACTGGGAGGATAGCAGGACCAGGAGGATGGCAGGACTGGGAGGATGGCAGGGG
>VZRO01001510.1:341886-355341 GCA_013397915.1 Daphoenositta chrysoptera | reverse complement strand
CCCAACAGTTTATGTTCTTGCATGCTAATACAAGAATTTGTGAATATTAAGCATCAATTTAAAGTTGCATTGACTCCCAGGCTCTGACGTAAGCTGATAGCTTAGGCTTTCATATCTTAATGGAAAGTGATATGCAGAGGTTATTGAACAGTGCAGTTTCCAAATGATTGCCTCTGCAGCTGGCATAGGGAGATCCAGAGTGGTTATGGATGAGCTAAAATAATTAAGACATATTTCTCCTGGTGTCTACTCGGTTATTACTCACTTTTTAAGAGGCCATAATTTAGGCAAAGATTTAAGTATGACTGTGAATTACAAACAGATATTTCATATGGTCTTAATATGGCGTATGAGGCCACTTGCATTATGCAGCAGGATATGTCTGCTGTAAGCAGCAGGGATCCTGGAATCATGTTAAAGGACTGAGCCAGTCCCTCCTTTCTCACCTTTCTCTCCTCCTCAATCTATCACAGCTCAGAGCTTGCTGCTGTTTGACCAGTTCTGCTTCCCTCTTGCCTCTGGGATGTTGGCAGGAGCACAGAGGATGATGAATGCACACCTGAGTGTGGGGGGAGCTCAGACCAGCTGCAGCTGGGTTATTAATGCTTAGCAGAATAGGGTTACAGGAGAAGGAGCCCACCTGTTGTGGGGATCTTCTTAAGAATGAGATTAGACCTATTTGACCCTGAGGTACCCTGGTCTCAGAAGATTGTTTATCCTCAGGAGTAAAATGGAGTTATATGGAGGTTTTATTTCATTCCTCAGCCTTGGGAAGCATTCCTTCATTCCTGACCCTCTGGCTGTCCTGGGCACACAGCTGAGATACTCCAGCTGAGGTCTGTAAAAGTAATTTAGCCAGTAGCAAACTCGGATCCCATGAAACTGTAGTTTTTATAAAGAAATAGAATGGAAGCTGGATATTCTTCCAGAGCATCTGGCAAAATATTGCTGACAGCTTTGCTTATTCTGAAGATGTACTGGTTTAAAAAATGGCTTCACTGTAATAGAGATTTAGTGATGTGAATACAAATTTCTTGTATTAGTCTGTTTAGTGACACAGTCTTAGAAGTTCAGTCAATATTTAAATCTGACATATTCTCTTCCAAATCAAAAGAAAGAACTTATTCTCCTATAGGAAATGAAAGTAGAAAACCTGTGACCAAATTAAATTAAATTTTTACAGAAGCATTATATTTGGAGGAAATCTTGAAATACGAAAAGTAACTGTATTTAATCTGGGGAGATAAAAAGGAAATATCATTCAAGAATTGTTTCTACATATTTACTACAAATAGAAACTTTTGACTACTACAAATAGAAACTTTTTACTACTATTTACTACAAAGAAAGAAAAGATTGGCCAAAAGTTCTAGCAACAGCAACAAAGATCTAAACATCTGCAAATTACTTTGCAATTTATTTAAGATGGCCCTCTAGAAAGATTAATCCTGCCCTACAGAGCAATTCTCCACACAACCTGAATTTAGTATATCAGATAAATTTCACTCATGTGAGCAGCTCGGTTCAAGTTATTTATGCTAGGAACAACATTGAGTCCCCAATATTCACCTGGACTAATGACATTACTAAATGAATTTCCTTTATTTAAGGTTCCATTTACCTTTCAAGCATATTGTCTTTTGTGTCACAATTACTAGTCTTTATGTCTATTTTTGTATATGACTGCAGTTGAGGTTAAGCCAAGTTGACTCTCAAAGTGAAGACAGAACAATTACTGGAGAGAAGGGTGAGAAGACAGTCTGAAACTTCTTTTATCCCAAGAGAGATGCTTGTGAAAATCTTCTACAGAAACTTCCAGAAGCATTAAGATTCAGCGTCAGAATAATTCAGCTGTTCACAAGTTGCTGTTTAGATGTAATCTCTTTGTCTAAGGTTCCAGTGTAGTTTTTGGGGTTCTCAGGTGGGTTTCTGTTACCAAATGTGGGTCCCTGCTGCTGGCTGGGCTCTGGGTGCTTGAGACATCTACAGAGGACTTAGAGTATGGCACGGAAGCCAGGAGAGATCTTTGTCCTTCTGAAGCAACTATTGGAGGAGAAAATCTGAGCACAGGATCCCATTCCAGGCAAATAACATCAGTGGAGCCTAAAGAGCTGATTATCACTGCTTTACAGCAGAGACACAAATTTTAGCAGCTGAACTTCTCTCTCGGATCCATGGACTGCAGTGATGAGCTCTCCGATCAGTAAAATGGGAGCTGAGACAGGCAACTCATGGGAGAAACTTGGGTCTTGTTCAGCTGCCTAAATACAGTGTCTACTGCCATTTGAGATCCAGAAAGATTCCTATAGATTGTGGAAGTATCTCTAGCAGTGTATAATGTCTGAAATAGCACTAGGTGCCTCTGTTTACATAATAAGTTTGAGTTTATGGAGTCTAATTTGAGAGTTTACATGTAAACACTGTTTGGATTTTGAAGCTGAGTCCCTACCACCCCCATGACTGTAGATGTCCTTTCAGCACAGAATATCTTGAAGTTTTAACAGTACACCTTTTTTCCCCATTGATGTGGACATTTTCTGTCTTTTCCAGTCATCAGGACTGCACCTGTTTACAGATATTTGCCCTGTCAACAAAGATTCAACAGAGCACTGTTGGGTGCAGGTAATTGCAATTGTTTTTTACTCTCAACCTGTAGATAGATTCAGTGCTGGAGAGAAGATTCAAGGCAAACAAAATGAGGTGATAAGTTTTATCACTAAACTATTCCAAGTACTATTTGTGTCTCCTCAATCGAACTTTCAGAACTTTTCTCATATACAATATTGATGCTTTTGTTCCCTAGAAAAGCTGCAATAATTTGTTATTAAGGTGTCACGGTACTTCTAATTTTGTTTCTTCATTTTCTGTTCTCCTCTTCTTTAATTCCTTTTGCATGCTGCACTGAGAATAGATGATGAGATGAGCTGTAACTCCCTTGCAAAACTTTTTTCTTATATGCAGAGTTTCTTTTTTCGAAGCAGGACCATGTCCTCTAGCTCTAAGCCTATTTCTCCTTTCTCATTCTTAGCTTGCAAGGTCATGTGTTTAAGTATTTCAGTTGCAAGTATCAAAAGTGCTACTTGTTTGAGACAGAACTTTTTCTCCCCTCTCTCCTCTTGAAAAAAACCCACCATGACTTCAGGTATTAATGGATTAGGAAATTTCAGTGTTCTTGATTAGAGATTATAGAGATGAGAATGGCAATACCCATGCAGCCTAAAAATACATTCTGATTTTGGTATCTTGATAAGAGAAGACTTGCAGGACTGAATTTACAATATGCATATGAGAATACTGGTATTATAATTTGGATTTAGCTTAAAATTGGAGTGGTACAGGGAGGAGATGTCTTCTCTTAACTACTGGGTTTGCTACTGAGCTGTGAACACAGAATGAGGACCAAGAAAAGACTGATATGTTGTTCATTAAAACATTGATTCATGCTTGTAAGGTGCTTTGAAAAGTGAAATATTTTGATTAGACCAACTGCTATTTTTGTGGGAAAAAGACTTGTCTTCCTGGCTGTAAAGCCTTCTGTCCATTTAGCTCAGGAAATTTCATAGGGCCCACCTTCCTAGGTCTGCAGATATGTTGAACACCAGGCCCTGATTTCCCCATCCCTTTTTCATCCACATCTGTTAGCTGGGTTGAGCTGACCATGGCATCTGCTCTTCAGTGCACCTCCACAAATAATCATGTGGGAAGTTCAGATGTGACATACATGTACAAGCTTTGCCTCTAAATATTATGATTTCAATAACACCTTGACCTGAATAGTTCCTGAGCTATTATAAAGGGAACTCCAAACCATGACATCCATATTATTTTTCCTGTCATGAAAGCTTTATATCAGCCTACAAAAGTTGACTTGCTTATGTCTATATACCATTAAATCTACAACAGTGCTGTGCTAGAAAATGTGTAATGCCCAGTAAGTGCTACATTTTACTCTTGGTAGCATATGCCAACAAACAGTTTTTTTCAGGTGAAATGGCACTGCTTAAAAGAAAAGTCGCTGAGAGGATTATGTGGGTATTCAATAACTAAATCCTGAGCAAAACTAAAGAGGATGTCTATTGTCAGGAGGGTCACTGGTAAAGCTGCAATATAATTAAAATTCTTGGATTTTTAATTCTTTTTTTTTTTTTTCAAAGGACTTGATTCTGCATTTCACAATGCTATTTTAATGCCAAGGTACTTGTCTTTAATCCAATGGAGGTGCACTGATGTAATGAAGAATGATTTCCAATATTATTAATTTCTTTTATCTATTCTTTTTTTGTTATCTGGGAAGATTAGGAAACAAAATGGCAATTAATTTATAATTGATCCAGTACAAAAAGATATGCCTGCAATATAGTTTGTTATGTATTTTGAAAATAATCAGTTTAAGACATTATTAAGAACTCTAATTTGTATGTAAAAAAGACCATTACTTGTGAAATTCTGCCCCCTGACAGCAAAATTGTCACCTGCTTAAGCAAAGGCACACTTTGCTATCACTATCTTAACTTCAAAATAGTTATTCTTCATTATTCAAACAGAGGGAAATTCTTGAGCCATAAAAGACTTCCAATAAACCCTTCACCTGTAGGGAATACAAGTTAAGGCCACGTTCTCCTTCTCTAGGAAGACAAGAAATCATTCACGCTTCAAGAATGTCTGAAGCTGGCCTAAAATTTTGTGTTTAGACTCCACTTCAGAGAAATCCTGGAAAAGGGATGACACAGTGTCTTCTCCAGTCTGGAGTGATGTTACAGAAATTGTACCAAGGACCTCTGTTAATTCAGAGGAGATTTCAGTGGTCTCAGTGTGAGGGCTCAAATGCAGTATGCAAGAGAACCTGTTTGTGAAACATTTCTAGACAAATGTTTCCTTTTTAAGAAGTTAATTTGTTGGATGAATTTCAGACACATGTCCAAGATTTTAGGTAAGTACCCAAACCACCAAACTCATATGTCACTCTGGCAAAGCAATGATGTCTTCAAGTATAATCTATACTCTCAGTATTGGTGTTAGCAGCAGAATGCTGTACTTACAGGCTTGACAGCATGTTTAATATGTTTTGCTGTGCAAAAAGGTGAATGTTATTGTCTCTCATCACACAGAGACCAGAAGAGTTCCAATTATTTGGTCATAGAAAAGTAATTTTTCATTAATAAACACTAACTGATGTGTTAATGAATGAAACATATAAACTGGCTTCATCTGCTTTGAAAAGAGCAAGGATTACCTCTGTAATTTAACACTTGATTTTCTTAACTTTTGTAAGAATTACCCTATTCTTTTTCAACCCCAATATCACAGTCCTTCATTTTGTGAATGCAAAATCAATGTGTTCTGAAGACAACACGCCAAAAGCCAGGCTTATAAAAGTTTAGAACTTTTATTCAGGTACTTAACTTCAAAGTCTAAATACACTAAATAATTTCTAGTAATCAATAGAGAGATATATGTATGGAGGCAGTATTTCTTATCTGAAGTCTTTTGTAAAAAAGGAGGCAGGAACAGATCCAAAAAAGAAGCGGAAATAGATCATGTTGATCTTAACAGCGTTCTGAATTTATGAGTGAAGCAGGACTGGAAGACGAGTGTCACTCCAAAAGATCTGGGCTTATTTGATCTCAAACTAGAGGAGAGATTCATCCTGTTTATGATCTGAACTGTTTTATATCAGTAATTTATGTATGATTTGCAAAACTTCTATCTTCAGTGTCTCAGCCAAATAGTTACACTTTGAGGGAGGAGAGTGGGAAGGAGAAAGAAGGGTGTTGAATATAACCTTTGTTAATGATTTACTTTATTGCCAATAATTTTGTGTTGATGCTGCCTTTTCCTTATCTGGTTTTCACACATTTCCTTCATTGATATTCCTGCATCATTCTCAGCTGTTCTCCTTTTACTTATTTTTGAATAAGCTCTCTAAAGTCTGATTTCCTTAATCATGGTTTCTGTATTTACTAAAACCATGGGGGTTAGAAGCCTTGCATTTTTTTCATTTATTTGGATTCTTATTCCACTATTTTTTATGTTGTGCATATACAGGTTGCTACTTTAGAACCCATTCATATTGAGATTAACATTCAAATTCTTTGTAGTATTGTCAAGTACCCTATGCCTGACACTAATTATCAATGCTGTAGAACTGAATGGGAGCATCATATAAAGAAATGAAGGACAGAATTCTCCACAGAAATAATACTCTTACATTAAATATATATATATATATATGTAGAAGGTATATGGGTGAACATCCTTGGCTGGTTACCATAAAACCCTTGAAGACAACAGTATCAAATGAGTTTACACTTGCTAAATAAATGGTTTGAGGTTTCTGTATTCTGTACCAAGGATAAAAGGTACTGAGTGCTAAAGGCAGTGTGATTCCCCAATGATTCTAAAATAAGGTGTGTTGGAGAAGAGGCCCATGGTGTGAGACCGCAGCATCTTTCCAAATGGGAATCCCAGTTTCTTTTGCTGGGTGACTGTTGATGCCATTTTTCTAGAAAAAAAAAGATCAGTAAACCAGAAAATCCTCTGTTAATTTTAGACCTGTGATCCAAGGGTGGGATTTAAAACTGATCACTCAGGCCTTAATTACACATACAAGTTCCATGGTTACTATGATTAGAATCACGGCAATACATGCCACAATTTTATTTTGAAAAGGAATGGATTTTCATTTTCTTCTTGAGTTGTTTCAAGCCAAACCCTTAGAGCTACATAACACAGGCTGTCAACTGTGTTTCACTTTCCTTTAAAGTCTGCTGGTCATGAACAATTTTTTTCTTCCTCATCATTCCGGTTTGAGAGAAGCAGCAACAATTTTAAAGACAAAAAAGTTACTAAAAAGGATGCTAACTGCTACAAAGTATGAAAACAGCATGAAACTTGGGAATAGAAATTCTAAAAATAATTTAAAAATTGTAACCCTAATCATCAGCTTCCTGATGATAGCCTGATGATAGCCATCATAGCCCGATGTTTTGATCAGGCTGATCAAAATATTTCCTCTGAATTAAAAATAAAAAATAATGACTGTACTTATTAAAATAGATTTGTGAGTTGTCAGCTATTTTGACCATGTGATAATGAACAGTAAAACTGGGGACTAAACCATAACCTATTAGATGGCCAAATCTTCATGTTAATGAGTAGCTTTAGAAAACTACTTCTTAATGATATATTTAAACTCTAGAATAAACAGTTTTATTCCTTTTAATCACTATGCAATGCATGGCATTGATTGTCAGTATAAAGATATGTCAGGCCTCAGGCCATCCTTGTATATCAGTTGCCATGAATTTTGCTGAAAACATCAGTCATGAAACATTAACTTCTTAAAACAAAAATCAAACTTCACAGGCATCACAGCAGATGTGTGAACAAAGGAAATCAACAGTTGGGTTCATTAAGGTAAACCCATATGAATACACACAGAGCAATGACTCGTTCTCTTTTTTCTTTTATTTTCTTTTCACTCGCCATCCTATCCTCAAAATCAGATTCTTCTTCTCCATGTTCCTTTTGAGTGTGATCCTTAGCAATTCTACATGCTCCAAGCTTTTTCGGGTAAAAGGAGAAAAAATATTTTTTACTGGAGGAAGTTCTATAATTTCTGATCATCACAAAATGAGAGATACCATAAATGAGTCATACCCAAAGGAGATGGCAGAGCAACCCCTCCTTTGCTTGAGACTCCATTCAGACCCTGTTAGGTTCACACAGAGAATTTCTCATACCTGAAAGGTCCTTCCTTAGATTATCCACTGCAAATTACAGATTTCCCTTCAGATCCACAGGGAAAGCAAAGTCACCATTGTTTTCTCGAGTCACTCCCCTGCTCACACACAAGAAAAGTTCTCCCTGTTTTTCCAGACACTAACACTTGTGTTAGTATGCAGTGGATGTGGTCTGTCTGAATCTTGGCCCGGATTAAGCAGGTAAGGGGCAGATTGATGACTATTGTGCTACCATATTGATTTCAGCTGAAGTTTTTTGAGCTTTCTGCACTTCAGTATCTGGCATGAAGAGTGCCTTTCAGATAAACCTTCAGTTATCTTATTCCAGGAACAGTATGATAATAATAAATCTTACACATTCTTCAGTTTGTGTGTGTGTGTCAGCTTTATACCTAATGGTTTGGATGTTCACCTGAAGTTTAGCAGTATTAAATCTGCTTTGGGAGTCTTGTGCTGCCTGGGGGTGTTAAGGGATTCCCAGCACAACTGTTATTGATGCTGGAAGGGAGACTAGGCCAGTTTTGGTGACAAGCCTATAATAAAAAAGACAAATATGTTTAAGGAAAAAAATAGACGTCATGGATATTTTGACGAGTCTAATAAACATCCATTTGAATTCTATTGTAGCACTGAGCAAATTCCTGTTTTGTTCAATGTGCCTGGAAGAAAAGACATATGGGCAATATGGAAACAAAGGGTTAAGGGAGCAATATTTGGGCATTGGATGGGGAATACTTGTGTTTTTCATTTGCAGGTCAAAGTGTGTGCCTTCTAGCACAGACTCAAAGTATTGATGTCAATTTAGTGTAGATTTCATCGCTCTGTTTTGGGAGATGTTCATATTTACAAACAAATAGAGCCAGAAAAGTAAATTTAAAGTCAGTTCTGATGGACAAATAGAAGAGATGACAATCAGAAATAGCTGGAATGGTTCAGTGTTCCAAATCAAGATAGCCTGTATTTTCCTCTACTTTCATGTTTTCATTCCACTTGTCTCACTTGATTTTTCTCACATATGCTATGGAGCATGTTTGAATTGAAAAACTCCAAAGGAAATAAATCTGGAACAATTTGAAAGAGGTAATGATATAAATGTGGTCTGAATTTGTGGGTTTTGTTCTTTCATTTTATGTATCCAGTAGAATTATCAAAGTGAAATCAGATATGCAGCAGTTTAGAGAATTATACATTCAAATACAGAAGCATCTTTGAATTAGCATCTCTATTTAGACTTTTGCAGTTGCATCACAAAAACAATAAAAGTGTCTTCTCACTCCATTTGCTGGCACTTCACTTCTGGTTTATAGACTTTCCAATGGCAGATGCATGTCCTGTCAGCGTGTCTCATGTTATTGGACAATTATGGTCACTATGCATTTTAAATCTTTTCAGTTGAATTGGATCAAAAACCAACACAGCTGAGGTCATGAAGCTTTTGCAGGAATGTATTGCAATGTACCAATCGTTTTCCTAAAGAGACACAACCTGGCCTTTAGCCAGTGTCTGGAGCAAACACAGGAGTTAGCAGGGGAAGGAGAGGGCAGCATAACAAAACTTGTAGATGGTAGATTGGTAAACTTAATAAATAATAAATTTAATAAATAATAATAAAGATAAGGAAAGTTGAATTTTAAAGAGAGTATATCTCTGTAAAGGAGGACCAGGACAAGAAACATTTAATCTGGACACAAATTAGGATGTGGGACCTGATGTGATGCCTTCATGAGTGCAGGAGAAGTTGGGCAATGTAATTTTGAGGCCACTCTTGCTAACTTTTGAAAGATCATGCAATCAGGAGAGATTCATGAGGGCTGGGAGAAAGCAAATATCCTATCTTCAGGAATGTCAAGACAGAGGCCCCAGGAAACTACAGGCTAGTCATGATCACATCAGTCCCTGGGAACTTGATGAAGCAGTTAATCCTGGAAACAATTTTCAAACTCATGAGGGACAAGGTAGATGGGAGCAATCAGACTGGATTTATAAAAGGGAAATTATATTTGATCCACCTGATAGCCTTCTAAAATGAAATTTCTAGCTTAGTGGATGAGGGGAGTTCAGTGGTTTTGTAAACAAATATCTTAGTAGGACTTTGAGTACCATCTCCCATTGTATTCTCATCTGTAAACTCATGAACTAGAGGTTAGTAAACGGACAGTGAGATGGACTGAAAATTGACTGAACTTCCATGCCTGAAGTGTTGTGGTCAGCAGCACAGGGTCCTGCTGGAGGATGGTCACTCTTGGTCTTCTCAGGGGTTGATAATGTGTCCAAGCTTTTCATGAATGTCCTGGATGGTGGCACACAGGGCACTCTCAGCAAGTTTGCAGATGATAAAAAACAGAGAGGAGTGGCTGGTAGACAAGGTGGGTGTGCTGCTGTTCAGAGAGACCTACACAGGCTGGAGAAATGTGTCCATATGAAGGGAAATGTCCAGTCCTTCAGCTGGGGAGGAATAACTCCCCATACTCATAAAGTCTGAGGCCAGACTGGAAATCAGCTTTGCAGAGAAGGACCTGGGGGATCCTGCTGGAACCACAAGCTGACCCTGTGTCAGAAATGTGCCTTAGGAAAACCAGAAGCCCCCTGGGCTGCATAAAAGAGAGCATTGCCAGCAGATGAAGGGGGAGGGGGCAATCCTTCCCCTCTAATGAGTCCTGGCCAGAGCTATCTGGAGTCACAGGTGCAGTTCTGGGCACCCCAGTACAAAAGAGAAATGGGCACACTGGAGTGAGTCCCCCAGAGGGCCAGAAAGATGATTGTAGTGGATCTACAAGGAGAGGCTGAGAGATCTGTGACTGTTCAATCTGGAGGAAAAAAAGGCTCGGGGGTGGTCTCAGCAATGAGTAAATCTGATCAGGCAGTGTAAAGAATACAGCCAGTCTCAGTGGTGCCCAATTAAATAAGCAGAGGCAACGGGCACAAATTTAAATACAGAAATACAATGCAAACATAATAAAACACTTTCTTTTTTGGGGAGGTCAGACAGACACTGGAACTGGTTGATTGTCAAGATTGTCAAGTCTCCACCTCTGGTAATCACAACCTGACTGGACATTGTCCCAAGTAACTTGCCCTGATTAACCTGCTATTAGTCCAAATGTTTTGGACTATTTTATCTGCAAAGGAACCTTCCAACATCAGTTTTTCTGGGATCTTGTGATGTAATACCTTCATACATGGCAGCTTTCCCCAATTCAACTGCAAATGATACTGGATTCATTAACTAAATGGAAGATTAATTTATTACCTACTCAAAGGCTCAAGAAGCTCCCACAGAATAAAAAATATTGCAAATGGTATTTCAAATTTAGAAATTTTAAATAGCTGGTGATTGTATTTTTGAGACTGTGATTTTAATTGCCTTAGATGTTTATGAAAAATTGTCTTTGTTGATCTAAATCTGATGATTATGTTATAGCGAACAGTATTTTTTGGGAATATTTATGCATTAGTTTTTGTATCATGTACACAACTGAGGAAAATTGCTATTTGCCTCCATGAGAATTTAGTTACTTTATCAAAAATATTGTTGCTCTTCAGTTTGTTTACATGGTTTTCCTTTTTACTTCTAAATTTAACCTTGTTTACAGATACTATTCTGTAAAGTGGTCTCTAATCACTGCAGAATTAAGTAGTCACTAAGCAGCTCTTGAAATTCTAAAAATAACAGAAAAGTCACAGGAATGTGAAAAGTGATAAACTTGACTGCACTGCTCAAGCTGTGGGAGAAAAAATATGGATATTTGATATGGAACTTGCCTTTTTCTCCTCATCTTTTCACATTGTATTGATCATTAATATTTTTAGTGAAGTTTCTATACAAACAGAATATGGAGCCCTCAGCAACTTTGATTTCACAAGTGTCTTTGCAGGACTAAGCTGACTCAGTCAAGCTATCCCTACATATTAATGCTGTTTGAGTTCTATATACAACTCTTTAAAGAGAACCATTGAAAAGTTTCTCACTCCAAAATATGGCTGCAGTTTTTGTGCTGAAGAGATCCAAACAACAGCAGATTTTCTGGTGTTTAGAATTATCTAGGCACTATAAGGCAAACTAAAATAGTAGCAACATTTGGACTGTGATTGAAAACTTTGTCCTTTTTTTTAAGGGAAAAAAAAAATTACAAAATAGTTAAATTAATAAGAGTCTCGTTGTGGGCGATATCATAGATATCACCCACATTGCAGATTCATCACTCTTCAAAGTTTATCAAGGCTGTCAGCTGGGGAGTCAAATCTCAGGTTCAGTTCTCTTTATTTACTAGAAAAGGAACAAGTTTTCTGAGGCACCCAGCACTAGCCAGAATAGTGATATGGTGGTTTGGGTTTTTTCACCTTTTCTTGCTATCTGTGTGTTGTCTATAGCAAATAACGTTATTTTCCCTTTTCTCTATAAGTGAGTTGCTGCGGCTTTGTGCAGTTTTACAGGGCCCCTTGCATTGTCCATGGCAACTTTCTGCTGTATTGGTGTGGTGGATCTCGCTGCCTTCAATGTGTCTTTGCACAAATGTGCCCTTTTTAGTTTCTAGTGCCTCCCACGACAGAACAGAAGCTCGAATTCTTCAACAATGGGCAGGTGGAAAACGAGAGTGAACTTAGACTAAACTCTCATCCTCAGTACTGAAGGACAAATATTTAGTATTTGTATTCTGAGCAGAACATTTTCCCTTATGTGTTAAATGATTAAAAATGAAAAAAAAAAGGAAGATTATCTCCTCAGCATCAATGCTGAGGCATTTTTCCATTACTGTTATTAGTTTAGTAACGTTTTCATCACTGCTGATCCCAAGGTTTCAACTTAAAGATCTTTAGCATGCTTCACATATAACTTAAGGGATTAACCAAGAATTTGTAATTGATTCTGTCTTTTTGGGAACAGAATGCAGAAGAAAACTCCTGACTAAATAGCAAAATTTTCAGCATGTAAAGCTTTACAGAAAGTACTGAATCCATACTTTTATTGGAACATTTAGATTTTTAATGATTTTGGTACGGGGAACATTTTTTCTTTTACTCTCCTTGCACAGTGCTTAACAAAATATGGAGATGCTACTACATGAATAACAAATTCATAACAATAAAAAAGTGACAACGGGAAAGGCTTATGTATTATCAGTGACTGAATCTTTGTTTTCTTTTTCTTTTAATAATTTCGTACCTTAAATCTAATCTGATTTGGATATCTGGGCGATAGGGGGAGATTGTTTGTTTTATCTGGTTTGGTGGGTTTTTTGTTGGTTTTTTTGTTTTTTGTTTTTTTTTTTTTTTTTCTGCTTTCTCCTAGTTTGGAGGGGTTGCTTTTTTCTTTTTTTTTTTTTTTTTTTGTGTGGTTTGTTTTTTTAGGATTTTTGTGCATCAGGGAGCTTGGGGGCTTTTTCTTTGTTAGTTTTTGGTTTGTTTGGGTTTTTTTTGTTTTTTTTTTTTTTAATCTGGGGTAATTATCTACTTTCTCACCTGGAAAAGAATAGCAAAAGATAGTAATACAAAGAGATCAGCTGGATTTTGAATTTAAAGAAGAAAATTATTCTTGCAAGATGGAATTACAGGTCATACATTTCTGTGTGTCTAAACACTAGTCTGTTTTTTTCCCAATTGATCTAAGAAAATATATCATGTGCCTTACATCTAAAAATGTAAGGATCTTACTAATGATGTAACTTTAGGTTGAATCATTAAATAGATACTTTAAAGAACTCTAGTAAGATCC
>VZRO01001510.1:288133-333872 GCA_013397915.1 Daphoenositta chrysoptera | reverse complement strand
AAAAAAAAAAAAAGAAAGAAAGAAAAGAAAAAGAAGTTAATTTCCAAGCCATTTTTCCCAGAGCTTTCTTTCAGTGACCTAAAGACTTACTTCAGTGTTCATCTCATTATATAAGTATGACTCTATCTATTCTTCAGTATTGACCAGTGGAATTTTAAAAGTATGTATGTCAAGTGAAAGGGTGAGATTTTTCTCAACCCTTAGTGTGGGGAAGATTTCCCTAGTGTTTGACTTGTCTGTCAGCTCCCAGGAAAGCCAAGATCCTTGTGCCTGAGCAGTCAGTGTCCCGTTGGGGGACCCTTCACTGAGCAGTCCTACTCTGTTGGAGGGTAATTACACTGATTTTTTCAGGGGCACACTCCAACAGCATAAGGGGGACCCCTCAGTGGGTCTTATCACCTTGAACTTCCCAAGGGCAGACTTTGGCCTCTTTAGGAGACTGGTGGAGAGAGTCACTTGGGAGGTAGCACTGAAGGACAAAGGAAGGCTGGATGTGCTTTCAGAAGGAAATCTTAGAGGTACAGGAGCAGCATGTGCCCACAGGCCAAGAGATAAGCTAATGGGGAATAAGACCAGGCTGGTTGAACAGAGGGCTTTGCTGGTACTCAGGGAAAAAAGGAGAGTTTATGACCTTTGGAAGAAGGGACAGGAAACTCAGGACTACAGGGATGTCACGAGGTTATGGGGGGAGACAGAAGGGCCAAAGCCCAATGAGACTTTAATCTGGCTAGTGCTCTAAAAGACAATTAAAATATTTCTATAAATACATTTGCAAGAAAAAGGGGGCCAAGGAGAATCCTGATCCTATATTGGATGTGGAGGGAAGCATAGTGACCAAGGCTGAGGAAAAGACTGAGGTACTTAATTCCATTTTTGCCTCAGTATTTAATAGTAAGACAGTTGTATGTTGTGGTTATTTGGAAAAATTTCTTTACTGAGAAGGTTGTCAGGCATTGAAAATGGAATGGTTGAATCATCATCCCTGGAGGTGTGTAAAACCTGTAGATGTGCTGCTCAGGAACATGGTTTAGTGGTGGCCTTGGCAGTGCTGGGTTAGCATTAGACTCAATGATCTTAAAGGTCTTTTCCAACCTAAACAAATCTATGATTGTATGACAAGTTTTTGTGATTTACAAATAGTACAACAGTTTAAAGGATTTAAGAGGCTTTTTCAAGGAAGAACAGAGGAAAGTGGAAAATAAGTGCTTGAAAGTTTGATATTGTAAGGCTATTTTGGCATTCTATCCCTGCGCTTTATTTTGTGAGCTTTTTGATCATTGTCTGAGTGTGAAGCCTTTGTTTTCCTGAAAAAATTGTCACATAAATATAGGTATTAGAGATGAAATAAGCCTCTTAGATCATTTCATCACTTTCCTGGTCTGGCTGAGATGGAGTTCATTTCCCCACAGTGTTTTGGCTGCTGCTGAGCAGGGCTGGCACAGCATCAGCTCTTTCTCTCCACATTTTCCCCCCAACAAGGAGCTGAGAGTGGGCAAGGGGACATAACTGGGCCAGCTGACCCAAATTAACCAGAGAGCTATTCTATAGCATGTGATGTCAGCCAAGATATAGAAGCTAAGAAAAGGAGGAGGAAGTGAGGCATTTCTTATTTACAGTGTTTGCCTTCTGGAACACCTCAACCACTGTACATGTTGAAGCCCTGCTTCCTGAGAAGAGGCTGAACATCTCTCGCTGATGGGAAGTAGAGAGCAAAACTTTTTTATTCTCTTTGCTCCTGCACACACAAACCTTCTCTTTTGCTTTAGTGAACTGCTTTAGTTCAACCTGCAAGTTTTTTTCCATCTTATTTTCTCTCCCCTATCTAGCTGGGAAGTGGAAGGGTTAAGTGGCTTGGTGGGCACCTGGTGGGAACTTCTTTAAAAAGGCCATAGTGGGTTGACCCTGACTGGATGCCAGGCACCCACCAAAGCTCCTCTCTCACTCCCCACCCCAGCTGGACAGGGCAGAGGAAATATAACAAAGGGCTCATGAGTTGAGATAAGGACAGAAAGATCACTCAGCAAATACTATCACAGGAAAAATAGACTCTAAATTGGAGATAGTAATTGAATTCATTGCTAACAAAATCAGAGCAGGATAATGAAAAGTAAAAAAAGACCTTAAAAACATCTTCCCCCCACTCCTCCCTCCTTCACAGTTCTACCTCCTCCCCCAGCATCTCAGGGAGACAGGGAGTGGGGGTTTCCAGTTCATCACACGTTGCCACAGGGCAGGGAGAGGAGTCCTTCCCCTGCTCCAGCATGTGGTCCTTCCAGTGGAAGACAGCTCTCCAGGAATTTCTCCAATGAGAGTTCATCCCTCAGTTGACAGTTCTCCACAAAGGTCTCCAGCATGGGTCACTCTTCCATGTGAGTCCTTCCATCACTCTTCCATGTTCAGTCCTTCAAGAACAGGCTGCTCCAGCATGGGTCCCCCACAGTGTCACAAGTCCTACCAGGAAACCTGTTCCAGTGAGGGCTCCTCTCTCCGTGGATCTGTAGATCCCTGCCCTTCTCCAGCAGAGGCCTCCCAGAGGTTCACAGCCTCCTCTCAGGCATCCACCTGCTCTGGGGTGGGATTTTTCACAAGCAGCAGGTAGATCTTTTCTTCCCTGTGGACCTCCGTGGACTGCAGGGGGACAGCTGCTTCACCATGGTCTTCACCATGGGCTGCAGGGGAATCTCTGCCCCAATGCCTGGAGCACTTCCCCCCCACCACTTCTGCACTGACCTTGGTGTCTGCACAGTTGTTCCTCTCACACGTTCTCACCCTGCTCTTCTCTGGGTGCAATTACATCTGCACAATACCTTTATTTTTTCTTAAATATGTTATCACGGAGGCATTGCCATCATTTCTACTTGCCCTGTCCTTGGCCAGTGGCACATCTGTCTTGGAGCTGCCTGGGATTGGCTCTGCTGGACAAGGGGGATGCTTCTGGCATCCTCTCACAGAAGTTACCCCTTAGCTCCCCTGCTACCAAAACCTGGCCATGCAAACCCAATACACCTTGTAAGTGCAAGAACATTTCCTATGGTAAATTATCAAGTGCAGGCCTAGAGAGAAAACAAATCAATTTCGTAAAAACACCAAAACTCCCTCCTTACAAATGTTTCAACAATAATTTTTATTTTGAATCAGAAGAACATTCAAAATTCATGACAGAACTAAGAAGACAGACTAAAGTATCACCAGTGTGAAAACTCATTGGGAATTTGGAAAACTCGAATTCCTATTTCTGACAAAAGAAGGATTTAAACATACCTATCTCACACCCTGGCCAAATAAGAAGACTGCTAACAATCCTAAATAAATACATCTCTCTTAGAAGACTTCTACTTAATAAAAGAATCTATGATTTAAGATTTTCTTCATTTCTGGTTTAATTTTACCAACATTAATTTCTACCTGGTCTTATTTAAACTTGGTTATAAACTAAGACCACCTTAAATAATTTCTTTCTATCCTTGGTGTTTATAGCCTTCAAATGTACGTAGACAGTTAACATCTCCCTTCCCCCTTTCCCCCTCCAGTCATTGCTTAGCAAGTTATACATATTTATTTCTTTTAATCTTTCACCGTAAGTCAATCCTTTCAACCCCTCAATAATTTATGTTGCTTTTCCTTGAATTTCCTCCAATGTGTCAAGATTTTTTCTAATACTGTGAGGCCCTGCATACTTTATTCTAGACATATACTCAACTGTTTACATGAGGAGTGATAGAATATCAGTAGCTTATGTTTGCTGCTTTCTTTAATTTGAATGTTTGGTGTCTGGGTTTTTTTAGAATATCATAAACAATTCTTGTTATTTCTCTACTTAAGAGTGAGTTTCCATACCACATATATGTTCCTATACATATAATGGTCATATGAAAATGATTTCACACCATGTCCTCCTGAAAGATCACCTGACATCAAAAATCTGGTAAACAAATCAAAGCTAAAAACAGCTGTAACATCTCCAAATCCAGAACTTCCCTCTGCACGTTTCGGGTCTTACAAGCATTCAAAGAGGGGCTCAAGTTAATATGGCTTAACAGTTTCCAGTCTTGGAAGGTGGTATGCACACAAAGCAATCTGGGACCTACCAAACATAACAAAATATTCTCTACAGAAAATGCGTTATGCAAGGGATTTAAGGCAGTGCTTGATTTCACAAGGCAGTTTTTCAAGTTGATGTTGATGCTGGTTCTGATGGAATGTAATTCCTTCAAATCTAGAAGACTCGCCAGACCTTGGGGAGATTTACCAAAGGAGTTTAGGATCAAAACAAGATCAGGGTCTTCTTCAAAAAGAGCTGACAGTGCTGCTGAAGTACTGTGGGACGTGGTCCTTGTGAGTGACCATGTCTTCAGCTGGGGAGATCTCTGGAGAGCCTTAATCCACTCTCAGGTGACAAGACACTTAAGAAATACTGCAGTATGAGAAACCAGCCAAAGAGATAATTATTAGGGTCTAGCTGAGTGTGTTGGTTGTGTTTGAATTGCAAGTGCAAACATTACCTCAATGGTTAATGCTAATTAGAAATCAAAGTTGTGCAGGATCAAGGGCGTACCAGAATGAACAGCAGGAAATGAGAATTTGTTCCCACTTTCAGCGTCTTTATAGATGTCATTGTTCCTAAGAGTCATTTAGTGGTATTCATCATTATATTAAGTAAATGGTATGATTAAAAAGAGATTCAACATGTATAAATATATCATCTAATCAACTGCTCGGCATCTCTGTTATCTCTTAAACAGTATTATCATTCTCAGCTGCACAAAGCTCTCAACAGCAAAATGCTTATTGTTTCTTTGGTAAATTGATGTGAAAATACATATATCTTGGATGCTTTGGGAAAAGCATGGTATAATCCACCGTAAAACTTCATTTCAATTATTTAGAAAAGTTTTGTTTTGAGTTTTACTCTTCAATTTTAAACTACTTATGGGTATAAGTCATCTGACATTTCAAACTATAATGGATATGTACAATTTTTGATTTGTAAATTATTGAAAGTAAATTATTAATTTAGAGGGAAAAAAGAGAGATTTTTACAATCATTCTTTCCACCCAAACTATTACAATTTTTTTCCCAAAATACTTAAAATTATTTTTTGTTCATGGTATTGGGCAATAATGAACAGATATTGAATAAAAATTTGCTTTGCACACTTGAATGCAGAAAGAAAATAATCTACTGCCATTAGAGAGCCTCTTATTTTGCAATTATCCATAAATCTTCTGTATTTGTTTTTCTACCACACAAAATTGTCCATGTTCTCTAAACAGACACCAGTTTCCTTTGGTGGAATGTTTATTTTGATTTTTTCAGACTTAAGATTTCTCTTTTTTGCTGTTTGTGTATTTACCCAATGATTAGATTTTAGTGGACTATTTTGCAGCATTTAATGATTCTTTTATTTTTCTGCAGTTCGTAGCATATGACCATAGAATAGTTTGGGTATGAGGGGACCTTTAAAGGTCCAACCACCTTGCCATGCACAGGGACACTTGCAACTAGATCAGGTTGTTCAGAAGCCCATCTGAGCTGACCATGAATGTTTCCTGGGAGGGGGCATTTATCACATTTATCTGGGCAAATTATTCCAGTGTTTCATTGTCCTCATTTTAATTTTTTTTTTTTTTTTTTTTTTTTTTTTTTTTTTTTTTTTTTTTTTTTTTTTTCTAATCTAATTCTACCCTATTTGGTTAAAAACCATCACCCATGTCCTAGTGCTAACAAGCCCTACTAAAAAACGCCTGGCTTCCATAGCTTTTCAGATATGGTGAGTGGTTTGGCATGAGAGAATGTTTTCTTAATTTTCTCTCTGTCCTTCTATTCATTATGTTTCCATTATAGCAAGATGCTGTATTCCAATATTTTTTATTTCTTACTTTTAGGACATTCAAAATACACTTCCATAATGCAATTGTCCTTCTTTTTGTATAGTGACACCACTCCTAATTTAGTCCAATCACATTTTATTGTTTTACTGCCACATCATTCTCCTAAGGCAGTTTAATAGATCTACAGCCCACACATAAATATGCCTGATATTGATAGCTGTGATGCTCTGCCATCCATCCCATCTATACTCCAATTTCCTCCTTGAAGTTATATCTAACCTTGCTTTTTCACCCTCTGAGTATGTTCATTTATGCATTTAATCTATTCCTCTAGCAAGTTTACTGACTAGAGAAATTTTTCATTTATGCATGAAAATACCTTTGTAAACCTTTTTATCATACTTACAGGACACTTTACATTTTAGAGGATTTTAGATAGTAACTAATTAATCAAAGATGTCTCCATAGAACAGAAAATAAAATTTGAGTATCTCAATTTTAAAAAGACAAAACTGAACAGAGAGATTTAGGTGAGTTGCTCAAGGTAACATTGAAAATTAATGGAAGATTCAAAATGATGACTCAATATTTCACACACCACACTTCTTTGTTCAAACATTTGAACACTTCTTTGTCCGACATTTCCTCACTGTGCTTTGATTTCAACACACCTACAAGAACTTTCTTACAATTTGTCACATGGCCCTGAAACATATACAATGATTTTTCTCCTTGTCAAATAATGTTAGCATTGTCAATCTACAGAAAACAAAGCTTTATGTTGTTGGAAAAAAGAATTTGCTGATCTCCTTGTGAGAATCAGAAAATTTATACACAGGTGCGACAGACCTCAATATGTTTGACCTAAAATCTTTGGCATATGTAATATGTTACATATATTTTCTCTTTTAGAATTCATATTTTTGTGCACATAAATTTCTTAAGGATACAAAAATTTAACTGATGGCTTTTTCACAAAAATAGCCTTCTTCAAACAAGTGTGATAAGTGTGATGTTCTTCAGAAGACACGTATCAGTTCAAGATCTGCAAGGGAGGAAAATATATCGGTGTGTCCATAACATCAGCACATAAGAAAGGCAGTATGTCCCTGCTCTCAAGAACTGAAGCCCTCTTGCTGATAACTCTTCCTGCCAGTTAGTGAAGAATAAGAACATAGGAATACCTTACCCAATCCAATATTCTCTATCTAGCAATGGTCATCTGAGAAACAGGAAAATGCATTGGAGTCTGGCCCCAGAAAGACTTCATTCTGTTAAGATTTCATTGATCTCTCAAGACTGGGGATTATAACCGCTCTCAAAGCATTTTGTTTTTTTTAGCATTAAATGTAATAGTATAAACCCCAAGCAATTATTTTTTTCCTAAGCCTGTGTTTACACTTAAAACTGTTTTCAGGGAGGACTGTGACCATCTTAAATCAAGGTTCTAAGGGGAGAAAAAACCCATATCCTAAGAAAAATAAATCCCATTTGAACTTGTTTAACTGAGTAAGGAAACACTTGGATAAAAGTGTTTCCCTGCTGGTGCACATTCCTTATCTAGTACTGGGTTCAAATACTGAATTGAAATTGAAGTGCAGAAGTGTAATGGCAAACTGAACCTGAACAGGTGTCATGGACAGCTTCTTTCCGGGCAGAGAATGTTCCTGAAGGGCTCCACTGAAATAAAAGTTATCCCTTCTTTTTTTGTTTTCCACCCTAAAGAAAGGAGGACACGAAGTGGAACAGCGCACACATTTCTTGTTCTGATGCAGTATTTGCAAAAGGCCAAACTCTGCATCCTTGTGCAGCAGGCACAAAGCATTCATCCTTCCTGCCAGTACAGGCGTAGGATTTGGCATTCTGTGGCAAAGTTTTACCCCAACTAAATAGGATGCACATGAAAAATATGACATTTAAATCACCTCGTTTCAAGGAATAAGCTTTTGTTTTGGTTTTGTGAGAAGATCAAACCTTTGTCTTTGTTTTGTGAGAAGACATACACTTCAGATGACTTCTCTGTAGTGTTTGAATTCATCTATGTCTCATGGAAGAAATTTCCAGGCATATGAAAGGCATAAGGGTGGCTGGGAACAGTCAGCACAGGTTTTGACACAGTATGCCATAACAATTTTATGATGAATTATGGCTAAGATAAGAAGACCATAAGCTGGGTGGAAAACCGACTGGTTTTTGCTCAATGTTTTGTGGTTAGAGGCAACCCAGGGTTCTGAGCCTCACAGCTCTGCAGCACCACATCAGCCCTGCTCGCTGTGGTTCATGGAGACTGCCCAGTTGGATTATTTAGAAACTTTGGACATACTGGGCATGAAGTGAGAACATAATTCCTCCTGAGCTCTGTATTGACTACATATATTTGGAGTACCAGATATCTGTTTACTCTTCAAAACCTGATGAGAAATTAACCAAGAGTTAACATCTGTTCTCTATCAGAAGAGAATTACAGCCATTGCTATATTTAGATGCTGAGGTGGGCAACAAGCAAAAAATATATTCTGTAGAAAAGCCATGAAGCAGCAAAGGGTGATTCAGTCTCAGAGTTCTCTCTGAGGCACCCTAATCAAACCTGTAGGAAAGAAAAGGTCTCTGTATGTCTTTATAACTGTGAAGAAAATCACTGTGTGATCTGATAGCTCATAATCTCGTTGTGGAAAGATGGCTTTATTAATGAATGCATTGTATTTTAGTCACACACTAAATTTTTTAGGCAATTAACCACTAGGTAAAAAAAAAAGGAAATTAAAAGCAATTGCCTTATTTTTGTTTGCATGTGATTAACTGAAAAGATGATATAGTATACAGTATATTAAAAAAAGTATCCTATGAATATTTACCAGGCATACTTAATCAACTGAGAATACATGCAGTCAATGAATCAGTCATTTTCTGAGACCTTAGGTACTCCTAGAATAATGTACTGAAGCAGACTGAACTATTGAGATGTTCTCTTGGGTCAATTACCAATTTATCATAAAATGCTAGAGTCTTCATGTTTACAATAGACAGCAAACTTGAAACCAAATTTTACAGTCTGTTAAGTATAGAAAACAAATTTAGAAATGTCCTGAACAGGATGGCTGTATAGATACCATGGGCAATAAAGATTTTCTTACAACCTGGAACACAAAACACTCACCACATTCACACACGGAATCATAAAGCCCTAAAGGATCCTGAGTTGGAAGGGACCCTCAAGGATCATCGAGTCCAGCTCCTGGCCCTGAACATGACTAACCCTAAAACTGAATTCTCTGCTGATTCGTGTACTAGACCATAATGTTTTCCAAAAGCTTCTGTGATCTCCTGAGTGTTTGCCACTATCCAATTTCCTATGTCTACCACAGGAAATGCTGGTAGATATTATGTGACCTGTAAATTCTAAATCTTTCCAGTGAGTTAGATTCATGATCCTCATCAAGGTACTTGAACTTAAGAGTGTAATAGCTGGTAAAAGCACAATTGAGTATGGTTCAGTGAAAGGAAGGTAAATATAAGTAAGATCAGAGAATTGTCACTTCTCAACAGGATGCTGCAAAAACAGATGAGGCCCTACAGAAGTTAAAACAATCCTCAGATGTTCAAATATATTCTAGCTTTTAATAGCAGTTATAGGTAATTATGTAATAGTAACATGATAGATCTTCATATTACAATTTGCTTAATCTTTGACTTTGCATTCACCATCAGCTGGGTTTAAGCAGCTAGTGAAGTCAGTGAAGTTCCAGCTCTGACAGCTTTGGATGAGACACGGTTCTCTCATCTTAACAAATCTTTAACTCAACTCATCAAGACAGCTTCCAGCTCCCTTCCCACTGCTGAACCCTTTATTAACATATGAGCAGTTTTTGTTAGAGCATTATCTTGTGTGCCTTAGTTTCCTTGTGCTGTCAGCAATAGCTATACCTTTATAGCACAGCTGCATAATATGACCGATGGGTTAAAGACCAAATTTATTAAACTGAGAGATAAAGGACTTGCCCCAGTGAGGACTTGCCTGGAGTAACAATGAAAATTGATGCCTTTCAGTCATAGTGTTGATATATACATACGCACACTTAAAGCTTTTAATCATAAATACCCTTCGGTCCTGCTTTATGACAATGAATTTCAAAATTGTATGTTTTCCTTTAGAGCTAGCATTCTAAACTGGAGCTGAAGTAAAAGGCTGAGGAAGAGAGTTACAAAAAAGAAAGAATTATCCTTTTATGATGAACTAGCTAAGAAGCAAAGAGCTGCTTCTATTATCAGATTGTACCATCACAGGTGCATAATAATTTCCATTGCTTTCAGCTTCAAGCACTGAGAAAGCTTGAAGTTCATACATGAGCTCAAAAGTGTACATTTTACAAGATTGCAGTAGTATTCTCCCATGCTGAGGTACAAACGAAACATGCAGTCAATCAAAAACTACAAAAAAATTAAATAAGAGCCTACTTAGAAGCACATTATCATTTATACTACCTGCAGTCAGGTGCACTTTTTACAATTACTACACATAATGAAATCAGTACAGTATCAGTACCTGAATTCTGACATCCAGAAAGACCTTTCCTAATTTTCATTTGCCTCAGAATATTTTGTTTCTACAATATTACCAGTTACAGATATCTCTTGAGAAAATTGGATGTATTGGTAGGAATCCTTTGATAAAAGGGTATTTGCAGAAAAAAAAAAAGATTAGGAGATAGCAAAATTCCCATGGGAACTTCAGAATTTGCTTTATGAATTCAGAAAGAAAATTAAATTTAATGAGACTTAGCTGCTGAAAAGCCAGGTAGCAATAAAATTCCATTATCTTTGTGAAAGCTTTCTCAAGTCATAGAATCACTGAAAGACAGGGCTAAAAAGGAATTCAAGGGATCATCCAGGGAAGACAGACCCAAGGCAAGATAAATTATTGCTGTGTCTTTTGGATAAGTGCTTTTAAGCTTCCTGTAAAAGACATCTAAGGATGGAAACAGAACAAATTTCTAAGGCAATTAATATTAGTATTAAAATATTTTTTTCCTCGTGTCCAGTCTAAATTTTTTCCACACTCCTTATCTTAGCCTCCATAGATTTTAAGCAGAGGTTATTTCTTCTTTTATTTCAACACTTTGCTGCCATAAATCACAGTCAAATTTTTTGGTAGATGCAACAAAAATAGTTAGATTTTTTTTTTCTGTTTTGTTGCTCCTGTGTTTTCTAGATCTTTCTTTTTGCTTTTCTCTTCATTTAGATCAACGTACTGAAGTGCAGTGTTGGACACCAGCTCGTGCTCAGGCTGAAGTGTTCTCAGTGCTTGGTGTGTGTCTTGGTTTGAAAACAAACCAGTGGGAGACTGCAAGTCAGACTAAAAATTCAAAAGGAAAACCAAAAAAAAAAATTAAGATAAGTGAGATAATAACAAGGAAAAGCACTGACAAAGTCAGATACAACCTGACACCCTGTTAGAGTGGTGGTAGCAGTCCAAACGAAGCAGCTCAGCTGAAGCGGCGATTCCGTGGAAGATCCCGTCTCCAGCCGAAGGTCCAGTGGTATCTCCCGTCCTCCAGGAAACCAGCAGACAGGGCTCCTTGTGGTGTTTGCAATCTCAGTTTATATCCAGGATGGAATGCTTGTCTCCTCCCTCTGGGCGGGGCATCTCACAATGGGTTGATGTAATTTTGTCAGTCATGTGGTAAGGCCATTAACAGAATATTGTCTGGAATGGGTTATCTATGAGTCATGTGGTAAAACTCATTAGCAGAAGATAGTCCGGAGGGAGGAGACAAGCAACACCACCCACCTGGTGTCAACAGTTCATGTAGATGGTAATAGAATACACTGTAACCCAGGACAGTGTGGTTTATGCACTGAGTTTAAGCTTCCTGACCCTTGCTGGAAATCAGAGCTGTGCTGTAGTTTATAAATGTTAATAGAGAATTCACTGCCTGCTGTCATATGATGATGGCTTCCTTCTTATAGCCTTCAGATGTTCCTTGAAGATCTGCTGACTAATTAGCCATTCTACATCCTCTATCTGCCCTTGTTTTCTGCCTGAAAATAGAATGCCAAATCTTCTCCTGCCATTATTTTTCCCCCAGGTTATTTCTTCAATTTGAAAAGGTAACTTTTGATTATAGTTTTACCTTATACACACTCAGAGTCCCTCTCAACTTTTTCTAGCTGCCTAATCAGTAAGTAGGCTTGCATTATGATCCAAGTTGTTAATCCTGGTACTGAACATGGCAGCATTAGAACAGACCCTTGAGAAACCCAGTCAAGACTGATGTTAAGTCTGATATTGTCTGATTTATTCCATTTGTCCTACGTGGTCTCTGAGAGAGACCAAGACCACAAAACCAGGCTTGCTTGCTGATGTTATGCTCCTCCTGGAGCTGAGTTTACAAATTTCTTTCACAGCACAGAGATGTGGATGGATGCACTCACCAGCTGCCTTCACTTGTTCATCAAAGTTCTCCATTCTGCCACAGACCTCTCCTGTTTAATCAGCTCCACTTTTCCTGGGGGGAATGAACACAAAGCACGTGTATCTTCTTTAAAAAATGAATATACTATCATCAGTTTTTTTCACATGGATGTTTTATCCACCAAGGTGCTGGATGGTCTGTGGTGATTCCAGATGCTCCCTTTGAACTTTTCTTTTTTCTGAAGAAAGTAACCTAGTTTTTTTGGTTATTTTTTTGTGAGAGCACAAGATATATTTAGTTGGTAACTGCATATAATTTGTTTAAACAGAGGAAACAACTGTCTTTCAGATTAATCCCCTTAACAGCATAGATTTAAAAAAAAAAATAATATCTGTCTAGACTTTACCTCTGAGCACTGTTCTGTTCCTCTAATCACCACTTTTGCCATGGTCTGGTGAAAGTAAGACAAAATCAATTAATTATTACCTTCATCATTGTAAAATGCTCATACGGGGTGACAGGAAAAAAAAAAACATGCTAAATTTAATTCTGGTGTAAATGTTTCTTTTCAGGAGATGAAGAAGATGTTCTTTGGACTGATTTTTTCATTTTATATTCTAGGTATTTTAAAGATATTTTTTCTTTGTCAAAGAAAGAAGCAGGTGTGTCTTGTCAAAAGTGGTCCTAAATTTTAGGTTTGGTATGTTTTATTTGGTTATTTATTCAGCATAAGGACCCGTTAACCCAGCAAAATGTCCAGGCTGTTTTATTGATTGTAATACTGGAAACATTAACTTCTGTGTGAATAAGGAAGAAGGTATTAATTAATTATCAAATATACAAGGTAGTTTTTAATGTATTTTCTTCATAAAGACAGATCATCCTTTCTAAGTTGAAACCCTTTTAAGTTTAATACTGTAAATTTCTCAAGGTCAAAAGGTTCAATACCAAGATGAGCTCAGTAATGTTTAAAAAATTACTTTGAAAAACAAGCGGAATAGTAATTTTTACTTTAGATTAAATTTGAATATTTAGGCTTATTTTTTAATCTAGAGAAATAATTTTCAAAATTGATTTTAGATAATATGTACCAAACAGTAAAATAACTCTATGAACCTATTTCAAATTTGTCCATAGAAACTTCCTCAGGAAATGTCCTTCGTACCAATTCAGTTGTTAACCCTTTGGTGAATTTACAGCGGGCATAAATGTGGTGGGCTTGTAATGTAAATATTTAAAGCAGCAAGTTGACTAGAGAAAACAATATTAAAGTTTAGTTCTTACAGTCTACACGGCACAAAATAAATATTTGGAAAAGCAAAAATACTGTAGTCAGTATTGTGGGCTGATATTCAGATCCAGGAGGTTGACGGATGTTACACTGTCTGTGTTTATATTCCTTAATCTCCAGTTTCAAGTTATGAAAACAGACAGGTTAGAGATGGGGTTGTAATAGATCATTTAGGTGACCTGTTTTTAAACAATATGTTGATTCTTCGGATATCACGTAGCACAGTAACTCTCTTGAGTGGCAGTTGATTATTACCTGAAACAAAATTTTAAAAATGTCTGGCATTTTGTTTGAATCTGATTGTCCTTGAATGGAGCATTATTCTCAAGCATATACCCTGTTCTGTCCATGGGGAAAGTAACCAGCAGTGCATAAGCTGAAACAGATTTTGATAATGCTGACACTGATAAGGAGGTCACTATTTAAAGTAAGTAAATTTAAAGGCCTCAAAATTATAAGGGGAAATGATTAGTTTCAGAGGCTTAGAAAGAAGACAGAAGGCAAGTGAGAGCTGGAGGAACAGTAATTACAGTGAAGAGATTTAGGAGCAGGAAGAGGCAGAGCATATCCCTGATGCATGGGAAAGGTGCTACAAGCTGAGGAGACCCTGGGCTTCTAAGAGATCTTTTACACATCTTAAAGAAAATGGAGGACCACTGGATTAAATCAGGGCAGAAGAGAATATAATTCTGTGATATCTGAAGTAATCCAATTTCTTGTGATTTGTCATGTTTTTACGTTGTATACTTCAAAGTCTGTAAGTTTCCTGGGACTTAAACTGTCATTGGGTACCCAGCTCAAGCAGTCCCTGACTAGTTCAAATTATTAAGATAGATGTAGCTAGAGAATCTTTAAATTGTAGCTCTACATGGGTGCAGCACTCTCAGTTAACATGCTTTTCTTCCATCTTTACATCATAATATTTGGGGCATAGCTCTGAGTCAACTTTTTTACATTAATTATGTAAGTCTCCAGTAGCTTAGGAGATAAGCTTCAATATTGTGCTGTGCTATAAATGTTTAATAAGTCACAAGTGAAAAATACATTATTTTCAGAAATGCAGCGGATGACTTCTTTGAGTGTTTTGAAGACTTCAGCATTTTCAAGACTGGCAGGACAATTGGAGATTTTAAGTACTTTGAGCACCATTTATATGTATTTCTTTGGAGTCAACATTTTTTAGCCGAGAAACAGAGGAGAAGTGCTGAGTAAAAGTAATATGATATGTTCTTTTTGGATATTTTTGTGGAAGATACCTGCTTTTGCCCCTTTTAATAGTAAAAAGGAAAAGTAAGGAGAATAAGCTAAAACTCAGAGATTAAGAAGAATTTCAAAGCCTGGGAATAGACATCATTATAAAACTTATCTTATACCAAGACTAGAAACTCCTTTGGAAGTCTGTTGTTGAAATAATTTCCCCCTCTGTTAGTGTTGGTGGTATGGAGTGATTTTTCCTTGCTCTGCTGCTTGTATCAAGTACAACCTTGCTCCTTCATGTACCCAACTTCTCAGCATCCCATTCCAAAGCCAGAAGCACAAGCTTTGGCTGCTGTAGATGGATTGCAGCCACAGAATCATAGAATTGCAGAATGATTTGGGTTGGAAGGGACCTCAAAAATCATCTAGTTACAACAGCCTTGCATTGGGAAGAAAACCTTCATAATATTGCCTTCTGTGGCAGTTACAGCTACTGATAACTCAGATTTTGCAATTTTGGGATAGCGATACCTGCTAGTCGTGCTGTTCAAGCTCTCCAAATGTATTTGTGTATTTTTTTCTTTCAAATGAGTACAATTTTTGCTAAAAAAAAATGAAGACTGACACTGTCCTGCTGTACCAGTTTGGGCATTTTTTCATTGTGATGTTATTAAGATTTTTAAGCTATTGTTTTATAGATAAACCCCAAGCAAACCAAACCAAAACAGGAAATCAGACCAAAACCATTAGCATTATCAAAATGTTCTTACAGAATAGACAAGATCAACAGATAAGGTGAGATGTCATCTTATTTTGAATGACTGATAAAGACAAAGCTCCAGTTTAATTTTGTCTGGTCAAGGGCTCTGAGGAAATATTAGTAAGTAAGAATGTTTTATTGTTTTGACACAGTTCCAGTTGCTTACATTCATCTGAACAAAAACAATCTTGGAAGGCACATTTTTGAATGACAGTCACATATTTGTATATTTAAAGTGTTCATAGAATACCATTTGTTTCAGGTTGATGGGTGGAAGGGCAAGAATGCAGTTCTTATTGATGTGCAGCTAATGGCACCATTTCAAGAAGGATTTTGTTTAGAGTTGGTTAATGAAACCAATCTACCTCAAATACAAAAGGTGATTCTCCTGGCTTCCAAGGAGAGTCATTTAGCAAGTCAACAAAATAAGGTGTTTTGTAGAAAAATGTTTCCTTTTTTACTCTACTTTTTTCCTCCCCAGGGTCAAGAATCCTGAAGATAGTGAATGGTTATATACTCAAGAACACTCCAAATACCTTAAAAACGTGATGTTTAAAGGAAAATAGAGTAGGCTCTCCCTGCCTTTTAGAATAACTGATAAACACTTTGGGGGGTGAGGGGGTGGGAATGAGTGTTGTTATTCTTGTTTATCTGTTTCTTTTAATAGGAGCTGCAGCCTTTACTGTAAAAAAAAAAAAAAAAAAAAAATCCAGCTTTCATTACAGTGTCATCATTTTTGTTCTCCTTTAAAGAGTTATTCGTAAATAATTCGACTATTTTTTTTTTTACTACCTATTATGACTGGTGATCCATATGGCAACTTTGTATTAAACAATTCACAACTTTAGACCAGATAACCACTGAAAATTAATCATCCACAGAGTGCTGAACTGAACAACCCTTTGAATCTCTAAAGATAATGACCAGTCTATTAGACTTATATACTGTAATTACATTATATTTAACTGTATAATTTATAAGCTTTAAATTACATCAACCATCTATTAGGCTTTATAAAAATGAAAACTTATTCATCAGATTAAAAAGTAATAAAACCAAAATTAACCATATTTGGAATTTACCTCCCTACTAAATAGACCAATTAGGATTTTAGCCTTTTAAAAACAATGGGTTTAGCTGGTATCATCCCTTTGGATTTTTACAGTAAGTTGGATAGGGATGTCCTATTTTGATTCTTACAAATTCTGATACAATTAACTGTGATATTAAATCTTGATTAACTTTGGTTGATTTGAGTTGTTCCTGTTCTGCACACATAAAAGTGGTAGAAAACCAACTCTGATAATCTTTTTACACAAAATAAGAATAAGAATTCCAACATGTACCTTATACAACAAGGTAGATAAGTCCACACATAAAAGTTGTCAATCCAATTTCTGAATTTTAGAAAGAAAAAAAAAATTTTTTTTTGGTCTAGGTAAAATCCAAAGTTTCTTGTTAATTTTAGCTTTACTTTTTGAAACAAAAAGCTGGGATACCACATACTCAAATAAAAAAGTAGATCTAAAGTAAAGTGCAAAGCAGGAACTATCCCTCTCAGAAAATGACTAAACAAATTTGACTGATTTGTTCTGAATAATTTTATTTCAATTTTTCTGTTACTGTTTTTTAAAAATCATCTTGTGGCTAGGTACTTACTACTTCCAAGTAAATTACTGTGTTTATTTCTGGATTTGTGGAATTTCCAAGCCCCTAGTTATTGGATGGGGAAATTTTTATCTTTTGCACAAAGACAACACAACAGAACTCCCTTTTCTTATGAGTATGAACTTACACTGATTCTTCTCCACGAGAAGAGCTTCTTTTTAAACCTCTACCACCTAAAATGGAAAGAACAGGAGAAACTGAAGCTCTCTGAATACAACTTCTATGAAGAGCCAATAAACCTCAAGCTGTGACACTTCAACTGAGAAAGGGCATTCTCTGGTGCCCCAGTCAGTCTCGAGGAGGCTCTATCAAAACCGACATCAACAAAAATTCTGTGAGTATTAAACGTCTAATATTTGACAGCTGTACAAAACGAAACCTTCCTAAGCCAGAGAACTCACTCCTTAAACACAAAAGTCAGTGGAACCAGAGTGTAATCTTATTAATGGCCCCTTGTCATAACAACCATATTGGGGAATATTGTTTCTGGCTTGTTTCCCCTCTTACTTATCAGGATAAGGACTCAAGCAGCATTCTTGCCTTAGTGCAACAAGTGATTGGTGATAGGAGTATGCATGGGAATGTTTATTTCTTATGGAATTTATCTGAAAACAGTGCTGACAGGATAGTTCCTCAAATACTTAAAACAGCCCCTGGGTAAACAACTTTGCTGTCTAAAAGATCACACATGCATATATTTCATGGGTTGGAAGTTGTACGTTTAATCTTGAGAGCTCATGTTGTTTTCACCTAAATTTGTCATGTGAGTTTGAAATGTAGCAATCTGTGTCACCTTGGGATGTTTGTATTGGGATGTTTTATTGAAACCCTATTCTGACAGGGAAGAGATGAAGTATTACCTTAGATTTGTAGATTTTCAAGCCAGGAAGAATTCTGCAATCTGCTAAAATGTCTTCCTGTGTATAACACAGGACCTGCATAACATGAGGAGCTATAATTTGGGCAGGCTGCCTAATCTGGCATTGGTTTCACTTGGCAGTGATGTGACCCTTATGCAGCCAGACATTTTTCTGGAAATGTTATAAATATATATTGTTCAGAATTGAGACTGACAACATTCAATCACTTTTATGGCTGATAGTGAAATAAGATTGCTGTCTTCTCAATGACGATGTAACACTTGAATGACCTAATAATTTTAATGTGTTGGACTAGGTCTGATATTTACGTTACTCTGAGAATTTGATATTAACCACTATTATTTTGATTTTTTATACCTGCTTTATAATTTTTCTATTAACAGACATTAGTTAAAATATGTGGAGTGATAAATCTATTTTATCTTTGAATTTCTGTGCTGAATCAAGTTTGGAACATGACAGATCTCTGAAGCAGAACACTGAGATAAGAGAGCACTCTGTGACTTAATTGGGTGGTATAGAATTGCCCTAATAGGTATTTCCAGTACTATCTATGATGACATTTTAAGGAAAAATGTTATGTATTGATTACTCTTCCCAACAATAAACAGAAACTGCAGACTACTCTGGTTATTTTTTCTCAATATAAAGTTTTCACAACGGGACACTCAAGTGTTGTATTTTTATCACTCTACATTATGATTATCTGTTTAAAACTGATTTTTATTTTCCATGTTTTTCACTTTTGTATAATGTCTCATATCCCCAGTTATAAGTGGTCATGCTCCTTATTAAGGACTGTATTCTTGATTAGTTCCTAAACACCACACAGCTGCTTGTTCCCTCCCACAAAGTTTATTGGGGGAGAAGATTGGAAAAAAGTTAAAACTCATGGGTTGAAATCAATACAGGCAGAATAGACCCCCTACAATCCAGGAGGAAGTGGTTAGTGGTCTGCTGAGCTCAGTATCGGGGCCAGTTCTGTTTAATGTCTTTATCAGAGATCTGGATGAGGAGATTGAGGGCACCTGTGGGCAGTTCACAGGTGACACCAAGTTGGGCTACAGTGTTGATCTGCTGGAGGGTGGGGAGGCTCTCCAGAGGGATCGGGAATGGCTGGATTGATGGACTGAGGTCAGTTTTATGAGGTTCAATGAGGTCAAGTGTTGGGTCCTGCACTTGGTCCCAACAACCCCTGCAGTGCCACAGGCTGGGGCAGAGTGGCTGCAAAGCTGCCTGGTGGAAAAGGACCTGGGGGGGCTGGTGACAGTGGCTGAACATCAGCCAGGTGTGCCCAGGTGGGCAAGGTGACCAGTGGCATCCTGGCTGTGTTAAGAACAGTGAGACCAGCAGGACCAGAGAAGTGACCATCCCCCTGTGCTGGTGAGGCCATACCTTGAGGGCAGTGTCCAGCTTTGGCCCTCAGAACAGGAAAAACATTGAGGTGATGGGGTGAGTCCAGTGAAGGGCAGCAGAGCCGATGAAGGGTCCTACGGGAGCAGCTGAGGGAGCTGGGAGTGTTTAACTGTAGGGTTACACCTTGGGTGTTACAGAAGAGCAGGCCTGAAGGCCTACAAAAGCATCTTCCCCAGGCCTGGTGGTAACCATGGAAACACTTCCAGGTCACCTGAGATGGGCTAGAAAAGAGGACTATGGGTTAGTGACCTTCTTGACCGATGGCCCGGGAAGATTGTGGTTAGTGGCCTTATATGGTATTATTTACACCTTCCCATAACAGGTACTATCTAGGGAATACTCCAGGTGACTGGGTGAAATCCTGGGATTTGATCTTCCTGTTTATATGAGGTTCTATCCTGTTTGTGCACTGGTATTTAGGTAACCTGAGCTGCATAATAAACGTCTTTGCACTTCTCCATCTGGCATGCAAAGTCCTTGCCCGGCGTGAATGCTGCATTTAACCACGAGAAAAGGAGCCTCAAGGAAGATGTTGCTCTCCAGAACTACTTGAAAGGAGGTTTTAGTAGGATGGGTGTTGGTCTCTCCTTCCAGGCAGCTAGTGACAGGACAAGAGGAAGGGCCTTTAAGTTGGGCCAGAGGAGGCTTAGACTGGATTTTAGGAAAAATTTCCTTACCTGTGAGGTGTTCTCAAACACTGGAACAGGCTGCCCTGGGAAGTTGTTGTGTCACAACCCCTGGAGGTATTTAAAATATGTGTAGATGTGACGCTGAAGGGCATGGTTTACAGGTGTATTTGGTGGTGTTAGGTTAATTGCAGGACTCGATGGCCTTAAGGATTTTTTCCTTTCCCACTTTAGTGATTCTATAATGATATAACTTATTTCAAATAGATGACTAATTATTGTACTGTGAAATGTAGTAAATTATTTTCCACATTATTTTCCACATTCAAACCTCTTTGTTTCCTTTTTGTTGCTCTTACCTTTATTTTTCTCCTCTGCATTTGCTTTTATTTTTTTCCTACCTGATACCAATTGTGAATCAGGTGTGGTTTATTACCATGCTTTTTCAAGCCTTTTCTGTCTTCTTAGTGATTCTGTGTTATATATTATGAAGGAATGTTATGAAAATGTTTTAGTACTTACACTGTATCTTTGTCCTTCTATTTGTTCCCTGTTTGCATATATTTTGCCTTTCTGTGTATCTTCTCTGTATGGTCTTCAAATATTATTGCACAACACGGTTATTTGGCATTACTAAAGATGAATTTTTAAAGTTATATTTGTATTATGACCACGATATATCAAACATACCAAGGTAATATAATTATTGTAAGTATTAGATTTGTGTATGTTTAAACATCATGGTTAGAACTAGCACCTCAGTGAATTCAAAAATTTCCTTTTAGAGATTTCATGATACTCTTTTGTCTTAGTTTTTAATGTCCCATTCTAACTCATCTTCTTGTTTTATATTTCCTTTGATAGGTTGATCCACATAGACCAAAAATGCTCATTAACATACTTTATGTAGCTTTCCCCCATAGTTTGAGATCCTGCTCTTTTATCTCTGTTAGCAAGCTTTTCACAGTTTGCATATTATTTGCAGATTCTGAATCCACTTACCATACACTTTCTCTTCCCTGCTCATTATTCCAATAGGTCTATAACGATAACAATAGCGAATGTGGCAAGAAAAATAAAAGTTCATTATCTTCACAGATTGCTAATACTCAGAAAACTGTAGTAAAGCTTTGTCAGATCCTGCAAATCCTTTGCACTTTCTTCTTCCCTTAACAACTCAGTCATTGATGAGAATATCCATGATTGCAGTGTGGACATCAGTGTTTGAACCAGCCTGGCCAGATTCATTTTATAATCAATGGAGAGAAATTGGCCTTTCTAGGTATTAATTTGTCTTGACCTAGTTCAGATGTATGAAGGAGAAGGATACGAATTACAATCTAGCAGTGCCCATTTCTCTCCCCAGACTGCAAGGACAGTCTGCAGAACTAATTGAGAGTACAGGGGTTTGCACTAGAGATATTATATTAAGGTGAGATTAATCCCACTTCCAGTAGTAAATGGCAAAACCCCAACATAAAAAAAAAACATGTGCATATCCAAGACATTTGAGAGAAATATCTTGGATATGCAGAACTTCATGCTTTGACAAATGATGTTATTCAAGAATGAAGGAGTGTTTCTCTTGCTTTTTGTAAACTTCATGAGCTTTTGCTCTAGTTAGACAGGTGCATGCTCTTATCTCACAAGTTTTGCAGGTAAAATGGAGTAATCAGGGAGAGAACAAATTGAAATTTAGGCAACAAATGTGTGTATTTTAACATTATTTTCCACTTATATTGTACAGGTGTATATGCTATACATTTATACTGCGAAATGTGAAACTTAGCCCTATGCATCACATATTTGCATTTTCTTCTTGTAAACGAGGCTATTTGGCTCATTTTGTAAATGGAGTAGATATTCATGTGCTTCAGGATTTATTAATTTTAATGCCAGGAGGGATAATTCTGATCATTCAGTCTGACCTACTGCTTAGTCCATGCAGAGAATTTCTCTGAGTTTCAGTATTTTTTGAAATAAACAACACAAATGATGATGCCCAGAAATAAGTTTGATGGCGAGCTGACTAGTAGATACGTCATTTTTGTAGATCTTTATGCTAATGTGGGTATCCCAAAACAAAACATAACAACCACATACAGTTGTATCACTCATTTGTGTTACCTCCTTGAGCAGCCTTTCCCTCACCCTAGGGAGCAAGATCTCACCCTGCTTACAGCTCTCTCTGCTACAAAAGCATTTTCCAATCATGAAAATCAGTGAGATAATGCTACAACTTTCCCTCTAGCCCTCAACTAACTCCCCCTTCTCAGATATAGTAAAAACGATCCAGTGGTGTTTGCTTCCAACACTTGTATTTTCAGTCTATCTATCACTTCTGTCAAACAATCCTCAGACTTCAACTCCTCCTCAGACTGGTTCTCGCCTGTTTGAAAGACCTCCAGAGTGCAAGAACTAAGAGCCTGCCCAGAAAATTGTCTTCATCCTTTAATATCATCCTTTATCATTATCTTCATCCTTTCATATCGGAAAACTGATATTTGTTTGCTGTAATGTAAGCCAACTGTTTGTCTTTTCTGCCATGGTTATGGGGTGGGAAGGAAAGATTGCTCTAGGTCTCTGGATATTTGGGGATTAATGGTGTGTAAGGTTAATGGTTGCTTCTTTAGAGACAACATCTGGGCCATGTATTATACACCAAACTCCAGACTTTCTTAAACACTTAATTGCTTTCCTTCTTACTGCCTTTTAAAGCTGGAAGAACTTCACAAACCACTTGTCCCCTTAACACATTTTTTTTATCCAGGTTAACAAAAGAGCTACAAAAAAGAAAAGAAAATTCTGGCTGCTACAACCTTTTCAGCTGCTGTACATCAGAGTAAACAACATTTCTTTCCACTCCTCTTGCTACCTACAAATATATTTATCTGTCCTTCATTGTTTCCCATGTAGAAAAGGAGTTCTCTGTGGCAAGGATCATCTGTTTAGTTTAGGTTTACCAAACTTTACAAAGGAGATACTTTCTGACTGATGGCCTGAAGCAGGATTGTAGTGCAATTCTTACAAATATTACAACGTTCTTCTTTATGGCTTGTGTTTCTCTATGAGGCAAATAATCCAAAATGTAATTAGTAATATCTATGTTTATGAGCAAGTTTGATGAAGTTATTAAGATACTCCTAATGGAATGACATTAATGCCACACAGAAAATTCACTGGTAGATTTATAAATGTGCATATATATCTACATATATATACATATATATAAAATCTATGTATTTGAGAGCAAGATACTGAATTTTTTCAGCACGTGCTATGTTAAGTTTTGGTCCATTAACAACTCTGCTAGTATAAATAAATGATAATGATAATCAATTACTTTTTGCTGTCTTGAAGTATTGCAATAAGAATATGAAAAAATAGATTGCCATGAATTTAGACTTACGTACTTATATATGTATTAAAAAGGAAGATTTTTGGTATTCTTAAAGATGTAATAAAAATTATCCCTCTCACCTGAAAGGATCTCACACTATGACCTGACTCATTTAGTTGTACGAATACGAAAACAATCATGACTACTAGTTTGTCAGGCAAAAACAATCAAATTAAAACTGCTTCTAAAAAAATGTGAGAAAGAGGTGTCAGGATTTTGTGAAGTGTGAATGTTTCCTTGGAATAATAGGCATGTCAAACTGCTGTTTCCAGTAAAAAAGTCATAGACAAAAAGTCATCCTGTAGTAGGTCACTGATAGTGTTGGTACATTGTGCTGGAGCCCAGATTAATTTATGTATGTGTCTGTGTGTATATATATGTATATATACATGTATACATAGGTATGTAATACATACATATATATTAAAAATCAAGGGCTTGATTCTGACTTGAATTATCTGCTTTCTATGACATCACCTTGAATTTTCATTGCCTGAAAGGAAAACTGTGTGGCTCTCAAGGTATTGCTAAGAGTGTTTGGAGTAGTTTCATGTATGAACCATGTGACTGGAAGATTTTGCCAGGGTTTTATTCTACACACATCATTAGGTTTACTCCCCTTCATTTAGGCATTTCCAGGTTATCTATACAGATTGTGATTTCCTCAACTATATGTATTAAAAATATTTAACAAATTTCCTCAAAACATCTTGATCTGGAAAAAAAGATTGCTACAGGTGTTTTTTTATAAACATCCTGTCTATGAAGTATGATTGTAATTACACTGGTTTGGGTTTCTTTCACAAATGATATGATTTTTATTTTATTTTCTGATGTCTTACTGTATGACACATAATTTAGTTTCTGATTAGCAACCTCTCTATGACAGAAAATTAGTTTAACCTAATACTCTTCCTTCCAAGTTCTTTCCATCACCATTACTTCTGGTAGGTACCTTTACCAGATTCTTCTACCTTTACCAACTTTGGACAGCCCTTTATGCTTCACCAGCTTTATTCACCACTGTGTGAACACACATGGAATGAGAAGTTAGCCAGAACAAGCAAGTGTATTCCAGCTCTTAACAGCTGAAACCTGTAATCATGACATTTTCTGCTCTGAATAGAAAACTTGGGAGCTCAGCACTCTGAGGTCATGTAAGAAGACATCTGCAAAGAGAGAATGTGTGTGCTGAGGTGGTCAGTACCCAAGTGATGCTGATTGTGGATTCTGTGGTAGGATACACCCCTCGAAAAATCTGCTATTCAAAATAAGCAATGTGAAAACTCCCTAAACATTTTAAAAATACTTGTCTGTTGGATGCATATATTCATTATACATTTGCATAATCACACCCACATATGAACTTGGAAGAATTGTTATAATAATAAATTTTTGGCTTACTCATTTTGCTTATTAAGAGTCCTTAGTTGTTGAAATGAGATTTACGGTTCAAATCAGATTCACAATAGCTTTATTTTGTCTTTACTGACCTATAATAGAAAGGCAGATGGGACAAATATCATAACATGTAAAAATGTTTCTGGACTCAGTGGTAACCCTGTTGATTTAATTCATCTCACTGAGGTACTACCATAATGGCACAGAAAGTGGTGGAAAGTTCAGAGACATTAATCTTCTTATCTGTGCACTGAAACTCACTCTGAAAAGATAGATGAAGGAGGACTGATGAATGCTGCTTCATTAGAAGAATTTTAAAATGCAATTTGTCTTAATGAAAACGAGGAATTACACATTTCCAGCTTTCGCCTGTGCTTGTTAGAAATATTTTTTAAGCAATAACCTTTGATGCAGAATAGTCTTTATTGTAGGACAGTAACTATTATAGAAGAGAGGTATGTCCTGGTCAATCTGTTTGTGAATCACAGCAGTGGAAAATGTTAGACCTGTAGCTTCAAATTTCCTAAATATGATTATGTGATATCAAAACCAAAAATTCCTTTTAACTAACTTGGCTCTATGTTCAGTAGATTACACAGAAGATTTTCATAGTGCTTAAGGCAAATGGTGTAGGTGATGAGCTAAAACTTGATTAATCCTTGAAATTTGCAGGAATCAAAGAGCTTTTTGCTAATAGAATATTGGCTGTTAGAATAACTTTGTAATAGAATAATGGATACTCTTGCTGTTACTTACACCTTAATTCCAGGCTTCCTAAGAGCTTTATGACAGGACTGTGCAAAATGTGGAAGAAAAAATTAACTGAAAAGGTGCAGGTAGGACATCTGGAAATAGAGATCAAAACCTGTCTGGGCAAATGCATCTTGCTGGGATAATGAGATTTCAAAAAATTGCATTGACTGATTGCTCATTTCCTGCCTTATCATGTATAACCCTTGGACATCCAGGGATCTGAAACCAAAGCCACTGAAGCCAATAGACAGATTCTCATTAATGAAAATATGTAATAGACTAGAAATTATAGCAGAATTTAGGAGGAGGCGTGGTGGACTTGGCAGTGCTGCGTTAATGGTTGGATTCAGTGATTTTAGCTGTCTTTTCTAACCAAAGTGGTATTATGGTTCTAAGAGTATATCCTTGTGTGGAATGTTGAAATTTCCCTGTTTTCCACCTTACCTACACTTGCTTGGACTGTCAGCCTTCTGCTCAGAGGCATCCTTTCCACATTAATCTGCCTGATCCCACTTACAGTGCTCTCTAATAGAGTTGCAGAGAAGAAAAAGCTAAGAGAGGGGACACTAATCCAACTCCTCCACTGGACTGGGCTTTTATGTCCCTCTTCTGCTGTGCATCCTTTTTTTGGGGGGGGGAGGGGAGGGCATTTTCCATCTTTTGTATGCTGTCTTTCAGTGTACCAGTTCACAAAAAAAAAAAAAAAAGAACAAAGAAAAATTAAATTTAATCTTCTGGTAAAATTCACAGTCCTTCTGCATAACAGAATTCTTTATTCTTAAATAACCACACTGGCTCTGCTTGGTGCCTTCCCTACTCACAGTGCCTTTCCAATGCATTCTGCATAACAATTCCCTACTCAGGCTGAACCCTTCTCTTCCAAAGGCCAGAGTCCTAATGCTGCTTCCCAGACTCCCACCTCCCTCTTGATTTCAACTCACTTTGAAGCTCTTGTCCATGCCCAGAGTCGCTATGGTTGTCCCCATTTGCAAGCAGTAGGTCAGGTTCAGCATTATCCCTGATTGTCCCCTCGAGCATTCCTGCAGGGAAAGTGTCACCAGAGTGATCTAGGAGCCTCCCAAACCATCTACCCAGTTCTATGTTGTCTCCCCATAGATGCTCTGATGGTTCAAATTCCCTTGTAATGTGAGGGCCTGAGAGTGGGAGACTGCTCTTAGTTGTTAAAATCCCCTATTTCCTTCTTGTGAAGCTGTTCATGCCACGTCACTATCTTAATATTCACATCATGACACTTAGTTGTTCTTCAGTTTTGGAAATCTGGTCTCAAAGGGTCCAAAATTTCTAAAGGGTAAGCTGCATTCTGCAGATTATTTCAGTGGGCTTTCAGTCAGGCTGCTTCAGACATCATGAACTCTACTGGAGAAATTAACCTGCCACACACTATACTTTTTACATGACTGCGTCACTTATCTCACCTTCACTAAATTCTTCCTCTCCATCTCACTCCTAGTACTGTTCTGACAATGTTTAAGCCTAGGCAGTGTTGAAAAGTAGGTGGGAAGATACTGTAAAAATGAATTCAAAGTTTTAGATACGGGAAATGGAGTGTAGTATTGAATAGACAAAATTATTCCAGGCCTAGACAGAAAGAATCTGAAAACAAGACGTAAGCAGCCATGCATAAAATGTCTGAAATCACAGAGGAAATAGCAGGCAAGATGAGTGGTAACAAGGTGAGCAACGTATCAAAGTGAAAAACAAAATCTCTCTAGAGAAGACAAGATGGATGAAGGAAGGAAGTTACTGTATTTGTGAGAGTGTGTTTAATATACTCAGCTGTGTGAGACCTTCGGGGAAAAGATCACTGGCGCTATCAGAAAATTCACTGCTATTACAGACTAATGCTTCTATCAGACAAAGGACACTGGTGAAATTACAGGTGTATCTTCTCCCTTTCCACACAGTCCATAAAGTCTCCCCATGATAAAGATTAGCTGAATTGCCCAGGTCTGGAACCATCCAGGGAGTTCAAGAAAACGTAGCACGCACAGGAACTGTCGATCCACCTATGCAAGTGCTATAAAAGCACACTGGAGATGGAGGGGGCCATCTGTGTGTCTGTTTGCAAGGAGAAAGACAGCAAACAGATCAGGGTACTAAGACAGTAAAAACAGGAAGCCAGGTGAAGGACATATCTCTTTTCTTCTTTGCCCCATATACTGTATTTTTAGCTAGAATCATCTTCTGTGGTTTGTCTAAAGCTGAAGACTTTTTTTGCACAGTTATGCTCAACATTACACTACATAATACAATATCTTCCACTAGCACAGTCATCTTGCTGTGTGGATTTGAGCTTCAGAAACTGGGAGGACTATGGCAGCAGCCCAAAGACAGTGTAAGCACTATGATTACATCACACTGGATGTATCATTTGGTGTGATTAGGGGCTGTTTCGAAGCTCCCAAAGTTTGACTGTTTGTGACAGTTATTGTGTCATTTCTGAAAATGAGGCAACGATTGTGAGAATTGTGACTCCTTGGTAATTATAGAATTAAATTTGGACCCATATTCATTGTAGATTTAGTTTTCTTTTAATTTTAAAGGGCTGATTTAGATGTAAAAAAGGGTAGGAAACAGCTCACCCTCATCTTAGCTACTTTGAAGACTTCTGTTTCTAAGCTGTTCAGGAAATATTCAGTGGGGATAGTCCACTCTTACAATAGGCTGCTAAATGTATTGGATCTGGCTGTGATGGAGTTAGTTTTCCCCATGGCAGCCCTCATGATGCTGCAGTTTGTATTGGTAGCTAGAAAGGTGTTGATAACACACCAGTGTTTTGGCTGCTGCTGAGCAGTCCTGGCATGGCATCAAGGCACAGCACCAAGGCTGTCCCCCCTCACCAGTAGGTTGGGGGTGGGCAAGATCCTGGAAGGGGACACAGCCAGGACAGCTGGCCCAAACAGACCAAAGGGATATTCCATGTCTGCTCACAGTCAAATCTCAGAGAAAAGGAGGAGGAAGGAGGGCATTTGCTATTAAGACATTTGTCTTCTGGAGCAACCACTACATGCACCGAAGTCCAACTTCCTGTGAAGTGGTTGGACATCACCTGCTGATGGGAGATAGAGAATAAATCTTTTGTTTTCCTTTGCTTTCAAGTTGTGCCTTTGTTTATGCTTTATTAAGCTGCCTTTATCTTGACCTACAAAATTTTTTCATTTTATTTTCTCCCCCACCTTGTCCTGATGAGGAGAGGAGTGATAGAGCAGCTTGGTGGGCACCTGGCATTTAAACAAGGCCAATTCACTACACTAAGTTAATGGACTACCCTCTAGAAATGATGATTGGTCTCTGCTTTAAATATGGATCTAAATCATTAGGTCTGCACACAAGGATCTCACATGAAAGCCACTGTGAACCCTTGGAGTAGGGATTTTGTCTGACACTGAGATGCCTACACTTGAGTGTCCACCACAATTAAGCATCAAAAAGTACTAGACGTTTGAACTCCAGTAAATCACAGAATTATAGAGTATCCTGAGTTTGGAAGGGACCCACAAGAACCGTCGAGTCCAACTCATGGCCATGCACAAGTCAGCCCCAAGAATCACACCACATCCTCTCGTGTGGTTTCACACCATGAAATCAGTAAGGCCTAAAGAGAGATTTGTCTTAGACCAAGGAGATAAGTAAGAGGTGATTTATTTGTTGAGATGCCCTGAGGTCACTGAGCTGGCAGCTCTGACACATGAGTTACAAAACAGCCCCAATGTTCTGTTTTGACAGCTAGAGGCCATATAATATATTCCATGGTGGTGTATAAAAATGGACACTCAGGTTCAAGAGGCTGAATCCCACCCCTAGCATTCCTCTAGAAATCTATATACAGACATTTTAATGTAAGCATTTTAATCTCTGAGTAAATCCTCCCTCCCTTAAACTAAGGAGATAAATCTTGCTTTAAACCACGAAAATCAAATTTAAGAACACAACCTTGATTCTAAACTCTGGCATATATTTTGTTTACATTGCAGTGTATTCTCTGTAATTTTAGCCTAGGATATAAATCGAAAGCCAAAATAATACCTATATACTGCAAATTAAATTTATATGTAAATTGAGTAGCTAAATCTAAGGAGATGACTTCAAAAATCTCCTCATGCTGCTTAGAATCCTGAAATCTGAGTCCAAATCTACCCCTAAAATATGTGGCTAATGACCATCATGCTCTGAGACACAACTGTCCTGATACCACAAGACAAAGGAGCAGATCAAGCTTCATTTGAAATTAAAATGACAGGGGTGTGCTCACACTCTTCAGTGTGGCAACCTACCTCTACAAAGCACATTGCCATCAGAACATTATCTTAAGGAAACATTGCCAGAAGGACAGTGAACAAGCTGGAAATCCATCTGCCTGAAAATGTTTTGGGATTTTGTCAATGGGTTTTTCCTACTCTGCTGCAGATTGGCTGCAGGCACTCCATGATCTACATATTGCTTACCTTCTGCCCATATTTCTGCCCTGTGGACAGCCTGAAGATTGACTGCAGAGAACTTTTCCAAAGAGTTCTGCTGGCATGAGCAGTGGGCTCTACAGCATGTGTGGCCCTGTGCTCTGGATCTTGCTTCAGGCTTGCTTCAGGCTTGCTCCACAGAGACGTGAATCTACTCGTGAAAGGCAGCCCCAGGATATTGGTAAGTGGCAGCATAGGCAAATTGACAATCAGTGTCATTTAGGATGCCCTGGAAGATCCCAGGCGTCCACACATGTCTGGAATTTACAGTACAAGATTATATCCTTCTTGACCAACATTTGGGGGACAACTGGAAAACTTCATCACACTTGATTAAGAGCATCAGATACCTCTCCTCAGGCAACTGTATCTCAAATGACCAAAGTTCTTAGAAGAGGTGGCATGTATAAAATTAACACATATATTTGAAGCCATTATAGGAAGATGTCAACAACATGCTGTGACACAAATCCTCTGTCTCTCTTGCCTCATACTTAAAGGTGGATCTTAGTTTATTTGCTGCTGTCACCCCTGAGAGAACACAACAAGGTCTACTAAGTTTTTTTGGGGAAAGAGTGATAAAATAAAACAGAAACTTTAAAGCTTATGTCACCACTAGCCTTAAATATGCCATGAAACTCCTACACTTGGGTATTTATAAGGCAAAATGAGAAAGGTGGGCAGATCCCAGTATACTTGAAATGTGTACATATAACTACAATTTAATATAGAAAATATAAGAACATTGGAATAATTTAATTGAAAAGTAATGTAGCTATCATGAACTAAGAAATAGCACAGCTGGAGGATTTTAAAAGTGATTTGGAAGCAAAATCCTCTCATTGAATTAGAGAATAAAAATTCAGTTAGGGACCTTGTAGAATAGCAAAGCTGGTAGAGCTTCTACAGCTAAGGGCCTGTCAGCATTTCTATTAAAAAACAGTACTTTCTGGGGATTATACTTCATCCAGAAGAGTTTGATGTGGAATGAACTTGGGATAAAATGTCTCAGCTTTTGAGTAATATAATGGTAACTCTATTATAATAAAAAATCTGTATTCACTTTGTAACTGTTGAGTCTACTGCATTGCTACACTACACATTTTGATTTAAAGATACCTGAGCTAATGCTGACCTAAGGAAATATGTCCACATAATATAGTTCAGGCAAAGCTTTTAAGACAAAGTAGCTCTACTGGAATGATGTTATGCAAAAACTACTCAGCCAAAATTTTCAGCCTGTTTCATTTTCGCAGATGAGTTTGTTTTTTCACCAGGAATATTTCCATTCTGTTTGACTTGCTCCTAACTCATCTCTGCAGCTCATCCGTGTTGTTTCTATTTGTGATCGGATAAATGGGACAAAAAGAAGGTTACCAGTTAAACAGTTAAAGGTTAACAATCAACAAGCAAGTCCTGGTCTATTATAGATCTGTCAAGGGAATTAAAATGGAAAAACTAACAGAAAACATCAACAGTGGTTAATTCCAATCCAATATTAATATTATTAGTTTTAGAAGGATTTAAGAGATGTGAAAAACAGTGTGCTCTTCTCTTTAGACTTATAAAATCATAGAATCACGGAATGGTTTGGGTTGGCAGGGGACCTTAAAGATAATCTCGCTGTTTCCAGTAAATTTTTGTTATTTCAATCCATGATCTTTCCCTTTTGTGCCTTCAATTCTCTTCTCCAGCCTGCTGTAGGGTGAGGGGAAAAAACAGAGGGCAGAGTGAGCAGCGTATGGTTTTAGTTGAAGGACTAAACTGGAGAACACCATTCCTCAACCACTACAGGTCCAAACTCACATTCTGATTTTCAGTGGTTCATCATTACCCATGGCTGAGCAAATGGCTTAGTTGGCTTGGGAACAAGCTTCCAGTCTCGCTGGCTTTGGGACAGCTCTGTCCTGGAGCTTCAGCACTGGGAGGCAGGGTCGCAGAAATCATGATTAATGACAAGATTATACAAGGCTTTTATACATATTTGAGTATTGGCGTATTTGTCTTGAAAAATAGATATAGGATATGGGAGCAGAGGAGGAGCTAAAGATTCTAAGAGCTTAAGGTCTATTCTTCCACTTCTTTCATGGTCCCTTTGTATTATGAAGGTTTAAACTTTAAAATTCTGGAAGCTATTTAGAAATTTACTGAGGATGAAAGGTGAAAGGAGGAAAAGATGGACAGACTAAAAAGAGAAGGAAGACTTAGGTGAAAGCAAATAATTTCTACTGATGAGGAAAGTAGTTGAATGGGAAGATTAGTGTAGTAACTTTAGTCCATTCCCCTTTGGGGGACAAAGTCCTTTGCTGCAGATTCATGGCACAATGGTCAGAAAGGAAATAGTTAATTTTTTTTTTTTTTTTTAGTTTTTCTTACTAGTATGCTACAGACTAACTCAGAAGTAAACTGCTTTAACTACAAATTCAGTTTATTTATCAGAGATGGAATGCCAAATATGATCTCATAGTAACTTATTCATTCTCTTTTGCTTTGTCCACATGAATTTTTCATATCTTTTATTTTTCAGCAGGTATTTTCACCTCCTGAACATTTACAAAATATTCCAGACTAATTGTTACCACTTCTCCCAGCTAGAAAAAGAATTTACAATCAAGGTTGTCACAATTGTTATAGAAAGCAACATTTAAAATTAATAAACATAATCCAGCTTCAGACAAAATACCCAAGAACTAAAATTCTCTGGGGACCTTGAAATCTCTCTGAGTTTGACAAAATAGCAATAATCTGGACTATATTAGACATGAAGTAGTCTCATCTCTGACATTCATTCTTACCAGCCTCACATCTCTGAATCTTCCACTTCCTTCACCCTTAACTAATATTGACAAGTTCTATTCTTGTTAAACGTGTATATGTAAATGTATAGTCTTCCCTGGAAACAAATGTACATTTTTACACCATGGATAGAGCAGCACTGCAAGTAAGGCACTTTTATTTTTTGGCAACTATTTTGGTAGTGGGGTTTTCTTTGGGGTTTTTGGTTTGTTTTTGTGTTTTTTTTTTGGGGGGGTTTTTTTTGTTTTTTTTTTTTTTTGTTGTTTTTGTGTTTTTTTAGTTTTTTTGGTTTGTTGGGTTTTTTTGTTGTTTTTTTTTTTTTTTGTTGTTTTTGTGTTTTTTTAGTTTTTTTGGTTTGTTGGGTTTTTTTGTTGTTTTTTTTTTTTTTTGTTGTTTGTTTATTGCTGTGGTTTTTTCTCTTTAAGGAGGGCTTGCAAAGCTTTTTTCCTGTCAGAGTGCTTGTTAAAGTCCTACATGTGGTTTCAGAGAAAGGCATGAATAAAAAAAATGAAAAAAAAGGAAAATCAATATTGTTCCCGCTGTAAGGAAGAACTAACCTTTTCTTGCTAACCTTTCTTTATTTTGAAGGTTAGTAACTAGATAAACTAGCTTGCGAGGGAGAGAAGTTGGATTCCTCAATGACCTCTTGGAAAGAACATGCTCTATGAATATAGAATAATTACTTAGGTTTAAAGGTAGATTTCAGAGTAGCCAAGACTCCAAGTCATGAATTAGTGTTGGAATTTGACACTTTCTGTCCCTCTCATTTAATTTTTAATATGGAAAATAAGAATATAATTTAGTACTAGATTCAGAAAGACAATTGTATTCCTCTGTGTACAGACAGCTCAGCTAAGATGGGACAGATGCTCTCTTTCACCTCACTATACAGTAAGTAAGGACATTATAAAATGTCTCTTCTTCAACTGTTGTATTTATACCCAAAATGTGGAGCCATTTCCACAGGCAAAAGGAAGTGTATCATCTGCTTACATGCATTCTCATTGCTGTGCAGTCTGCCTAGCCAGAAAAGATATAAAATGAGAATATTCAAACACCTTTATGAAGAATAGGACCTAAAGAATATATTTAGCATATTCTAAATGACCACTGTAAATCTGGAAGTATTTTGCAAAAAGATGGTTGGAAACTCCTCATGTTTGATTCACTTCAGTTAGCCCTGGGAAGTCACTTAGGGCATTGGTCTCTCCTTTCAGAAACACAGAATTCCTTCTGTTTGCTGTGGAGAAAGTGGAAACACTTAATGTGCTGCCCAGACTGTGTCTCTGAGATAAGGTGCCCTGGCTCAGTGCAGAATGAACACAGATACCAAGTTCCAGTGCCTACAAGACCAAACACAAATTCAGATTAGAAATAGTCTATGTATTTAACAAACAGAACAATTGAACATGGGGGGAATTTACCAAGGACTACTGTAGAGCTTCCATCACCAGAAATTTTAAAATCAGTAGTGACTGTGTTCCTAAGACATATTCTCTACTTCAAAACAACACTGATTTGCAGTCCTTATAATGGCCTGCACCATGCAGAAGCATACACTATTAAATCTCTTCTAGTTTTATACTCTGAATCTTTGAAGATAGATGTTTCCACTAACTGGAAAAGTAGAAAAGAAGCTTTTGTCAGTAACAGCAGCGATACATGAATGCAGAGGTTTAAATAAGCAAAAATGGGACAGTTCATCTGCTGCTTCTTCTGTACTAAACATAACAGAGAAGATGCTCATGTCCACTCCGTGCTCCAGCTCTCCTTTACTCATCATCTTATATTCCTCATGAAGTGAAATACATTCATCACCTCTGCCTGGGGGTAGAAGAAAGCTTATAACTCTTCCCCAAAACTTAGAAATCAAACTCTTTTCCTTCCATCCCTCTCCTAAATAAATTTGTTTGAAAAAAATCATGAATGGGAAAAGAAATAATTGCTAAAATGTGGAAGGAAAAAGTGACAAAAAATTACTTTGAGATACTATATTGAATATTCGAAAATATACCAATTGATAGGAAAAATAATGCAGTATGTAAGGTTGCCTTGGGATAGGGGAGGGAGAGAGAAAATAAAAGGGGGAAAGAAAAGGGACAAAATGAAGGAAAACAACCTTGAATTCACAGTAAACTAAGATGAGGTTTTGCTAATTTGCAGAGGCCCTCAAAAAGCTGCCGATTGATGAAATAAATAAGTAATTTACATACAACCATCAACAACTCTATGAACATAGTGATGGGATCACCAGACTTTTAGCCTCCAAATTATAGAAGTGAAAGGAATCCAGAAAACTATTTAGATTAAAACACCCCTTGACACAAGAGATACTTGATCTTGCAGGCTTTGCAGAGGTGTTTGCTTTCTTTTATCAATGCCTGTATGGTGATATACCAGATTACAATTACCTGGAGAGATATTAAGAATTTTATAGATGATAAAGCCAATATACTTTTATTCATTGCATAACAGAAACGAATGTGTAAAGAATATATTTCCAGGAAAAAAGGAGAAGATATGATTCTAACTCCTAAAAAGTAATAAATTGCCAAGCCTGGTTCAGCATTGCATGTACATGAAGGCATTAGAGAAGAATTATTAGTCCCTGTGGAAAGTGGTTTTGGGTATATATTAAGTTCAAGATTCTGTCTAAAGAAAAGTCCTTTTGCTCCAATTTAAAATCTATCCATGTATTGTATTCCTAATCAGGTCTGGGAAGAAATTTTCCTATGAAATTATTTTTGATGAAAAACTGAGCTTACAAAGAAACAAAATACTACAAAATTTGAACTATGTTCAGTTTAAATCGTAGTGAATTCTGAATATTCAATTATACATGACATGAGCGAGGCCAATGACTAGATAGTAGTCTGTTGTAGATAACATCTATATTGGTAATCTGTGACTCCTCTAAAGGGCGTTATTAATTTTATGTTCAGAAAATTACTCCTTTAGCCTGTTCTATTTCAGACAAAATTAATATTAATTTTATATTAAACCAAAGTACTTTGCTCTCTTAATGCTTAAAATGCTTAAAATCTCTCAAAATGCTTAAAAATCATCCACATATGGTCTTTTTTCTCCCCCTTCCCACTACCCTTCCAAAGCAGAGCTCTTCATACTTAATTTGAGAGGAAATGGCTTTCCTGCATGCTTTCCCTTGCATTTCCTTACAATACAAGAAAATACCCAGTTCTGGTGCATGGTTGGAATACTGCTGTAGCCCAGACTTTGAAAACTTCTTCCCTCTATTTCCACTTTATCCTGCTGGGTGTATACACAAAGCAGAAGCTGTACTAGTGCTTGATTTAGGTTAAGAAAAAAAAAAAAAAAAAAAACCCAGGTTAGCTGGAATAGGGTAAGCAGAGTGTTGCTTGTTGGATTGTCTGAAGAGCACAATAGGTGCACTCTCCCCCTCTGTGTCTGTGTGTGTGGCACTTCAGCTCCTCAAAGAACACATTTCTTCTTCACAGAAAAAAACAACTATTTTCTTCTCTGCAAGAAGAAAAGGTGGGGCAGAGGGAAGGTTACTCTTCAGGGAAGAAAACTCTCTTCTCACACTTGAATTAGTTTTGCAAAACCAGGTGAGTAGTTCATAATACTTCAATGTTAAACGAGTTCATTTCTGAATGCAGCTACTGGAGATGAGGAGAGCAGCATGTTGTTATTACAAAAAACAGACAGGACCCACTTTCTGTGGGGCATACCAAGCATTATCTTTATTAAATATCGATTTTAAAATCTTTAAGTCACTAAGAGCTTGGAGACACTGATTAAATTACGTGCTAATCTAGAACAAACTGGTTCTGTTGTAAACAGAATCAACTGAAGTAATGTCAGGAGGTTTCTTTATGTTATGGATAAACAAAAAAAAAAAACCCAAACTACTTTTAGGCTTACACATTAAATTAAGTTTTGTAACTGGTGAACACACAACATTTTGATAAATTCTTGCCTCACATGGATAGTCATTTGAATTTAACTCATAAATTTATGTCAGTCTGGTTTTACCTCTCTGTGTAAGGTAGATTAATTTGATTAAAGATGAATTCTATCACTGAAAATTAAACACACCTGCCACTACCTTCAATGCAACACTAAACTTAAGCAAGTTCTAGCTTCTTTTTTTGCTCATGGTACATTCTGGAGCAAGCTTTGGGTTATGATATTACAGTCATAATGTGCCTGCAGAGTCTTGCAAACTGGGACAGAGGCTTAGCCCTGACAGGTATCATTTTTAGGGACTACCAGAAATCTTTTTCTAGTACTTCAACAAAAAAAAAAATTGTAATGACCCAGAATTTCAGACTCAGCCCTCAAAAATTACTTGTTTCTGGGCTTATGTACTCCATTCTGCACCTGGTTAACTTGTTCACTGGTTCAGCCTCGTGTTAGCTGCTCTAATCAGCACTTTCCCTCAGATGCATTTCCACGATGGCTAAATAAGTTTCTTATTTCATTCTTCATCTGTATAAGACAATAATATGCAAGTACAGTTTCCAATCTTAAGCATATACATAAAAAGTCATTTCAAGCAAGGATAAGTTGCAGTTAGGATTCTGAATGTTTATTTCGGTTCCTTAACAGTAGAAAAATCCTCAGTATCTATAGGTCCAACTTATGTCAGAAGCTCAGGTTCCCCAGAGTTGTTGTCTTTAAGAATATATAAGACCTCTACACAAGGTCAACAAAAAAAACCACCAAAACCAAAACCAAAACCAAACCCAAAACCAAACCAAACCAAACCACAAAAAAGAGCAGATAATTTAAGAGCCAAATGCATTTTCACATGTGTTAGTGTGAGAAAGTACTGTATTTCTTTTAGAGGAAATTTTAATCTTAACCTACCTGACTGAAAATAAAGACTTTAATCTACTGGTTTTATTGCAGGTACTGTACACATCTAGCCAACAATTGATCAATTTTTTATATTTATTTTTATTTTCTTTAAACAATAGTGCCAATTAATTATTTGATCTAGTCAGGAAAGAATGTGTAAATGCACATTTGGTGATCGTCTAAAGAATATAATCTAGTTCAGTGAAAAGTCATAAGCCAAATGTGTGGATTACTTGTGAAATACATATATTATCTAGAAGGTGAGATTTACCTCTATTGAGATATCTATGAAATCATTGACTTGAAAGTTAAATACATGTTCACTGCTTAGCTCTAGTGAAGTCAAAGGCATTTGGATCATCCCACATAAAAACTATATATTATTGTTATTTCTTCCCATTACCTGAGATCTCAGTGGGAACATAACTACTAATGTATCTCTAACTTAGACTGTTGTAAGTGAATTCAGAATTTTATCACCTTCTTCAGTGCTGCCAGTGTTCTCTTCAAGGTTGCTTTCTGTCATGTCTGTATTCAGTGTGACTATATTCAGTGTGCACAGTACTGCTGTGATAATGTGTCATGAGATTCTAGTGCACCGCAAATAATTGGTTTTATGCTTATATTTTTCATGCCCCACAGTTTCTTTAGTTCCTGCCAGATCCTATTTGCCATTTTTAAATTTAATTTTTAATTAAACAAATGATAAAACAGCAAAGTCTTTTCCTTTCCTTTAAAAAATCCCCGTATTAGTTGTTCTTCAACGCATTTCATGAAAATTAATGATTTCCAGTAGTCTAGTAGCATTTTCGTATCTTTCTTATCTACCGTTTTCTTGCATTTCTGACAGCATGGCATCTCTTCTATTTTGAGTCCATAATTCCTACAAAGCTCCTAGCACTTAAGACTGTCAGTTCTGTATTTTATATTCATCTCTAGTGAATCTGGTTCATCCTCTTACATGTGATTAGTAGTTCCTAGGTTCTGGCCACATATGATACATTATAGATTTACATTTTTTTTCTGTGATGTCTCTTTCCTTTATCTTTTTTGAGCGAGCTTATATTTATCCACAATTAAAATTTCTGAGTAAAAACTAGTTCCAACTTGAGATGCACGTGTTTATGCATTTCCGTGTATGTACATATAGGATTCTTCGGGACTTAATTTAAGAGCATACAAAAAAATATCTATGGTCTGTAGTTGCATGTCAAATTGGGCTACACCAGCTGTTAATGATGCTGCAGAACTGTGGGACCTTTCTGGCATTCCTGGAGTAGCAGCTGAAGGTCAGGTAAGTTCCTCAGAGGACCATAAATGGTGTTGGACGTCCCCATTCAGGCAATGGTGCCAAGGTGCAACTGGGGCCTCTCAGGGATGACTCGAAATGGCAGGAGACTCATTCCTGGAGATTCATCCCCATTGCGGTGCCGTTTTTAAGCGTGGCAGGCGTAGCAATCCGCACCCTTCCCAGAGAGCACGGCCCCGCTGCCTGTCGGTGATAAAGGAGGCGAGGGAGGGTCTCTGTATGGGGTTCCACAGAAGAACTTTATTTACATGGCGGGAAGGTTCCCAGAGGCGAAGACAAAGGCACACCAGGGTCGCGGGGTTTTGTATGGGGACGAGGCGGGCACAGAGAGCCCGAGGGCCGATGGTCCCAGGGCACAGGGGCGGTGCATGGGCGGGGTTGGGGTACAGGGGCCAACAGGGAAAACCCGAAGGAGTGGCCAGAACGGGGACCAATGGGAGAGTGGGGAAGGGAGAACAATCTGGAAGGGGAAACATACAGGGTAACAAAGGATCTTGGGAGGAGCCAATCCGCTCACCCTAACCCTGAGAGATCTCCTGGCTGCTGCCTTTCAGGAGGAGATTTAGGCTTTTGCTCTTTGGCCTTATAGGCCGCCACACAGGTTCCTACACATCCCTACTCACTGGACACAGGGAAACTTGAGCTTATCTTGAAGGAGACATCCTGGTCTTTGCTGTCTGAATTATATACTTTCCACCGAATATAAAGGGATGTTAGACATCTTATGCACTGGTTCACACCTAAATCTGTTCTTAATTTCTTTTCTCAGGTTTGCATTGCATTTAAAACTTGACACTTTCTTTTGTAAATCTGTACATTTCTCTTCTATCTCTGTTAATCTTCTTTCCATTTATTTCTAACTACAAATCTCATGCTGCTGTCTTTACAGTGACTTACTCTCAGTGGTATTTCATTCTTCTTTTAATGTTAGAACTTCATCCAGGATACATTAGATCCATTTTCTGTTGCTTTTAGAGTAGTCTGTTACAAGAAAAACTTGTTCTGGGACATTTTAGTTCTCTTTCATCCTGTTGTGCTGTTTCTAGGATAATTAAGCTTGTTCACCTTAAATTCATGTTCTGTACCTTGCAAAAAATTATAAATTTAGCCTGGCTTCTCTGCCCAAATCTCTTATAACAATGCTTGTCTGATGCAATACTACCACAAAATTCTATACATTTCTGATAGAATACTTTTTCACTGCCTTGTCCAAATGTTCCATGATTGTTTCTCCATTCCTGAAGAACTGGCTGTTTGTCTGAACCAGAATAGCCTTGATGTATCTTTATTACTCATCAGAAATTAAGTATTCTTAAATGTTTATAGTATCACCTTGTAATGTTTCTATGGTTTTTCTGGTCAATTATTTCAGATAGAGTAACTCCTTTCCCATGTAAATTTGCTATGCAAAAATAGTTATATTTCTGTTTCTGGTAGAGAAGTCAATAGAAATTTGTCAAACTTTGTACCTAGGTGTGGATTCCACTTCCTTCCCTGTGATCCCTGTTCAAATGTGGATTTTCATGATATTTTTTCATCTTTCTACTTTAAATCTATGGTGTGTTTTTCTAATATTAAAATAATTGTATGCAGATGCTTTAACCTGCAGCCATATGAATTATATGTACCATTTCTCCATTTTCTGCTTTTATTCCTCTTTGGCCCTCACAAAAGGTGATGTGTTCTGTTGGGTGTCTAACAGACTTAGGGGAGATGTGATTTACTAACACCAGCAACATCTCTACTGCTCTGAACTCCCTTCTTGTAGCTGCTGGTATTATTACAATACTACCACTGCTACTTTGTGAAGGGGGAAAACACTTTTTATCTGTTTGAATGGGGACCATGAAGCTAAACAGCAGAGCTGGTGTATCTTGCTCACAAAGCATCAGAAGTCTAGAGATGGAAGATTGAGGATGACATATTTGAATGCAACATCTGAGAAACCTAGTCCTCTTAGTGAAGTGAGATGTATTGAATAAACAATGGAAGGAAGATAATGACTTGTTTGTTTTCATGAAAATCAAATTTTTCTTTCTGTTACCCATGACAGAGCTTTATCTGACTCACCTGAGAGGACAGGTGTCTCTTCTGTGTCTTCTTTAATAAGTATGAGTGAGAAGGAGTTTGTTTTCACTGTATTTTTATCAAGGGAGGAAGAAATTGCTGGCTGCTACATTTTATCTGAAAAGTGTATTTAAAAAGCAAAAACAACAAACTCATTAAAATTGTTGTTTTCTTAAGTGAAGAGGTAAGGGACTGGAACACAGCAATTATATTAAATCAGGTTGCATTTTAAACTGCTTTGTGCTCTCACAGGAGAGACAGGGTTTTATGCTGAGTTCTGTAAATGGGCATTTTGAAACAGAAGACTTTTAAAAACTGTCATGCTTAATGATACCTACAACAGAATGCCAAGAAGAAGATAAAAGATCAACTTTGTTATTCCCACTTTGGCTCTCAGGAAGAGTTCTGCAGAGTATCCTTCAGTCTTTTAGAAATCTCTGAAAACCAGCACTAGCTGAAAAGTTTTCCACATTTAATAAGATGAAATAGGTTTCAGTTAAACAAAAGTGTTCATGGAAAAATGTCCACTTTCAGGCAGAACATCTGGTTGGGTTTTCATGAAAATACCTAAAACTGTAAATGGAACCTACTGTTAGTGGAAAAATAATGCATAATATTTATCAGAAAGGAATAAAAGAAGAAAAACTCCAATCCACAGAATGTCTCTTCCTATGCTGTGCATGCAAAATAAAATTTTCTGATCAACATCTAGATCTTGATCTAGAAAGTTTTAGATATTCTATACATAGTTTGAACTGGATATTGCTAGTTCAGCAGTGAACTGTTCCAGAATAATGCCAGACCATAATCAGAGCAATGGTGAGATAATTCTGCCCCAAATATTGATGGATCCTATCAAAATCTCATGAAAGTCTATAGAAATATTTCTGCTGAATTCTGATAATGTTTGATGAACTGCATTTTATTTTTATAAGTCTATTAGCCAAGGGTTTTAACACAACTGGAGAAACACAATATTAGTGACAAGACAATTCTTATCATCACACTTTATTACTACAAATAGATAAATGAATTTATTTATTTAAAAGAATAATTTTATTTATTCTTCATTTTAAGACAATACCCATGAACCTCTGGCACCTTCTTCTTGTTTTTTTTACCAAAAGTAGGAACAAAAGATCATCCGGATATGAAGACTTTGCAACAATAGAAAGATTACATTTAGTGATTGTGTTGTTAAATGCAAATTTCCCATTCACTTCTAGCCTTCTTATACTTCTAGTATAAGTGAAAAGTTGAGATTAGTAGAGGCATATTATTTTGATTTATTGGCTCACTGAGTTTATTCATTATTTGTGAATGATTATTTTTTGCTGCTACATAGTTCTAATTAATTGTTAGGGTACTAAGAAGGTTTTTGCATGAACATTTTTATCATCCTGTGTCATAAGAAATGAATTAGAAAATATTTAAAAATTGTTTTATTTTAGGGTTAACCTTGATGAAGGCAGCAGTCTTGACATTTTCTTGTCCTGTTTTGAGTATAACAACACATCTGTTTTCAGCAAAAGCTTTACTTTTGTCATTCTGTTGTATATCCTGACTGATGACGATTTTATGGTGTCATCAGGGATCTTCCTTCAGCAAAAAAAAGCCCACTCTACAATTTGAAAGAGTGAATCTCAGCTGTTCATTGTGTCAGAACTATGACCCTGTGTTGAAAATTTCTGTCTGGTGGTACATGCAGAATAGTATGTACTGTAATATACAGGAAAAATATATCATTTTCTAAGACTACCAGTTATGAATAAGACCACCTGAAAACTACAACATGTGACAGAAGTACCCTTCCCTAAACATATGCACATGTAAAAGTAAGTGCTGAGAATTCCTAGGAACCAGAAGAAAACATATGTCATTCTGATTTTCGGGGAGGGGAAGAAGCATCCAGGCAACTGCAGGCTGGTCATACTCAGCCTCACTTCCTGGGGAGTGGTGGAAAAAATCATCCTGGATACCACTGTCAAACACACGAAAGTTAACAAGGTCACTGTTAGGAGTCAGCATGGATTTGTTAAGGTGAAATCCTGATGGAAAAACTTGATAGCCTGCTAGGATGAGATTGCTGGTTTGGTGGATGAGAGAAGCGTAGTGGATGTAGTTCACTGGGAATTAAACCAGGTTGTTGACACACCCTGTTGGCACTTTATAGGCTGTGATGTCCTTGAACAGCCTCACCTGAAGCCCCCTCCCACATCCCCTTGTCCACCTCAGCCTTTAGCTCACTGTGAGTGTGGTGTGACCCAAACAGAGACGTGTCCAACAACATATTATGAGACAAACTTTCTTAAGGCAGTAAGAAAGATCAGCAACAATGTGCCAATATTGCAGCTCATCCGAATCACTGATAACAAACACAGGATCAAAAGCAAAGCCGTGGAAGGCTGCTGCAGACAAGGCTGTCACAGGAGGTGTCCTGGTCATCTGGCAGAGAATCAAGCAATTGCCATTTAAATGCGAGAATCACACCACCCCTTGGCTCCATCAGTGCCACTGTGATTTAAGAGAATGGTGTCAGCAGTGTGTTCACTCTGACAATGCTGGCCAAAGGTCAGGCTGTCCGGAGGCAGGGTGCCAGGTGGTCAAACACAGGAGCAGGTTGCCCAGAGATGATGTGGAGTCTCCATCCTTGGAGATATTTAATATCTGGGCACAACCCTGGGTAACCCGGTGTAGATGACCCCAGAAGGGTTTTGACTAAGTGATCTCCAGAGGTCACTCAGCCTCAGCTGATTCTGTATTATTTTAAGTATCTCAAAATAAAATAGCAGACATGAGCCATGACTAAATATGAAAATCAGAAAAAAAAGAAAAACACAGGGAGAGATGTAGCAAAAGATGAACAATGATTCATATTCTCAGGGTTATTTAAGGTATCTAAAGCCTTATCTCCAAAGATTTTCAACTTCTCTGATTGAAACTAGTGTTAATTAGATGCCTTAACACTACTAAGGCTCTGACCAAAGTAATTACTGCAAGTTTGGCTGATGCCACTTTAGTTTTACAGCATTATTTCCATTCCTTATTAAGACACCTGTCTCTTTGTTGTTGGTAAAAGCAGTGCACCTCACTTTCCATCTTTTTTCCTCCAGTACAGACATCCCAGTGCCATAATTTACTGAGCCAGAAGAAGACATACCAACATATCACAATGTGGTCCTGTTCTGCAACAAGAAATTTTTATGGTCATGGAAAGAGGGTGTAGTGCCATTAAATTTTTTAATTCTCCCTTTTAAAATGTGATTTCCTTGAGTTCCTTGTCAGACCACAGAAGAAGCTTTACCACCTCTTAAGGAAAAAAGTTTCCCTTCCATCCAATCTTCTGTTTTTCAGTCTTTCATCAGGCACAGTTCAGGTCTGGGCAGTTGCCTTGCCAATCCACAACAGTTTCCTTGTGGCAAAATAAATGTCCACAGGCCCCTCTGGCCATCTGAGCATGGATTCCTTGGTAGGAATGTGAAAGAAGATGTCCATGGCTGACTTTTTCTGTCATTATACTAAAGCACTATGGCACATTGTTGCAGGTGGAACAGAAGACGCAGTCCTGACAAGGGAAACACTGAAGCCACAGGAAGGTTTCCATTACTTCTGAATTGTATGTGATCCAGAAGAACTGTGTGATCAAAAAACCCTGGGACTGAAAAAAAGATAAAGAACTCATCTCATCTATTCTGCAGCCCCAATACAAGATTAGCTGTCCTCAACTGTTCCTCACAGCTGCACTCTTTAAAACACAGCTTTCCTAAACTTAGTGACAGGACTCATAGATTTTCTTTCCTTGCAGTTGAAGCTGAATGTCTATTGAACCAACTTAAACCCATTACCCTTGCTGTAACCACAGGGGACCTGAACAGTCTAGTCTTTTACTCTCTACAGCTACTTTTTACGTTATTATGTGTGCTCTCAGTCTTCTCTTATATAAATTAAACTACTCCAATTGTTTCAAACTCTTCTCATCAGTTTTGCTTTCTAGATCACTGATAATTCCCGGTTGGTCTCCTTTATCTTCTTTTGATACTGGCCCATGCTTTTTCTGAAATGCAGTTCAGAAAATGAAGCACAGTGTGCTTGCTGAGACTGAGCACAGTATGCAGCACTGAGGAAAATGAAAGAACTATTTCATATGGTACAAATTATATTGCTCTTTGCACGCCTTAGTAAGTTGTACATCATTTTTTTTCAACTTATTTTGAAGACCTTTCCTCCAACTTCTCAAGAAAATTCTGGTCTGGCTCTCTAGTATATAAAGCAGGGAAAAAAGTTACTGAATCAGGACCCACTCTGAAATAAAGGATATTGTCCTTTTAATAGATCAGAAGCTGAACTGAAGACATCAGTGTTAGATGGTGCACATACATGTAAGTGTGGACACCACCCCAGTCACTACTGGAAACACAGAGCAGCAGTAGACTCAGAGGAAGTCCCATCAGAATTCTTACTTGTTGTCTAATCTGCTTTAGTTCTGGCCAAAAAGAAAATATTCCTCTTGAGCCTGAGACAGATCAGACATTTTCTTTAATTTTCCTTTGCATTGGTATCCACATGATGGAAAGCTTTCATCTTTTCTTTTTCTTTTTTTTTTTTTTTT
>VZRO01001510.1:266144-288118 GCA_013397915.1 Daphoenositta chrysoptera | reverse complement strand
TTTTTTTTTTTTTTTAATTGGCAAACATAAAGCAAATATGGTCTTGTTTTGCTGGCATTTTGAACAGGTTTAGGTTTGTTCTGGCTGAGCTCTGAGATCATCCCAGACCTGTAAAGATGTTTTTGCAGAGTTTTGAGGCCAAACTGATAAACCATATCCAAAGTATGAGTCTGGAATGGGCACCCCTCTAGCTCTTTTCACAGTTTTTAATTGGTTCAGTGTGAAAACAAATTCAGTTTTGCCACTTCTGAGAAAAAAATCCAACAAAAATCCCTGCAAGGAAAAAAACAATGCCGTGATGCCTGTCACAGGGAAAAACTCCTCAGTTCATGCACTTATAGCAAGAATAGGATTGAAGCAGTTTATTGATTTATTAACAGCATGTAATTAACTTGCAATCAGTGAACTATGTATTCAGGATCTGTATCAGCAAGGCAGTCGACAAACCACAATCATAGATACAGAATGTTAATGGACACCTGCAAATTTCTGAGCAACTTTGTGAAACATATCCCGAGAAGCTCTAATCACACCTACACACACACAAACACATGAAACATCCACATGGCTCCACAAATCCCCCCAGGACACACCTCACGGGCTGTGTCCAGTACCCCTCTCTCTCAGCTTCCTACATTCCCTCTTTCCAAGGGAAATGCAGGTGCTCCAGTACCACATGGGCCCGTGCTGCTGCTTGCAACCCCTGTGCATGTGGCAGGAAGGAATCCCAGGGATCCCTGCCCGCTGCCTGTGGACCCCAGCCCCTGACTTAGCTGTGTCTTTAAGCCAGGTTTTCCCCTGATGGGGGAGTGATTTTAAAGAAACTTTCAGCACTCTCTGCTTTAAGTTAGTTTATTAAGTCTTATCAGAGAAGTAAGGTCACTAGCGTGACCCAGACACAGCACACCACAGAGAAGTGCAGCAGAATGCATCCTTATCAAGATAACACGGTCTTCTTAAAGGTAAATCATCCAATTAAAGCCTAAAATGAAAGATATTTTCACTTTTCTACCAATGTTAGACAAATGCTTTAATCACGTATACAGGAACTGTGGAATTTTTCATCCAATAACTTTTAGAAGCCTACTACTGCAGAGTATGGCATACTAGAAGAAAAAAAAGAAAGTCTAGAAACAACAACAATTCTCTATATTGGAGTTTTTGCTTTTTATCTAATTATTACATTAATAAACCCAACACCTTTAGATTTTTCACCCTGCGATAACCTTACATAATACTCTATTATTTAGTTCTCACTAAAGTAGATTCTAGTTCTTCCCAAAGAGTTGGCAGTTTTCTCCATGGATAAAGGTCAAATACAGTGTTGTCGAGGGGAGTAGAACCCTTCAAATCAGGCAGGGAAATATTCTCTGCTTTCAGGGCTCCCACACTACATTGGCTCTTTCCGAGGGAAATGCAGGTGCTCCAGTAACACATGGGCCTGTGCTGCTGCTTGCAACCCCTGTGCATGTGGCAGGAAGGAATCCCGGGGATCCCTGCCCGCTGCCCTTTGAGGGAACACGTTTACCTGGAGCTCCCTGCAGCAATCAGGCCGGGCAAGGACTTCACATGCAAGATGGAGAAATGCCAAGACCTTTATTGCACAGCTCGGGTTACCTAAATACTAGCGCACAAATAGGATATAACCTCATATAAACAGGAAGATCAAATCCCAGGATTTCACCCAGTCACCTGGAGTATTCCCTAGATATTACCTATTATGATAAGGTGTAAACAATACCATGTAAGGTCACTAACCACAATCTTCCCGGGCCATGCAAGAAGGTAACTAACGCATAGTCCTCTTTTCTAGCTAATCTCAGGTGACCTGGAAGTGTTTCCATGGTTACCCCCGGGCCTAGGGAAGATGCTTTTGTAGGCCTTCAGGCCTGCTCTTCTATAACACCCATGGTGTAACCTTACAGGTCCCCGCTTGCATCCAGTCCCCTTTGCCAAGGAGGGTTTTGCAGTGGTTATTTGGGGTTCTGCTGGTGCTGCAAGGACATGAGCACCTGTCACTGTTGTCCCGGGGACGACGGACGAACGACGTAGACCCGATCCGGGAAGAAATGGAATTATTTAATTATTTTACAGACTGGTTTATATCTCTTAGTTCGCTTGAGTGGCGTAGGGCCATTGGTCATTGACCATCCACCTCCCGGGCATGATTGGTGAAACCCTACAACACCCATTTCAAAACATTTTCCCCAAAAAGCCTTAACAGGCTTAGAAAACAAGCTGCAGGTGTTAAGACAGAGAACTCGTTTACAAAACCCATCTCACTGTTTCTCATGGCTTGTGTGAGAAAGACAAGGTTCTCACAGACTACTGCAGAAAGCTGGGAGATCTCTCTGCTGAGAGCTTTTCTGCATCCACAAGCACCTCTGCCCAAAGAGCTGGTGTTTACACTGGGAAGGGCTGCAATGACACCTGAAGGAAATCTCACTGATCTTCCCTGGTGGACACACTCCTGGTCAGTGATCACGTGTCCTTTGTGCACCTGAACAGGTGACTCTCTGACTGTATTTTTGCCAATAACATACTAGGTTGGCCCCTTTGTATTTCTTTCTGGGATATATTTGAAAGGAGCTTCTTTATGGTTTTCACATGCATGTTTTTTGAGAGGTGCTTCCTTTGTTTTCTAAAGAAGTGGGAGAAGAGACCAAGTAATGGTATCCTTTTAAAACCCCTGGAACTGGCTCAGGATCTATTCTTTTCATTTAAAGAAACTGCTTTAACTAACTCTTCTACTTTCTTCTAACTCCTTCCTGTTGTGATAGATCACACACAAATGCCATGCTAAATCATACTTTTGTGTTGGATTGCCTTACTGCAAATCAAAAGATTATCCTTCTTTTTAATCTCTTTTTATTTTTTGGGGGGAGGATCCCCAGAAGTCTGGAAAATTTTGCCGGTGTTTTTATTTTCTGGTGAAAATATATGTAGATTCTCATTAAGGAAAATAAGTTTTTTAAGTGTGAAAAAAAGTAATTAAGAACATTTTCACCTCTGCTTGAGCCTTCTTACCCCACACCAGCACACATGCTTTTCTGATATTATTTCTATGTTTTTTGTTTTCTAAGTTTTCTAGTTTCAGCAAATATAATTTCTGCAGGTGTGCTACCTCTGAATTGTCAGTCTTATACTTTTGCTCTACTCATCTATTTTTTTCCCTTCATTTTCCGTTAGAGGTCAGACAACTTTAATGGCAACTTGCTGGACATATCATTGGAATTTATTTAATATTTCAAGTCTAATTTTTATCAGCATTCTCCTCCCCATCAGCACTTGGGTTAGACTTTTGTGTACCAGGCATCCAAGAGGTACCTGCTGGGTTTTTTATATTTTTTTAATGTTATTATCCATATGAAGAGCAAACCAGGGAATGTAGCCTTGGCTAAAGGCATTGCTTTACTTCATCTATTTTACAACTCTCAGCTTGTGTTCATCTCACTTTATAATTAACAAGAATCATGCAGGATCACCTGGTGGATGATAACACTAGAATTTACTGTCAGTGAAAAGCAAACAGAGTAATCTGTAAAAGAAGGAAAGTTATTGTAAGACCTATTGAGTAGTTGATTTCTACCAAGAGACAGAATCTCATAAGAGGGTTGGAAGTAGTCAGATGTTTGAAACTGCTCTAAAATAGTGTGTTAGAAAGGCTAGTACCCTGCTGACCATGTGTGACTGGAAGAAATCTTCTGAGATTAGAGAAGTAAAGGGGTCTAAACCAATAAATTGCTCAAAGATTTCAATCCCCACTTTCGTCATTAGAGTCAAGAGGTCAGTTAAACTCAGTATTTCACAAATTCAAGATCAAACTCATGTAGAAAAATGCTGCCATACATACAGTTATGCTATATAGCACTCTATGAGACAAATTAAGAGCTTGGATATTTAGGCTTGGTGGTAAATGAATATGTTGGTGAAGATCCCCAAGAAAGGCTTATTTGGAGAGTCATATCATCACTATAATATTAGTCCTTTCTTACATTAACACAGAAAATATTGGGAAAAAAATTCAAACATTCAAACAATTCACATAATTCTTAGAGATCCAAGTGAGTGTATGCCTATAAAAACCCCTGCAAAAATGCATGGAAAAAATCAGTCTCTTATATAAACATTTCACAGTCTAAATAAGTGTGCTGGTTTTGGTTGGGAGAGAGTGAATTTTCTTCACAGACACTTGTATGAGGCTGTGTTTTGGATTTGTGATGAAAGCAGTATTGATAATGCAGGGCTGACCAGTGCTTACATCACATCAAGGTCTCTCCTGCTGCTCTCACTGAAACTGCACAAGAATTTGGGAGAGGATACAGCTAGGACAGTGGACCCCAGCTGACCAAAGGTATATCCCATACCATGTGACATTGTACTCACCAAGAAAAGCTCAAGGAAAGAAGGAGGAAGGGAGGATGCTCAGAGTTATCAACATTTGTCTTCACAATAAATGCACAATGGAGCCCTGCTTTCCTGGGAATGGCTAAATCTCTGCCTGTTGATAAGAAAATGTGAATGAATTCCTTGTTTTGCTTTGCTCGTGTGTGTAGGTTTTCATTTATCTATTAAAATGTCTTTATCTCAACCCATGAGTTTTCTGATTTTTGGCCTTCCAATTCTTTCCCCTTGCCACTGGAAGGGAGTGAGAGGGTGGCTCCATGGGGCTGAGCTGTCTGCTGGGAATAAACCACTTTCATAAGACAAACTAATGAAAGTTTGATTTACTGTTTTTTTAGAGATAGGGAACTGAGACCTAGAAAGAGTAAGTGTTTAAATTTAAGGACCTAGATACTTTGGTATGAAGATAAAATTAACAATGTTGGATTTTATCTGGTCACGTGAGAAAGGGGAGAGCCACAAAATTTAACCTTTGAAGCAAGGAACAGTTTAAGATATTAAAAAAGACAATGGTAAAGATATGAAATATGGAAAGATAAAGAGTAAGCTGTTCCTTAAACCTTGCATAGCACTTTTTCAGCAAATGAGTCACCAATTCAGTATGGGATGTATGGACTCCTTGAGTGCCAGGATAACCACAGTGGATGAGTAAATCCCAATTATCCTACAGACAGAAAGCCAGCACAGCAAGGAGCTGTTGGATTTTGGTACAAGGTCCTCTGTAGAGCTATAACTTTTGCCTCCCAGATTTGCTACTGATATACTTTGACTATTCTGGTGCTTTCACATTTCATTTGCAGTGTCTAATCTGGTCCAAAGGGACATTTAGCAGTTTATAGCTGCCATGGGTTGGGACTGCTCCTCAGCTTTTGGCAGTGTAGCGTTAAGATAATAGGCTAGAGAATGGGGATTTATGTGAGTACACCTGCATGGGTTGTGCTTATCCTGATCTGACAATTCTGGTTCAGAGGGGCTCCTTGGGATGTGGAGCTGGCTGCAGATGAGCCCTGGTCACTGGTCTGTGCTGCTGCTGCCAGAGCCCCGTATGGCCCTGCATGGATCGGTGGTGTTGGCGTGGCAGTCAGAGCATCCCCAGACGGNTGAGGTTATATCCCGTTTGTGCACTGGTATTTAGGTAACCCGAGCTGCACAATGAACGTCTTTGCACTTCTCCATCTTGCATGCAAAGTCCTTGCCCGGCGTGAATGCTGCAGGGACCCACGACCCAGGGAGAGCATCCACTCCCTTCCACAGAACTGAGACCAATGTCTGGGCAAGGCAGAGCTCTTCTGAGACAGCGTTGGATCTCCAGAGAAATCCTTATTTGTTCATGTACACTTCTAACTTTTAGCTACACCTCTACCTGAAAAAAATAGCTGAATACTCTTGCTAATCTTTTGGGGGACTTGGAGATTTAATCATCTTCTCAGGCAGCAGAGTTGTTTATTTTGAAAGGAGGATTTACCACCCTCAAGGGTTTCCTGAGCTTTCCTATTCTTTTTCTTTCAAAAGCTAGAGGCAATCATTCCTTCAATCAACAACCTTGTGGAGATACTGCCCCTCTCCTTTCATCAAATGTTTCAGGTTAATGAAGCACTGAAGATGTGGAAGGCCCATATTCAATAATTACCTTTCTCTGATAGGGTACAAGTTCCATTTTAAATGAAAGTTCCAAACAATAAGTCATAACTTAATTAGAAAGAAGCAGAAGTAATAGGAAAACTGTTCCTCCTTGAGAAGCTGTTCCCTTTTATCTCTGAACTCTGCATTCATTTCAGAAAAGTGAAAGTGAGCTCTTTCCAAAGGGGAGCAGAAGTTTCTTTCATTAATTAGGAAAGGAGGAGAGCAATTTTCCAGTGCTGTTGTTTGCGTATTTTACATAAAACATTAAACAAATAAATGAGTTAACTAACATTTCAGAAAATATATTTGTATCCCGGTCTTCATGCTCAGAGCTATACATGCCATATCTGTGTTATCAAGCTTGCAAAGGCAGGAAATTTGTCTTGCTCTTCTTGACCCCTTTCATGACTAATTCTTCAGTGTCTTTCAAGAGAGACTGAGAGATTAAATTCATTCCTGCTTCCTGGCTTTCAGATACAGTTTAATTTCTGGAGAACTTGCTGAGAGTTAGAGAATTTTAAACTCTTCAAAAAAGGGAACCCCCATCTTCAGTGCCTGTTTTAATCCTTGAATACACAGCTATTAGAGAAACATCACATTCCTTTTCCTTTTCCTTTTCCTTTTCCTTTTCCTTTTCCTTTTCCTTTTCCTTTTCCTTTTCCTTTTCCTTTTCCTTTTCCTTTTCCCTTTTTTCCTTTTCCCTTTTTTTCCTTTTCCTTTTCCTTTTCCTTTTCCTTTTCCTTTTCCTTTTCCTTTTCCTTTTCCTTTTCCTTTTCCTTTTCCTTTTCCTTTCCCTTTCCCTTTCCCTTTTCCTTTCCATTTCCCTTCCTCACTTTTTGCAATATATTCAGGTAGTGCCAGCTGGACTGAACTGCAGTTATGGTTTGGAGAAGGAATGATTTTTCTGGGGACCTGAAAAGGCTTCAGTTTCAGTCAATGTTTGAGTGTCCCGTTATGACCTGGGTTTGGATACATCTGCAGACACACAGAGCTAAAAGAGTTTCAAAAGCTGCAGTGTCAGAAAAGACTTTAGATGATTTTAGAAGCCCGAATTCATAAATGGCACTCGGTGGGATTTTTGTTTTTTCCTGTTAGTCAGTAACTTACAGAAATATCATAAAGGAAAGCTAAGGTATCAACAATTATATTCAAATTTTCTTCATACTATTGCCCAGGTTCTCCTGCCAGTACATCTTTTTCATTTCAATTATTTAATTACTGTTGACCTTAGACAAAGCTAGACTAAATATGAATGCAATATGCTGAAGCTCCAGTCCCAAATTTATATATTACTCTGTTAATCATTCTATCAATAGATGTTTCTTTTGGAAAATAATTTGATGTGATTTGCCTGAGAATAAAACCCCAGAAAAAATAAAAAAGAAGTAAAAGAAGAGAGAAAATTTTACCCAGACTAGTTTAACACAGGCTATTTTCCTTTGGGAGTTATAATAAAATAATTGTAAAATAGTTTTTATAATTGCCACATTGGACAAAGGTCAAATAAAAGCCAAGATTTATTATAATAGCTTAATTTCACAAATTAAAGGGAAATCAATACAATTCATTAACAGTGATTTAGGGCTCTGGATCTTTCTGAGGTACTTATAGGGTCCCAATTAACACAGTGTCTGAGCACTTACTAATCTTTAATGTATTTATCCTCCCAACACTGCTGCAAGCTAGATTTCTAATCCTTATTTCATTTTGCATTGGAGCATATCCCAAAAGTTGTAAATGAAGGAGAGAAATTAAACTATCCCATGTCCTAGGACACTCTGTCATTATTTAATCACTGAATAATACAGTGATACAATAAAGCAGATTGGAACAAGTCTCAAGGAGTCCAATGCCCAGCTCAAAACAAGGGTTTTCGGGTCAGACTAGGTTTCTCAGGGATTTGCACAGCTGGATATTGAAAATCTTCAAAGATGGACGCTACACATCATATCTGTGTATTTTTTAACAAAGCCTGACTGTTCTAATGCAGGAAACCTATACCAGTAGTAGGCTCTGGACTGACAACACTGTGTATTACATCCCATATTCTGTACAAGATCTAAAAGTTTAATGTTTTTTCTCTCAAGGAGTATGGTCAAAACTTACCTATATAATTTCATGGAGCTCTAGTAAGAGAGTCTGAGATTGATTTTTAACCCTGACGTTAGAATTACTCATGTAGAAACCTCAAGTTCAGAGCCTGAGAAGTAAAAGGATCAGTTTCAGCTGTCTAAGTGTCATTGTGGCTGGGCTTCTCCTCATCCTCGGGAGAATTTTACAAGTAAATCTCACAGCATGGTGATCTACATCTATTTTATGTCATTTCACTCTTCATTATCTTAAGGTGGAGATGCAGCTCTCTGACTTCTCAAGATCCTTTCTGCTGGAACTTTTATTACCCCAGTCCTGGCCTCCTTTCTCAGGGAGGAAGATTACACAGGACAATTACAATTTCTGATATTTAACACTGAGCAGACCAGTGCTCAAGTACCCTGAGCTTTGTGCCAAAATGATTTGCCCGTGGGGAGGAGCACTGCCCACAAAAGCTGCTTGGAGGATGGTGGGCTGCGCAGAAGCTAATATTTCCCCGCAATTATAAGTTGGAAGTCTGACAGAGGAAAACCAGCTTTTGCTGCATCATGAAGACAAAGAACCTTGGAAATACATATATGTGATAATTGTAAAATATTTAGACACCGTTTCCCTTTGCATCCCAAGTATAGGGTACAACACAGAGGAAGGTGGTGAGGATTTATCATAATAGCTTACCCTGCTGGTTTGTAATTTTTTTAATACCTCTATTGCAACAAAAAATGAAATTAAAAAATTTTAGAAATTGAAGGAATATTTCTATTTCAAAACACATCCCTAAACACATGTCTTTCTATTTTGATTTTTATCAGTTACAAGGATATGCAAGGAAAGGCAGAATACACACAGTGTGGACAAGGGGTGACAGTACTACCTTAGGAATTCTTTACACAAGAATGAGGTAGACCTTAGGATGGGTGGAATAGTTGTCAAAGAACAAACAGAGAATTTATTAACTTTAAGGTACACAGGTTCATACGCCAATATGTCACTGAATTGTAATAGCAGCCAAGCAATAAAGAAATAAAATAAATAATAATAAAAAAGACTCACACAGCAAATGTCAATAAGAAGAGGTGAACATATAAAATATAGGATTTAAAGTGACGAGCACCTCACCAAGAAGGCAAACAACAGCTTTGTGTAAATAATAGACTTGAGAAAAATGCAGTGCAATTCAGAATTGCACCAAGAACAAAAATACCCGCTACATTAGGAGAAATTATTCAATTCCTACTTTGTTCTCAAAAACTACACTTGTTGAGGGGATAAGAAAAATTAAACAAAAGAGAAAAAATGTAATGAAATCTTGCAATAAAAAGAAGTTTTCTGGAGCATATATTCAAGATCCTCTAATTTGGGACAATTTATATTTACTTCCAAAATTTTGGAATGAGATTGTATGGAAGAAGTGTCTGGCATCTGGTCCAATGCTATTATTGGCCAATATTTGGAATCAAGATTCGCTCACAGAACCTGGAACTGAGCAGATGACAGATAAGACTTTGTGTACAAATCAGAAGAGAAGTCTGGCCCAATGGCCCCAAATTTCACGTACAACATGCTGAGAGTCAATCACAGTTGCTGCTTGAAGTAGAATTATTATCCATGTCATCTATGAGATTGCCACACCTGTGTTCCTGTTCACTCAACCAGCCGTTCTTAGCAAGACTTAACTGCTGGTTGAGCTAAGTTCCCAAACCACAGCCTTGGAGCTGAAAAAAATTATACAAAGACTTAGGGAGTGTTAAGTAGATCTAGGATGGTTTCTGGAACAGGAATTAAACTGGAGAAAATCTAGCAGTGCTTTATACAGCCCTAAAATTTAAAACATATTAAACTCAGGTTCAGAAAGCAGAGATGGATGATCCCATATGCCATATTCTTCTCTTCCTGAATTTGCACATATTTTATATCCTTTTGGCCAGACAGTTTTTCATAAGGTCACACAGGTTTTTTCTGCAGACTGTATGTTGCACACAAATGCAGTAATTTTTTGATGATGCAGAAGATAGTAAGATCAAGACAGATGATTTTCTGCAGAGTAGAGGGTGAAAAGCAGTAGAAGAACATGACCAGTTTCCTGTCAGCTCTGACAGGGTCAGAATTACTGGACTAGCGCAAAACAGTGAAAAATGTAACATGTGAAATCCACCTTGAAGAGATGTTGACACAGCAAGGTGCACATAGAGATCAAAGGTAAAGTTCAGGTAATCATTAATCTTGTCGCAGTAGGCAATGGAAGGATACAAAGACTCCCAGAAAGTACAAACAAAACAAAATATTTCCTCTACAGCAGAACACTAGAATAAATGTCCAGGGAGACAGGGGAAGATTCTATTCTAAATGCAGGGTCTGGGAAGCCAAAGGAGTTGATTAATAAATCCACAATCATGAATGACCATGAAATCTGTGTTGTCCAGAGACTCCACTGAGAAGTAAACTGACTTAACCTTTTCACATCAATACAGCCAAAATTGGAAAGAGGTGATTTATGTATCTTTACGGAAACAGGATGCCACAATTCTCAAGAAGCGCAGAATTATTAAGCTTTAGTATATGGGGAAAAAATTATTTATTCACAACTACCTGGAGTCAGATGGATCTGGCCATAAAATACTAAAGCTTTAATAAAAAGAATAATGACAATAGCTTATGTTTATGATTATATTAAATTAATCAGCTGGTGGTCTATGACATATTTCATATGGTATATAAATATGTTGTATGTTGAATAAATACCCAGAATCACAGAATAGTTTGGGATTGGAAGGAACCTCAAAGATAAAGCTCCAACCTTTCTGCCATGGGGAGGGACACCTTCCACTAGGCCAGGTTGCTCAAACCCCATCCAGCCTGGTCTTGAACATCTCAGGGAGGGGTTCTGCAACCTCTCTGGGCAACCTGTGCCAGTGCATCATCACCCTCACAGGAAAGAATTTCTTCCTAATATCTAACCTACACCTGCCCTCTCTCAGTTTAGAGTGAACTCTTAATTATGCCAATGGTTAACAACTCTCAATATGAATTTTTTTCTCCCTTGTGGATAATTTAAATGTCCTTTGTTGCATCTTGTTTTCATCACCTCTGGTCCATCTACTGTGCGCCACTGAGAAGAGCTCGGTGTCATTTTCTCTACAATCCATAGTTAGGTAGCAGATGGCAGTGATTAGATTACCCATAAATTTCTCTCCTTCAGACTAAAGAGATCAAGCTTCCTCAGACTCTAGGTCATGTTCTAAAACCTCCTAAACACACATCTCACCACGCATACACATTTTTTCCTATCAAATCTCAAGTTACAAACTGAATTTGGACCTGACTGTGCGTTGGTGGTTACAAACATAGACTTTGTGCAGCATTTCACTGAAGTGCTTATGGGCAGCATACATTACGCAGGTATAAAAATATCTTAATCCATTCACATAAAATAAAAACTAGCATCCTGTTTAATCTGGTTCTACTGCAAAGGATAATACCAAAAATAAGTCTCAACCTCCACTAACTATCAAGAAAAATTAAAGGACATTGTTTAGTTGCATTCATATATCATTTCTAAGAGGCTACAAGGAAAATGTATTTGAAGGATATAGCAAGACTGTTATAAATAAAAATATCTTTAAAAATTGTCTCTCATTTACAGAAATGCAATATTATTAGAGTTACTAAAATTGTTAGCAATGTTCATAACTCTCTTAAGCTTCATCAGATACCTGAAAAAAGTTTAAGACTAAAAAATACTGGTCCAGCAAGAGAAATAAGCATTTTTTAATGTTTGGGAGATCTTTTTCTACTTCTCCTTGATCTTTAATCTCACTTTCTTGATAAAATCTAAGTAGAAGATAATAGTTTCTAAAGTAATGATCACCATGTCACATCTACAGTGGGTTTAAAAAAAGCAAAATCTCACAGTGGCCCATGGAGTGACAAGACAATCATCTCTCTTTCTCATGTGATCTAGTAGCTTGTGGGAAACAGTGTCAAAATAAAAAATTGTCTCCTAAAAAGAGGCTTAAAATTCAATTTTTTTTCTCTTTAGCTTTTAGTGCAGGTAAAATACAGAATGTAAATAATGATGCATAATTGGTTTATTAAGAAATTGATGGCAAGAACACTAAAAAAACCCTTAAAAACTGTCATTGAGTCTTGCAGACTTGGACACAACAAGGGTAAGATACCAAAAAGTGCATGTTTTGAGTTCATGGAGCTGCTGCCAGTTCTTCAGAACAATATTATATGTTATATATGTTTTATGTTATCATATTATATATTACATGTTACATTTATATATATACATATAATATATAACATATATTATATGTTATTGTATTATTATATATGTTATAATATAAAAAAAAATTTACTTTCTGAGAAAGTAAAATCCTAGTGTCACAGGACACAGCTCTGATGTGATGTTCTTAGTCTAGAGACACACTGTGGAAGGATGGGTATCCTTGCCTCAGAGCCATGGAAAAGGAATCACAAGCTTTAAGCACTCTTTCACAGAAAGCTGGCAGCAGCCCAATACCCAGGACAAGTAACAGCACCCAAATTTGTGGAGAATTAAATGCCTTGGTGCTGCTTGGAAGCACCACTCCCCACACACTGGGAGAGCAGCAATTACGTTGTCTCAGCTCCAACTTATAGCAGAGAATTTCTCAATATGGTTTAGTGGGTGGGGTGTGATGCTGAAATATTTTCTTTCCCCAGTGTTTACTGTTGCCTGGTGACAGCTGGTGACAGAAGAGGTGGGTAGCTGCTCCTTCAAGTGGTGGTCCTGACTGCTGCCCAGAGCCATCTCCATTGCAGGGGGGCTTTTGTTACGTGGAACCTGAGGGGCATCCATCAGGGTCCTTGGCAATCTCTAAACATTGCTAGAATTACTGAGAAACAGAAAAAAATATAATTCAGTCCAAGTCTTTGGCCAATGCATAAACTGCTGCATAAACCCTCTTGCCTTTGGGCTTTCAAAGCAGGGCATAGCTGGAACTTGATAGGGCAGCACTGCTTCTGTGGATACTGCTTTTTTTTATTACCCTGATTTATCAAATGAAGAGAAGACATAAAATCTCTGCTTTTCCTGTCATACAGAGTAAGAGGTTTTCCAACAAACTATGCTTGGTGGAAAAACGGGAACAATGACTCTACTCACCCCCTTTTCCCAAGAATAAGGGAATAGTATAAGGACTTTGTCTAGAAAAACACAGTACTAATAAAACAAGCTAGGAGAAAAACAAGCACCGAACTGGCAGTTAATTAATTTCCGTATTTCTAGCTGAAGTGTCTAATGGGAGAAAACAACTAATCATTATTGTTTTGTTGTTTAGGATTAGCGATATGTGCAAATACTTGATTTAGTGGTGAAATTTTTTGATTTCTGTTTTACTGAAGAAAAATGTTATAGCTTCAAAATTAGGCAGTATTATGGAAACAGATGGGATTTGAAATGAACAACAATAAAGTTAAGTTCCAGCATAGAAAGACTGCATGTCAGCTCTCTAGCTGAACTTTTCAGGATCATTAATAAGAATTACAGCATTCTTAAATATTCAATCTTAATGCATCCAAATTTCCTATGGGCATCCTCTTCAATCTGAGCTTTATGGATCTAGCACTGGTTTGTGTAAGAACTCTGCTGTTATTGAACAAAAAGTACAAGTGAAAAACGCAAAATTCTCCCTCTGATGGCCAACCACAAGTAAGACTCTGTCAATCCATGGATGTTGGGGCTTTTCTTTCCACTTGCCTATGTTTATTGAATTAAGCTGAACCACAGAACTAAAGGATCTGTGCATGACGCAGTGATTTGGTTTACAGGTTGGTTTTGGTTTACAAGCAAATCAGTCCCACTGGGTTCTCCTCAGATTTATCTCAGCCCCCATCCTACACACCAGAAAATGCTCTTTAGCTTCAGTCACACAAGCACTCTCATTATTTAAGGGTATTCTTCAGGACTCCGGGGGCAAAAAAAAAAAGGAGTGTGTCTTTGTGGAGAAAGGTTTTCTAGGTTCTCAATCCATGTAAAGGACTGCAGGTCATATTTATCATTTTTCTAAGCATAAAAATTTACAAAATCTTCGAATCTGTGTTTTAGTAGCTATCAGACTTGATGCAGATCAATTCTATCATATGCAGTCATCCTTGAACTTTCCCAAAACTAAGAAATTCGAAGAAACATTATTTCATAAGATTATATCTTTGGACTGCTGGAAAATATGAGAATTAAGTTCTTTGCCCCTTTTCTGACAGTAAAAGCCTTTCGAGAATCTGGTATCATAGATACAAACACAAGTATCACCCATGTTGTAAAGTACTGCAGCAAAATTACATCTTATAGACAAAAATAAAAAACCCTGAACCAATAAATTACTGGAATAATGAAAGATTAACAACAACAACAACAAAAGATTAAAATAAAAAAGGAAAAATAAGGAAAAACCTAGCTCTTTAACCTAGTCATATAGGAGCTTTTTTTTGAAAGGATAGAATAAATGTAACAAACAGATCAAAACATGTATCTGTGAAAGAGAATTTCATTCTAAGGGAAACAATCCTACTGGCAAATCAAAGTAAAAATATGTCTGAGTCACTGAAGAATAATTTCAAGCTTTAATTTACTTTCGAGTCATCATGTAGTTGTTTGAAATAAATCTCAGCTAGATCCACAATGTGAAAACTACTACAAGGCAAAATACCTACAGATGCTTGAAAGACAATAGAATATTTCATGTCTCACTATATATATTTATATATATTTATAAGGCAGGCTTCAATTGATAGAAAATTTCAATGTACTCTTCATGGCAGAAGTGAGCCAAGATATCTTTGTCTCTAAAAGCCTTAACTTTCCTTGCTACATTTAAAAATATACTTTCCTCATCTCTGAGTCCATAGAGCTCCTTCTGATTTCCAAAGAATTCTTTTGAAAGCCTTTTGTGAATCAATTTTTATTTCTTGTTCTTCTGTTGTTATCATAAGTGAGATTAAGGCCTTGCTTTGTTTCTATTTACTATTTGTATTGCAATTATATCTAGAAGTCCCAATTATAAACATATAAAAACCAATAACATCCTTCATGTAGAATAAACACCTCTTAAAATAATGCCTGACCCGGAGGACTTACAGTCCAGGTAATTCTATTGTGTTTAAGATATTTTATATACATTAGCCGGAGGATGATGTAAGTCTGGGTTACTCTATTGATTGAAGTACTGCTTAGAACAAGTAATTTTGTTCTTCTGTTTTTTCTCAAGAGCTGGAATAAGAATAGCATAATATTAACTCTTCTTTCCCAGGAGAGTGAGAGAAAAAATCACTACTGAATTCCTATCTACAGATTTAAACTTGCTAAAAAGGGTATAAATTTTAGGGCTTCTGGCTCTTAGGAGTTAATAATCAGCTGTCAAAACAAATTCACATGAGGCATGGATGAAAAAAAAATAACAATAATTATATTTTGTCAGGTATTGAAGTTTTCAAATTTCTTTTTGTTCTGTATGTTTATAATGCCTTCTTTTTCTTAAATAATAGAGCTATTTAAAACCCATGAGGTTTGGGTCTCAGTAAGCTGTGCTTCAGGTAGGTCTTGCTATTGCTTTTTTCCACCATTTCCTTTACCTCAAAACCTGCCATGAGAACTAGTATTACCTCTTGAAATTACATTCCTCTAAAGTATTTGTACTAATTTGATTTATGTATTTCTGTTGTTTTTTTTTTTTTTTTGTTATCTCCTTATTGACTTGACAAAATTTTCCTGTGATCTAATCATAAAATCTGCTGTCTTCAGCTGACTCCAGATGCACTGCATCTTTGTTTATCTCCCTGTGTATTTTTGTCCTACTGCATTTATAAAAAGAATCACATTTATATTAAGGACGGGATACAGTGTGTTTTATTTTGAATAGGTTATTTGCAGCATAATAATCCTGTGAATTACCAATATGCTGCAAAGCAAGGGGAAAATGTGATTGTAAAGGGCATGATGGTGATTCAATTGGGTTTGTGGTCATAATGCATCCCTTCCAAATGGCATTTCAGCCTTTGTTCTGTCTTTGTATGTATTGTCTACTTGTTCTGTATATTCAGACAATCTCTTCTGTAGCAGCTGGGCACTTTTTCTTTCATAAGAATGGTAATCACCGAAGTTTGGAGTTTGTTAAGGATGATGTGCTGGTTTGTGTGATCCCTCTCTTGCCAGCAGCCTTGTGAGGGAGCACTGAACTCACACCCATCACACCACCTCAGCGGGAAGGACTTGTGTGGTCCCACCTCCCTCTATGTCTGCTGCCTTGTAGCTTGTATTTATGGACAGCTCAGCTCACCTCACCTCAATGTACATTTTCTTCCTTCTCCAACAAAAATGTTATGTTTCTGCAGCTTGTTTCTTTCTTTCGTATCATCTGAATTAAATCAAAATGCTTGAATACTGACATAGTCTATACATTTAGAGGGATAAAAAAGGACATCTCCAAGAAATGACGTTAAACTAGAAATCATTCCTCCTTTCACTGACTGTATATGGAGTCCATATAAGCTCCTTACTCTATATCTACAGTGTAAGTGAGCATGGGTGATTCCCATTCTTCCCTTATTGTACCCCAAAAACGCAATTTAAAATTTGAATTTGGAGTTCTTTTCTGCACCTCAGTCCTTGAGGCACTGTTTATATATTTAGGCAAATTCTTGCCTGAACATCAGAATTAAAGATGCTGAGTTCTTAAGGGCTTTAGTCTCATTCACCTTTCTCTTGCCATTGCATGGCATCATGTCATTTTCTGTGCAACCTCATGCAGTGGTGACAAAGCAACTCTGAGAAGATAAAAGTCACTGTTATGTTAATGTGGCTGAGGGTGTTGACAGAAAGAAAAACAACTGGAATGAGGACAGTCTCACTGCAGTTACTTCAGAAGCTGGGAGGATATTTACCAGCCAATGGTAAGTTCTCAGTCTCTTTGTTGAGAGGATTTTTTTAGGTTCATTTTATTTTTCTTGAAATGAGTGATTCAACACCACTTGTAATTTCTGCATCAGGTTTTGTGTGGTCTGATGACTGGATAGAAACTGCTGTGTTGCAGTGCTCCTGTCATATTATATCAGACTTTTTTCTTTTCTTTTCTTGGTCAGCTTTTAGGGGCTATGAAGGCTTTTTATTTGCTCCTCTCATTGCAGAAAGTGCCTAATTCCAACTCAATATTCAGCAGTACAATACTTGAAAAGGTATTTTAATAAATAGCATATGATGATTTTCATCATTTCTAGTTCAGCCTTTCAATTAGCACAGCTGTGTGGACAAGGCAAGGTGAAAAATGACAGACAGAATGAATGAGGGAACTGGGTTAGTCCTGCAGCTTCCACTAGATATTTTTAATCAAATAAGAACGATTATACGGAGAAACAAAACTCATTGATTAGGTCTATTTAGTAGTTAAAAGCCTTTGCAATTTACACACCATGGCACAGTAAAGTGCGAGGAGCAAATTGGCTTCCTGTTCTTGCAAAAGGTGAAAATATGAATGTTGAATTTGAGCACAGTGTTATTTATGCACTAATATCAAAATTACAGCTATGTGCTGCGTGTGTCACTTCACAGTTGGAAATCAAATTATACTCCTGGTGGAATATTGGCACATTGGTATCAGCTATAGCAGCTGCTTTGCCTTCTCTGACTTTTCTTACTGTTGCTGCTAATGAAAAAGGAGGCTGCTGTCGCTGCACTTAACAGCACTGTTTTTCTCTTCACTTGAAAAGCAAGCAGACAGTCTGGGTCTTCTCATGGCAGAAAAGGAAAAGTACATTTAATTGCTGCTGAAATGCTTGTACAAAAGGTCACCAAACAATACAACTTCTTATTTAGTACTGAACTTTGAAGTGGAGAATTACAGATTGTTTGAAGTGATCCAGCAGTTAGATGATGTACCAGATCTTCAGTACACGGAAAAGAAGGAGAGAAAGAAAACTAAATGTGAGGGGAGTTTCCCAGCAGGCCAGGAACAAGCTTGCCATCCATCTGTGATGGGGTGCTCGTGGGGTCTGTTTAGGGAAATCATTGCAATTCCTCATCCATGGCCTCCTGCAAGCACAGAAGGAGGAGCTCTGAGTGACTGACTATGCAGCAGCTGATTGTATTAAACCCAAAAGAGTTATGTGTTGACAAATACACAGCTTCTCAAAGGTGGCATGAGGCACAACTTACAAGTTCCTAAATACTTATAAGGCTTCTAAACCCATTCTGGCCCAAGGGAGTAGTGAATATGAAGAAAGTCACTGTCCCATTAAGTAAATTCCAAACCTTCTGGTGTTAAATCAATGATTAATTAAAAACACGGACTGGCTTCATCTTGCAAACAGTGACAAAAAGATAAATTGAGTTTCTTTATAAACATGTAATTTTAAATTCATGTAGAACATAAAAAGAAACCTTACCTGAGGGATTTTGCCTCCTTCACATTAATGAAAAATCATCTGTGTAATCAATATCATGACAACAGAAATTTTGTCTTTTGGCATTGAAATTTTGTCTTGAATTAAAGAAGACTCTATTATTATTATTTTACTATTCTTTGTATATGTCTTTGTCTCTGAGACTCTTCTATTGTATTGCCATTGCTTTTATTTTCCTTAGGAGTTGAGAGACAAGTGACATCTGATTAGCATTGCATGTTTGCTATAGGGCAAAGATATTTTCAGAAATAAAAGGCTTATTTCATTTCCAGAGCAAATCAATCCCTCTGCTTCTCCAACTCACAGAGTTTTTTCTTTCTTCTTTAAGTATTTTCCCTACTCAAGGATTTTGTGATATGTACTGTATCTTGGCAACATGCAGAGAAAGAGAGGTAAGGTCTTAAATTGGGAGGAAAAAAACTGAAATCATGGGCAATGTTCTGATTTACATCAAGTATTTAATATAGGAAATTGAGATGGCTCTTACTATTTATTCACCATCCCATCTGCCATCACCAGATAGGTTGATATGATTCCTGCTTGTAGAGATGACAAACGTGTTTAGCAGTAATACAATACTTGCTTTGTCTTAGGGGACTCAAACCAGGTTATGCTAAGAATTTTGTAGATTCACGTATTTTGCACATGACATGTTTTAAACAAAACTTTTTCTCATCTTCTTTTTAACTAAACTAATGAAGATTTTAGAATATGGAGTCAAGAATACAGTATATTTAATTACAGGTCTTAATCCTTTCTGATGACTGTGCTGGGCTTTAGTTCTACCATTTATTTTAGTAGAATTTTTAAATCCTTATGAGCGTTGCATTTGCAGCTCTCTGCCCTTAGATCCACTTGATGAGTGGGCAATTCATCTTGATCTGAAGTTTGATAAAGTCATACAGTTTATAAACACATACAATTAACCCCTTATATGCAAACTATCCTCAATAAAAGCATTTGCAGGCATGACCAGACTCATGAGACAACCACATGAAGAACCATTTCTCTTTCATTCTGTTGAGGTGGGTATGAAAGGAATCTTCTAGAAAATGTGTAGAAAATAGGAAAATGGATTTCAACTATGGTGAAGAAAAAAGTTTTCAAATGAAATTCACATTTGCTCAAACCTTTCTGTTAGATCTAAACCAAATCCAGTCCCTACAGCTGATAAAATTCTAGAATAGAATTTTAGTCAAAATTAGAATTCTAATTCTTAGAATTCTAGTCTAAATTTCTAGAACCCAGTGAGTTAACTCTGCACAAAATTTCTTTATTCCTCTATTATTGTTCTATTATTCTTGTCTTCCCCAACTTGAATAAACAAAGTTTCCAAGCAGAAAGCCATATTAAAGCACCAGTCAACTAAATAGCTTCATCAGCATCTCCTTCCCCTTACACCCAGGAGGATGGCTCAAGGTGTATATCCTAGAGAGCTTGTTGATCTTTTCAATGCTAATTAGCCTTTGATTAGAATCCAAGAATCAAGGTAACAGGACCAGATTTTCCCACCATTGATTGATGAATTAATTAAAGACATCTATATGGAATTTAATGCTGGAAGTGTGCCATGTTGATTGTCCTTTAGCATTTTGCAGGAACATTTTCAGCATTATCAATCTTACATTGTTGTACAAGATTAAGTCTTTAGGACATGGTTTAAGTGCTGGGTAGGTACCTAAAAAGGTAAGTACCTCTGGGGGAAACAGACTCACAGACTCCAGCACAGGGAAGAAATAAACCTGCAGAAACCCTTGCAGTGACCTGATTTCCAGAATGGATGAAAACCCACAGTTCTAAGTGATTTTAGTACTGCATTTTGGATCCTCACCTGGAGAAAACAAGCATATGCTAAAGCAGGATAAGAAAGTTTGTGCAATCCTACACGAAGCAAACACCTCTATTGCTATTCTCTACTGGTCTAAGGCCACATAGTTCCATCAAAATTATGAATACTTTGACAATTCATACCAAACAATAAACTAACTTTATCAGTTTTCCTGCTTGCAATTAATCTGTAAGTATTCTATCATTCAGCAGTACTTTTTTTATTATTATACCTGCTCTGACACACTGACAAAATCACTAATTGCCTTTAGATAATAGAAAAAAAATTAAGAAAAGATCATAAATTGAAAAGAGGGCAGGAACGATATTTTATTTCCAAAGGTGATAGAGACAGAATAATTTACACCAAGAGAGGCAAAACAAAAACTACATGACTGTTTTTAAAATTGCACATGTGGTTTTTCCATTTTAGAATAAAAAGATGTATCAGCAGGTGCTAATCTTGTACAAATAACATGCATCTTGCCACAATAGGATTGCTTTGACTGGCATGGATAAACAGTCAGACCTAAATTCAATCTTATAAAATAAATGAAACCATTATTAAATGATAGGTGGATACATCATGGGTTAAAAACTTGCTGAAAAAGGTTCTTCTGCTGCTGCTTTTTAAAAGCCATAATGTTCTATAAAGTTGTCAGAAGAATGGTACTTTTTTCTTACTTGATTTTGTCTGGCTGTGACAGAGTCATTCTTGGTATGATTACAAATATTTTTAGTATCCTCAAAGGATATTTTAAGAAACTGCAGTGTATTTGCTACAGCCATAAAACTCACATATTTTTTATTCGTGACGGGTGAATACATCCCACCTACCTTTATCAGTGGGATTAATCTCCACTATCTCTAAACATCTGCAGTATATCTGTACCTGAAAAAGTTACAGGAGATTCTATGTGCAGTCAAAGAAGAAAAATCAGCACTGTTGGAGTTTTTCATCTGTCTCATCTGTCCTGTTTTAGAGAAGCAGTGGTGGATGGGATGAATTATCCCTGGGGACTGAAGGGGGAGATCCCAGCCCAACTGCAAATAAACAGTGAGGGATCCAAAACAGAAAGGTAATGCTCTCAGTTCAGCTTTATATAATCAAATATGATCTATTTTATCTAAATCAATACCATCACTGCAGGTGAGTGATGACTGGTACAGACATAATTCGGTGTAATTATGAAAAAATAATGAATTTAGGAAATTAGAAAGAAGTAACATTGAAGTTTTTAATGTTTTCTTTATGTTTCTGAAAAATTTTCACACAGCTTAAGATTTTGAGCAAAACTTTAGTTTAAACATGTCTGTAACTTTTTATTTTAGTAATACTAAAATAAAGCTGGTCAAATGTACTTTTTACTTTAGTGGTCAAATAAAAAAATGGGAGACTGGTCAGTTTTTCTTGAACTGAAACTAAAATGTGTTGGGTTTGATGCTTTCAGAAGACTGAAAATAAATTGGGTAATGAAAGGTACTGTTTCTACTAAACCAAGGTGTTTCATTCTTCATGGAGTTTATGCAGAATAATTTCTCAGGTAATTTTTCTGTTTATTGGGGGGTTTTTTGTTTGTTTCTTTTTT